>KV417552.1:219134-339227 GCA_001630335.1 Athelia psychrophila | reverse complement strand
AGCAAGGACAAGTGAGTTTTACACTTGACGCTAACCTTTTTCCCAAGTAAGCGTGAAGAGTATACCTGCGTTTGAGCAAAGACCAAACGATTAGGCGAAGTGGTGGACGACATCACACGCGTGGAAGTTGTTTCCGACTTGGAAAACAGCTTGGCCTTGAAGGGTTTGTGAGCTTTCAAAACGACGGCGACCTGCGCCAGAACGCACCAATGCATACCACTGTTCCTGTGGTTTCAGCACTGGTCGATGCATGTTATTAGAATGCCACTGACCTGAGCGGCATACTCTTTGTAGCCTTGGCTTCTACACACAGGATCCTGATGTTGCCTTTCAGAATGACTATGTAGTGTTTTGTACATTGACTCACCTCGAACTGCGCGTCTGGCCTCCATCTCCTGGAAAATATATCTGTTGTCGGGCGACAGCAATAAAGCTCCTGTAGGTCCTCGATGACCTTCAGGTGATCACCCTTGATCTCCAGGTGGTTGGACGGTGTTCCTGCACTGTTGTGCCGTATTTTCCTGGTGTCGATCTTGACCCCGGCGTAATGCGCACCCGGAGCGACAGATCCGAGTAGAGCAGGGGTTGGGAAGTTGGTACTGAAGTGCGAAGAGTGATGTGCGAGCGTCGGGTTGCCTGGAGATTGTGGTCTATCATGTACGACAACAGAATGGGCCATTGGGAGCAAGTGGGGTCAGGAAGCTGAAAGGGATCGAAATGTACATGTAAAGTATGTACTGTAAAGGTTGCGGCTGCGCTGTTTACGCGTAGCCAAGCATAGCCGTGTGATAGTACGCGTCGATGATTGTGGTCAGCATGCAGATTTGTGGTCAAGAACAGTACAACAGAGTTAATCTGCTCTGCTGGGTGCATTATTATTTTAATATTAATTCGTTCGGGTTAACAGGTTAAGCGCGTAAGATTGGATGCTTCGAGCCCCATAACGAGAAAAGCCCTTCAACAGTTGACTCTACAACAACGTTTAGTTGCCATTAGTTTGACCTTGCCAGAGGCCATAACTTTTGCCTGGAGTTGTTTGCCACAGGCGAATGGTTCCTAAGAGACAGAGTTAATCGGTGATGCAGGAGTTCGGAAAATGAAGGAGCTTACCATCCTCTGAAGCGATCATGGCACAATACAAAGAAGTAGATCAGCAGCCGTACTCGCACCCGTCTGCGTGTCCACTCACCGCTTCCACTAGCGTACATTTCGCCATCAGGGCTGAACTCAACACAGTGTACCGGCCCATGATGCCCCTTGAGAACCTCCCTCTCTTCACCATCCATGCCGTGCACTCGCACCCACTCATCACCCGAGTTCCCGGTCACAAATCGATCTTGCAGTACCGGGTGAATAGACGCGGATGAGGGTGTGTATGGAAGGGTCAGGCTATGTGTTGCTGCAGGGTTTCCATTCGGGATGGAAGGGATGAATGCCACTGTCTTGCCCGAGGTGACCACCAGCCGTTTGGTTTGCGGTGATAATTCCATGGACGTGATAGGGCCGTTGAAATTGATGCTTGTCGTGAGTGTCCGTGTCCGCAAATCCCACCACCTGTTTTAGCTAATGAGGCGCAGTGCGGTTCAAATGACATGCAGCACTCACTTCACAAGGCCGTCTTCTCCCGCCGTGACGCCTGTGTGATCTCCCACCCACACCACGCTTTTCACCATGCCATCGTGTGCCGTTGGTCCACCTTCATTAAGGAAGTCCGGCTCAGCGTCTGGCCGGCTGAGATCAAATATTCTAACTTTCTTTTCTTGGCCGCCCGTTAAGAGATGCGAAGATGTTGGCGATAGCGCGACGCTGCGGACGATGTGGTTGTGGGGGAAAGAGTGTAGGACATCGCCAGAATACGTGTCCCAGATTTTCCTTCATACAAGACGCGTATGAGTACAGATCGTCACGATGTGGATCTGATAACTGACGCAGTAAAGTCGGCACTCCCCGTGGCAGCTCGCGCAGAATCTGGAGAGAGCTTTGTGCTCCATACGGCACCCTTGTGGCCTAGAAATGTGCCTATCCAGTCTCCCGTCCACTCCCTCAACATTGGGTTGCCGTCTTTACAACTTGACACGAGCAAGTAGGAGCCATCGTCTTGAAGGGGTGAAAAGGAAAGATGTGTGACTGGTCTAGTGTGGCCTGGTGCTACGAGAGGGGTTGCTTTGAGTAGAGCTGACATTGAATCGTGGTGTGGTCGTAAAAGAGAGGTCGTGAATGCAATGCGGCGTGCCCTGACTGCGTTGGCTTGAAGCTAGTGAAGCGGCACCAACTGCACTGTCAGACTGAGACAGAACACATGGAATGATGACAGGGCTACCGGCATTTACCGTGATCACAGTTCTGTTCACTGTTCACACTGAATCACATATTATCCGGGGAGAGGTGATAAACAGTAAATTTCTTGTTGCCGCGAACTTTTCGACAAGGCAAGATTATTACGTTTTCTGAGAGACGAAGAGGGTAATCGAGAGTGACTACTACTACTGTGGATCATACATTAATATTGTAGTGTCTACAGGTAAAGGCATAAACACAAATCCAACCATGTGGAGATACAGACGCGGGACGAGGAACTTGCAGCATCAATAGCCCTGCAGAATTGGTGGGCGTGTTGAAAGAGGATGCAGACACATTATGCGTGTGGACAACACTGGATTCCTAGTCGGTGTGCCATTCTACTTGTTTAGAGGTTTTCTTGCTTTCAACAATGTCACTGAGCCGTGCGTTTATGATAAGTACATTGCAAATGAAATTTATTCTTTGATGTCAGTCCCCTAACGCTACTCGCACCTCGCCAACTGCCCCGAAATTCAAATCGGATTCTAGGTGAATGCAGTCAATAGGAACGCAATGACACCCAAGCATGCCCTCCTGCACCCCCCACTTCCACAAGCCCAGCCACTTCAGCGGCAGAGATATACTGCTTGAATCCATTGAATCCAACATCCTGATACAAGTGTGGTCCTGTCCCTGCGAGGGCGAAACCAACCACTGAACGCAATGGCCTCTGATTTCCATCTTGACGGATACGATGGAGTAGGTCGATCAGCGCGTGAAATGGAGCCAGAGCACGGAGTGTGATCCAAGCCTCAGCCGCCTGTCCTCCTATGCTGACAACACTTGCATCTACGGCTAACGCGACGTAGTCTTTGAAGCGGGTGACTCCCACTCGACTATACTCCTGGCTGTCTCGTTTCATTAGCTCTACAGCTATGTGCATGCGAAGTGGGTGTGTTTGGCCCCTTGTGCATTGTCGCAGCAGCGCTTGGCTCAATGAATCAAAGTGCTCGGCCGTTATGCTTCCTGTGGCTGGAAGCGATGATGGGGCAGAGGTCTGGGATGTCACTTTGGGCTCTTCAATGTAGCTGAAACCACTTGGACTTCCTGGAAATTCGGTACACTGCGTGTACTGTTCTAGACCATCATCCTCAGACTCCGTGGAGTCACTGGAAGTCAGAGATATCCACTCTCCAACAATGTCATCCCCTCCAATCTCGATACCAATGTTTGCGTTTGCGGCAATCACAGCGTACCCTCTGAATGACTCCACGCCAGCTTGAGCATATAGTGATTTTCCTTGGTCCGCTAAACTTGCCGCTACAGATGACCACCATGGGAAGAGTATGCCTCTGTCTCTCCACAAGACCAGTACGTGTATCAGGGGCTTGAAATTTGGTACCGGGGGTCTCGGAGGTGAATGAGAATTCACTCTTTCCGTGGATGTTATTTCTTCCTTTTCTCT
Source organism: Athelia psychrophila (assembly GCA_001630335.1). Taxonomy (NCBI): domain Eukaryota; kingdom Fungi; phylum Basidiomycota; class Agaricomycetes; order Atheliales; family Atheliaceae; genus Athelia; species Athelia psychrophila. The sequence continues at coordinate 335,482 of KV417552.1, read as the reverse complement.
CGGAAGGGCATCGACGGTGAAGTCACTGGGTGCAGTTGAAAGTCGAATGCCATCCGCGCAATGGAGAGGCGAACTATTGATGACAGGCGTTGGCGACGATGGCAAAGCGGATTCAGAGTCACCGTGAATGTAGATTCCTGTCTCTACTTCCGGTGGATTTCTGCTCAACATTGAGAAAAAGTCAAGCTGCGGAGCCGGAGGTTGGTCTGCAGCAATATTATTAATAGTTGGTGGGGCAGCCATAATTTTTCCGTTTGACGGTGATTTGGTATAATGGAAGTTGCTAGCTGCAGGTGGGATAGAATGCACGGGGTGTGATGTTTCTGTGCGACATAGAATGTCACGGTTCCAGTCGAATAGCACAGATGCTTGGGCCTTGAGGCTGATATGGATGGCCGGAGGTGCAATGATGACCACTCTGTAGCGCCTAAGTCTGAGCATGGACACTGCATATGCGAAGTCACGATCTCCAGAAACGAGTATGACCGTGGATGGTGTAGGGTTATCTATTGCGAAGGCCAACATATCCACTATGAAAGAGAAAGTCAGCCAAAGTAAAGTCGCCCCGCGGCATGAGAGAACCAATGCACCTAGCATCATCTTGTCTGCCACATCCTTTCTTCCATTGTGGGGACAGTCCGTCAAGGAAACACCCGAGGACTGGAGTTCCGAGCGAAGGGTCAGTGACCTTGGAATACTTGTGGGTGTCGCTTCAAGATATGCTTTGAACAAGGTTACATCGCCATAATTACAAGCCAAGCGTCGCAGATTATGAACCAAACTGTAACCTGAACCGGTCGAAGCAGGCTGACAGTTCTCTGCGATCAGGCTCTTGGTGAGTCTCAATAGTGTTATCGACGCGGAGACTACAATCCTTTGCTTACCATAATCCCAGAAGATAGCGACATTCTCTCGAGTAGTAGAAGACATGGAAGTTGAATTAGGCTTGAACGTCACGGTGGTTGCGTCCAAAGAGCAGACTGGGAACAATGCCGAATCTTAACGCGGACCTGAGCATCGTGAAGGCCGCAGATGTGAACAAGATGTGAAGGGCCTTCAGATACTGCTACTACTGTATCATTACGATCTGAAGTTCGTCACCTGTCCCAAGGCCTTCCGAACTGAGCCTATTTCGTGTGACAATCACGCGAAAATCTAGGCAGTGAACCTCTTTTGTGACGAAAATATCGCCCGAGCTTTACCCGAGCACCAAAAAGCCGGACGGACTGCCATTTTTGGCCTTGTTTTGAACTTAAGGCAAGTTCGTCCCACGTCACAAGTCTATCTGAACATGCGAACTAACCAATGACCTCGGTCACAAGAAATCAGGCCGAACCTCAGATCGTAATGATACAGTAGTGAGGCCGTTTCACTCGGAAGGGCGGTGTGATCTAGGAGGATCTAGGAGCACACCCGGGCCGGTGCTGTGCACAATGTAAACGGTGACACAGAGACCATACGAAGAAGTTAGCATTAGCAGCCATCAATGACTATGCGGAGATTATTTCAATTTCAACTCTCACCAAAAGGATAGCTTGACATGTCGCACACATCTCGATGACTCCAGATTTTCCTGATAGATGTGCAGAGATGTGCAGTACTAAAAAGATGGCAAAACATTAATCCCTAAGCTGATTGATCTACGCAGTGAACTTGGTCCTCGCCTCCTGCACTCCCTCAATTCGAATATACGCGTGTACAGGTGCACCCAGGAGTAATGATTTAGGCCGCATTACGCTCTGCACGCGATCCCGAGACTGGCGCAAAATATGAAAGGACCTTGTTTGTCTTCTCGACTGGCTTGGAAAACAGGTCCTGGGCGGCGAGGTTGACACATCCCTCATCTTCCAAGACTTCGAAGCCGACTTGTCAAAGTGTGCAAAGGCCCGCGAGCTTGAGGGAGTCTCGAGAAGAACAATTTGATGAGCATAGAAAGCGAATGGAAGGAGCGTTGCGCGTGCTCAGCCTTGTGCGTCAGCTCCTAATGCCTCTCGATTGCAAAGTCTCACAACCATTTGGTTAGATTCTTGATTGGGGTTCGGATCGGGCGTAACGGCGAATGATTCGAAACATGGCGGTGTCCTATGCTTGACAGGTGGTAGCGTTTGTGAACTACCATGGAGTCCTTAACCACTGAATACCACTCAGGAAATCCTACTTTGAAGCTGCTATTATCATTCATGCATATCCGTCCGTTTTCTCGCCAGACACATCCGTTACGACATGCCGCAACGTAGCTTCGGAAATAACAACTTCTGGCGCAATTGCTCTTACCTGATCAATCCTAGGCTGCAGACATGGTGTGCCTCCGAGTCGCTAGCGCAAGTTGCATATAAAAAGGGGACCATCCCACAGGAAATCCTTCAGCTCAGATTATATTCGTCTTCACTCGATATGTCCGCGGCTAATCAAGATGTTATCATGCTGCTCGGTGATTCCATAACACAGGGCGGTTGGGTCGCTGGGGGATTTGCCCAGGAGCTTGCATGTCAGTCACAACCGTTCGGGCTGTAATCAGAGCTAACTGCCTATATTTTAGGCAAGTACGCTCGTAAATTGGACGTGGTTAACAGAGGGCTATTCGATTACAACACCAAGTGGGCTATTCCTGTCTTTGAGCAGGTGCAGAGTGTGGGGGCCGGGTGCTGGTTGCGCGATTACTGACTCCATAGCCCCAGTGCTTTGCCAAACGGCACCAACGGCAGCATCTCCCCAAGGTCCGCATATTGACCATCTGGTTCGGCGCAAACGACGCTGCGGTCCCACCGGCCCCGCAGCATGTCCCACTAACTGCTTTTACCGCCAACCTGGTGCGCATGATCCGGATGATCACATCGCCCTCGTCAGCGCACTATTCGCCTTGGACGCGCGTCATCCTCATGACCCCTCCACCCATCAATTCATACGTGCGTGCAGCAGATCTTGCGTCAAGGGACCCGCCGAGGCAACTGGATCTTGAGTTTGAGGCTACGAGGAAGTACGCAGAGGCAGTGGTGGATCTTGCGCAGCAAGAGAAGCTGCCTGTTGTCGACGTCTGGACTGCGATTTACAACGCGGCAGGACGCAATGAACGGGCGCTGGACAGGTACTTGTCCGATGGGCTGCATCTGAACGCAGGAGGCTACAAGGTGCGTGGCTCAGGATCATCCTCGCGTCGGCAGTAGTGCCTGAATGCGCGGTCCGGTAGGTGGTGTACGAGGAATTGATGAAGACAATATCCGAGAAGCTGCCAGAGCTGCATTATGATAACCTGCCGTCTGTGTATCCCCCGTAAGTGGTGCTCAAGGGATGTGTGTCGTCGCGTCTGACCGTGTCTAGGACCTCAAATATCGGTGGTGAATCCAGCTGGAAATTTCCGAAACCCGGCCACTCTTATGCGGATTCCATGTCGCGACTTTGAGCATTGCTTGTTCAGGTAGGGCTCCAGAATTTTGCGGAAGGCTCTACAAGGCTTAAATTTTCTCTGCTTGCTTGTGGCATGATGTGGTGTCTTTGTGTGATGAAGAATGCAGCAAGTGGGCGGGGAAATTCGATTAGATGCGAGAGACAGGAGGAGACCGGCCTTATAATACGCATACAATGCTTTACTGTTCAAATAATGCAAGATAATAACAGAAAAATAGTACGCGGCATTGGGGCGGCACACGCAATTTCGAACTCAGCTGAGTTTTGATGTCCTGCCCGAATGAGAGCTTGTGCAACTGCGAGGTCAATGAAACCGGATGCACTGAATAAGACGAGGGTGGCCAGTCAATGCAATTTGTGCGGAAGGGGTTGGTGAAGGCGTACCAAGGTACGAGGAGTGTCATATTAGACTCCAGAACGAGGACGCTGAGATGCAAGGCGTAGATATTTGGACCGATTAAAGACGCTCTGAACGATGCCTTTGGGCTCCGCATAACAGACGTTATATCTTCGGACATAGGGCTTCAGACGAGTTCCCAACCGCAAAGTCCGAAGTCCGAACGGAGGACTCATGGGTGCCCATCGGAGTTTCCATTCGCATCTAATTGGAGCCACTTTGAAGCCTCCGGAGCCCTGCAGAGACCCATGGACGGGCGCCTCGTTTTGCTGGCCGGTTGGTAAAGTGGGTCTGGCAGTAGTGAGTGCGTATCAGATCCACTGCTATTGACACCATCCATGCTCCATAGACATCTTGAATCGGATGCTACATGCTCGCCTTCTTTAAAGCCATATACGCCTGTTATTTTGACTGTATGGAGGAACCTGGAGGCATGGCATATTTGTGGCATATGCTATGAGAAAGCCGGTTGGATCCAGAGACAGAGTCGGTCAGAAAGCTGGCTTGACGTATCCTGGCCGTGACTGGCGCGCACGCGCCGGGCAGGTTGTCAGAAATCGATTAAAAAGGGCCTAAGGGGGCGTATATAACACATCTTGTATAACAGTCAGGATGATAGGTGGTCGAACGGAGTGGCAGACAAACAACACAATAACACCGAGCTCGCGGACGGCCACGGTATCCGTATACTTTTGCATCCTCCGTCCTCCGTCCTGCTACGTGTAGACCCATGTAGACTCTTGACGGCCACCGTGGACAACCTCACGAACCTACCACAAAAATGATCTTGAGGGTTATTTATACTGGATGCTACTGTCAGTGAACTGCGCCTTTATTTTTGGATGGCTTGTGGTCACTGATCTCCGAGTCGCTGGTGCTAGCCTCTGCCGCCTGCGTCAGATTGAACATCGAGCAACCAATAATAACGACTGTGAATTTTGAATATAATTTCCGTGCTGTTCTAACACGTGTCTATAGATAAACAAGCACAGCGTTGGTACTTTCTTTTGGTCGCAATGTGCATGTGCTTCTAGGACCATCTTCACAGTGCGTTCAAGTTTTCGGGTGGGATATTTGTGTTCCGCAATGCGCGATAGTTACTTGACACCCTATTCTATTGCTGACCGAAGCCACGGCTCTCGAGCCCGACGTTACACATTATCGACACCGTGATACTTTTCTACTAGCTCGCAATCAGGCCCACAGGACCACAGGATTCAGGACGAAGCGAAAACGTTCAGTATCATGGCACAGGACAGATGTGGCACAGGGCACTCGGGAATGCGGCACTGCGACAGTTCTCTAATGGCGAAATTGTGGCTCTTATTTATAATGAATCCAACTCCACAGCAGGGGCATTGGCATGGATTTGATTTTTGTTCTGGGCCATATAATTGCGACCCTCGATGTAATTCAAACTTCCGCGATGATACATCACCTTGCCAGTCCACCAGAGTCAGCCCTATCGGGTTCGTCAACTGCGGTTTTTTGGATGCATGTTCAAACCTGCAATAAACGGCGATCACCATACCAATTAGTATCTGATGTGCGTTGCATAGTCTTATCCCACTTCTGCCGTCGGAAAACTGCCCAGGACTGTATGGTTGTCTGGTTGGGCGTGACGGTGCACGTGAATCGTGGCGTCGATTGATAACCATTATGGCGACATGTGCTCGCACCCCTCCTTTGCTCCTCATTGGTACAACATATCCACTGTTCCTGGACTAGCAGCCAGATAGCCGCCCACTTAATACATCATCTTCGTTGATATCGGTGTTCCTCGGCCCCCTGGGCACGGCCAAGGCATGGCTCGTACGCCGCCAGCCACCGGAAACACGCGAAGTGCAGTGCTTATTTCCTTTTACGGCCGAGTCGTCAACTCTTGCTCGTATTGCGTGATACTATCCCACCAGGATTACGAATATTATCGTCAAGCTAGGCGAGCGTATCATGATTCATCCGGCGAGAATGGCGAGCTCTGTGAGGGGAGTATTCTTGCGCAACTCCCTCTTGTTCTCGACTTGTACGTCTAGCGCGACCCATTTATACCTGAAGCTACTGGACAAAGTGGTTCTTCACGGCAACAACTTCTCCTGTGGAGTCTGGCGGTGTAACTCTATCTCAATTCCTGTCACTATCCGAGTGTTCCTGAATCTAAACCGATTTTCATTCCGGCCCCGGGTTATAAAAGCAATCTCGTCTAGGAGTATTCCAACCAGGCCATTGCAACTCCTTTCCCTCTACCACTCCTCGAGCTCCTCGCTCGCCTCAAAATGCCCGCTGTCGATAAGCTCAAAAATGTGGGCAAGAAGATCGTAGACTACCCAGAGGAATCTGCGCCGATTGTTTCCAGCGGAGACTGGATCAAGAGCCACACGGACAATCCCAAGAACAGGGTATGCCAAGTATGCTTCGCTTCTTCGGCCTCGTGTTGACTGGTACCTTGACAGCTCGTGGCCTACCTATACAGTCTATTTCCTATACTTGGATGGATCACACGATATAGTAAGCCGATTTGAGTTTCCCACCGAGGTATGACGCTGATACCAAATCCTAGATACTGGTTGGTTGATTGGCGATGTTATCTCTGGAGTGACCGTAGGAATGGTGCTGGTTCCGCAAGGAATGTCCTATGCAACTGTGAGTCTCACGCTATACCAGAACGCTTTTAAGGCACTGAACTTTCATGCAGATTGCTACTCTCCCGGTGCAATACGGCCTCTATTCCTCTTTCGTCGGAGTCCTCATCTACCCTGTGCGTTTCTTGCTGCCCAATGTTATACTTTACTCACAATTCCATGTAGTTCTTCGCCACATCCAAGGACGTTTCCATCGGGCCAGTCGCCGTCATGTCTCTTACAATATCGCAAATCATCTTACATGTCCAGAAAGCCCACCCGGGCGAGTGGGAAGGTCCTCAAATTGCGACAACAACCGCGTTTATCTGTGGTTTCATTGTCCTTGGCATTGGCTTGCTTCGGTTGGGATGGATCGTCGAATTCATCCCCCTTCCGGCCGTGAGGTTAGTCGTGCATGGCTCTACCGAGGAATTTCTTCTAATGCAATTGTATTTCTAGCGGTTTCATGACAGGATCCGCTATCAACATCGCCGCTGGTCAAGTTCCTGGTCTGATGGGTATCACGGGGTTCAAGTGAATATTGCAATCTTTGTTCCTTCGTCTCTACATGCTAACATTTGTTGGAATAGCACACGCGCTGCAACCTATAAAGTCATTATCAACACTCTCAAGGGTCTTCCCGGCACCACCAGGGACGCAGCGTTTGGGCTCTTTGGCCTTACGTTCTTGTATGCCGTCCGCATAGCATGCGACAAGCTCGCAAAGAGGTATCCTCGTCGAGGTATGTTCTCAAGCTCTCAATATCGAATTGCACTGACCTTTTTTCGCAGCCCGCATCTTCTTCTTCATCTCGGTTCTCCGCAACGGTTTCGCCATCATTATCTTGACGCTCGCGGCATGGCTTTACACGCGCCACCGGAAAAACAAGGCTGGCAAGTATCCTATCAAAATATTAGGTACCGTGCCCCGGGGGTTCCAACACGTCGGCATCTTCACCCCCGATTCCAAGCTCGTCTCTGCGCTCGCTGGTGAACTGCCTGTCGCCACCATTATTCTTCTTCTCGAGCACATTGCGATCTCCAAATGTGAGGAATTTTAATGAATTATTTGGCACTCTTACTGACATGACTGCAGCATTTGGTCGGATAAACAATTACAAGATTAACCCCAACCAAGAGTTGATCGCAATCGGGGTGACGAATACCATTGGCAGCGTCTTTGGCGCATACCCCGCCACCGGCTCATTCTCCCGCTCGGCCCTCAAGTCCAAGTCCGGCGTGCGCACCCCCCTTGCGGGCATTTTCACCGCGATTGTCGTGATCGTCGCACTCTACGGCTTGACCCCCGCTTTCTTCTTCATCCCAACAGCCGGGCTTTCCGCCGTGATCATCCACGCCGTCGCCGACCTCGTCGCCAAGCCGGCGCAGGTCTACTCCTTCTGGCGCGTTTCTCCCTTAGAGTTCTTCATCTGGGCCGCTGCGGTCCTCGTCACCATATTCACCACCATCGAGAACGGGATCTACACGTCGATCATCGCGTCCGTCGCCCTTCTCCTGCTGCGCATTGCCCACCCCCGCGGCCACTTCCTCGGAAAGGTCACGCTCGAAGCGGACTCTCGGGAGTCCAAGGGCTCCCGCGAGGTGTTCGTGCCGCTCACACCCGACGGCGTCAACAACCCGGAAGTCAAAGTGCAGCCGCCCACACCCGGGATCATCGTCTACCGCTTCGAAGAGAGCCTGCTCTTCCCGAACCAATCGCTGCTTAACGACGCCCTTGTCGACCATGTTAAGGCGCACACGCGCAGAGGGAAGGACATGTCGAACGTCAGCCTGTCCGACAGGCCGTGGAACGATCCCGGGCCGAGTCGGCACGGTGCGGATGTGGACCAGGAGGTGAATAACAAGAAGCCGACATTGCACGCTGTCGTGTTGGATTTCTCCACAGTGTACGTCTCACCCCCCCTTTTTACTCCCCGTACGCAGCTGACGGTCCCCGCAGATCTCACATTGATACGACCAGCATCCAATCTCTGGTCGATACCCGCAACCAAGTCGAGCGGTGGGCAGATCGGCCCGTGGAGGTATGTCGATTCAGCTCAGGCCATCTTGACGCGCATCGCTAATTTAATGCACGCACAGTTCCATTTCGCGACCGTGTTGTCTCCCTGGATCCGGCGCGCACTGATCGCGGGCGGCTTTGGCCTCGGTGTGTCCGCCGACCGCACGCGCGAGGTGGCCGCGTTCTCGTCCTACGCAGTGGGGGAGACCGAGGAACAGGATCGCGAACTCCGCGACATTGAATCGCGTGGGGACAACGTCTCGGCCGCGCCTAATGCGAATGCGGCAGCGAGTTCGGCAGGCAAAGGGCCGCTGTACGCGGTGGAGACGCCGTTCATCCATTTCGATCTCGCGCGCGCTGTCGGTGCGGCGGAACTGACTCTCGGCAGCCGTGGTGCCGGTGGCAGCTCGGGTGGTCTCAGCAGGGTGTCGTCGAATCAAGATGTGAAGGAGGCCAATCCGCAATAAGTAGACTACAACGAGCCCGCGTGCCATTTATGAACAATTTTAACACGGTTTTATATACCTCCGCTCATCTTCATACTGCTTTGTAACTACATATTTTCAAGCCTTTTAATGGCAAGTCGCGTTTTTGAAATGGATATGCAGCAAAAGGAAAGGGATTTAGGATTCGGTCTCGACTAAACATACACGAAAAGTTTCGATCTTATACATGTTCATATAAATTCATAGTAGGCACTTCCCAAATTAATAAGGAGATTTACTACAACATTTTGGCGGATTTTGGTCCAGTGCTCGCAGCGCTCGGAAGATTCAAGTTGAGCACATGATACACGTGACACTCCTTGCTATGCTTCCACTTAAGTTCCTACCTCCACTTCGTCGTTCCCTCTGTTCCTCGGCCGTCTGTTTGTCCGGACATAACAAATGGTCTAAAATCAAGGGCAAAAAGGCCATTCTCGATGGGCAGAAGTCTCAAATATATGGAAAGGCACAACGAGTACGGAGTTATAATTCCATGATACCGTGGAGGTGTGTCCTTACTGAATAATGGACAGGACATATTGGTTGCTGCTCGCAGTGCGTACCGCTTTTCACCTTTTCAAACATGTCACTCATTCCATGTACACTAGATGGTGGATCTATAGACCCGGACATGAATGCGACACTTGCAGCAGCTCTGAAGGCAGCCAGAGCAGCGGGGGTTCCAAAAGATAACATTGAGAGAGCCATGAATAAGGTGTGCTGTTGTGAGTATTAGCTATTCTACTTGAACTCATCGACCACTTCAGGCAGGTGGAGGCAAAGGCCAGGGCTGTAGTCTTGTCACGTATGAAGCTGCAAGAGGCTCAGTGGGCATTATTATGTGAGCTGGCTAGGACCATCCCTCCGCCACGTCTGCTGACCTTTATGAACGTGAAGTGAGGTCCTGACGGATAACAATGTACGTACACTGCAAAGTGTACGCCACATTTTGCAGGAAAACGGGTGCGTCATGATTGGCATATTGGGGCATTGCACTAGTACTAACGCGTGACATTTAGCGCACAATTCGCATCCGTCGCATTTCAATTTGAAAGAAAAGGTTACGTGAAAGTTGCCTTGGACCACGGAGACGACTTCAACGATCGAGTGGAAACGCTCGTCGAAACCGCCCTCGAAGCTAATGCGGAGGATTTTGAAGTCATAGAGTCTGCAGATCCTGCAGAAGTTGAGGTACGGCTACAACAACACTCAATCACCGCGTTGCTAACTTGTCCACTCAAGTTCACTTGTCCGCCGAACATGTTGGCGGCGCTTGCATCTGCAGTTGGCGTGCCGGCCTCTCGTGGGGTGCTGTCCAGTGAGCTCATATACACGCCTTTGCAGGAAAGCGAGCCGCCGGATGAGGAACTTGCGGCATCAATAGGAGAATTGGTGGGCGAGTTGGAAGAAGACGAAGATACGTTACGCGTGTGGACAACACTGGATTCCTAGTCGGTGTGTTCTACTTGTTTTGAGGTCTTCTTGCTTTCAACGATGTCAAGTCATGCGTTTATAGTACAATATAAATGAAATTTATTCTGCTAATACATTGATGACAGTCCGCTAACCCTACTCACACCTCGCCAACTACACCAAAATTCAAATGGCAAACAAGAGTCTAGGTGAATGGAGTCAATAGGAGCGCAATGTCATCCAAGCATACCCCCCTTCACCCCCCATTTCCACAAGCCCAGCCACTTCAGCGGCCGAGACATACTGCTTGAATCCGTTGTATCCAAAATCCTGATACAAGTTTGGTCTTCTCCCTGCGAGGGCGAAACCAACCGCTGAACGTAATGGCCTGTGGTTTCCATCTTGCCGGATACGATGGAGTAGATCGACCAGCGGGTGAAATGGAGCCAGCCCACGAAGCGCTATCCAGGCATCACCCGCCAGTCCTCCTATGTCGACGACACTTGCTTCCACAGCTAACGCGGCGTAGTCTTTGAAGCGGGCGGCTCCCACTCGACTATACGCCTGGTTGTCTTGTTTCATTAGCTCTACAGCTATTTGCGTGCGAAGTGGATGTGTATTGCCCCTTGTGCATTGTCGCAGTAGCGCTTGGCTCAACGAATCAAAGTGCTCGGCCGTTATGCTCCCTGTGGCTTGAAGCGATGATGGGGCAGAGGTCTGGGATGATGGGGCAGAGGTCTGGGATGTCACTTTGGGCTCTTCAATGTGGCTGACACCACTTGGACTTCCTGGAAATTCGGTACACTGCATGTACTGTTCTAGACCATCATCTTCAGACTCTGTGGAGTCATTGGAGGTCATGATGACCCCCGCAGGCATGCTTTCTTCAGCGGACATGCTTGTCGAAGAAGGCGCAGAACTAGTGGACCCTGTCGCTAAGAGCAATGCAGAACGTTGAAGAAATATCCACTCTCCAACAGCGTCATCCCCTCCAATCTCGATACCAATGTTTGCGTTTGCGGCAATCATAATGTACTCTCTGAATGTCTCCACGCCAGCTTCAGCATATAGTGTTTCTTCTTGGTGCTCTAAACTTTCCGCTACAAATGACCACGATGGGAAGGGTATGCCTTGGTCCCTCTGCTCGAGTAGTATGTCTATTAGGGGCTTGAAATTTGGTACCGGGGGTCTCGGAGGCGAATCAGAATTCATTCTTTCCGTGGACGACATATCTTCCTTTTCTTCTGGAAGATCGTCGACGATGACGTAGCTGGGTGCAGTTGAAGGTCGAGTACCATCCGCACGACGGGGAGGCACACTATTGGCGATGGTCCTTGGCGACGATGGCAAAGCACGACTGAATTCAGAGTCGCGGGGGATGCAAATTCCTGTCCCGACTTCTAGTGGATTTCTGGCCAACATTGAAAAAGAGTCAAGCTGCGGCACTGGAGGTTGGTCTGCAGTAATAGTCGGTGGGACAGCCCTATGTTTTCCGTTTGACGGTGATTTGGTATGATGGAAGTTGCTAGCTGCAGGTGGGGTAGAATGCAAGGGGTGTGATGTTTCTGTGCGACATATGATGTCACGGTTCCAGTCGAATAGCACAGATGCTTGTGTCTTGAGACTGATATGGATGGTCGGAGGTGCAATGATGACCACTCTATAACGCCTCAGTCTGAGCACGGACACTGCGTATGCAAAGTCACGATCTCCAGAAACGAGTATGACCGTTGATGGTGTAGGGTTGTCTATTGCGAAAGCCAACATATCCACTATAAAAGAGAAAATCAGCCAAAGTAAAGTCGCCCCGCGGCATGAGAGAACCAATGTACCTAGCATCATCTTGTCTGCCACGTCCTTTCTTCCATTGTGGGGGCAGTCCGTCAAGGACACCCCTGAGGACTGGAGTTCCGAGCGAAGGGTTAATGACCTTGGAATACTTGCGGGAGTCGCTTCAAGATATGCTTTGAACAAGGTTACATCGCCATAATTACAAGCCAAGCGTCGCAGATTATGAACTAAACTGTAACCTGAACCGGTCGAAGCAGGCTGACAGTTCTCTGCGATCCTGATGATGAGTTTCAAATGCGTTACAGATGCGGAGAGTGCAATCCATTGCTTACCATAATCCCAGAAGATAGCAACGTTATCTCGAGTCGAAGGCATCCAAATTGATTTAGAGTTGAAGGTCGTGGTGGTTGTTTCTAAAGAACAGATTGTGAAAAGTGCTGAATCATATCATGGACAGCATCGTGGAGACCGCGGATGTGAAAGGCTTTCAATAGGGGTTGGCTTACTGCCATTTCAAGGGGCAGTGTAAGTATGTGAAAGCAACGTGCTGTGCAAGAATATTGGTGCAAGATGTAAATACGCGGTGCACTAAGGCATACAACGGCGCTGAACCGGATTTGAAGCAGGGCGTGCACCCTGAGGTGCGCGTCGCGACGATCGAGAAAAACGAATCAAAATAAGATGATGATAGACTGAACTGCGAACCAGCGCATAGAGACGGATCAAAAGCGGATACACGATTGGACTCTCACGCGTCCAGCTGTGAAGCCTTCGATATGACCTCTGACTATGCCTCCAAGCTGCAAAGGGCCCGGAACTCGAGCGTGTCTCCAAGAAGAACTATTTGACAAGCATAGAAAGCGAAAGGAAGGAGTGCAACATTTCGGGTTTTGCGCGCAGCAGCCACCCCAACTGACACGATCATGTGATTGCTGATGCCAGTCCACTTGCGCGCCAGCTCCTCCTTCGTCCCTCCTTCGTCCTCCTTCTCCCGCTCGGTTGCAAAGACTCGCACTCCTTCGATTATATTCTCGATTATAATCCATATCGGGGAGTATGGAGAACGATTCTAAACCTGGCGGGATGCTTGGCAGCTGTTGGCAGTTAGCCTCCCGGGTCCGGGCAGTGCGGGCAGGGCTGACTGCAATCTGTGCTACTCCCGTCGACTGAGGACTGAGTATGCAGAACGATTCTAAACCTGGCGGGAATCTGGGCAGCTTTTGGCAGTTAGCCTCCCGGGCCCGGGTAGGGCTGGCGGGAATCTGTGTTGCTCCCATCGACGGGGCTGACGGGCTGACTATCTTGAAAACGCATATAAGAAGCCCTACTAGTTTCCTATAGTTATCATCGACATCACTCCATTCCCTCTCTTCCCTCTATCTCCTCTCTCCTCTCTGTCTCTCTCTCTCCTCTCCTCTCTCTCCTCTCTTCTCTCTCTCTCCTCCCTCCGTCCCCTCCCCCGTCGTAGCAGCGTACCATCGCCACCCGCATGACGGAACCACCGACTTTTCTTTTATGTCTGTCTGCGTTTGTCTTCGTTGCCGTGAGTCCAATCTACAACTGTCTACTTCTGCGAGCGCTGCTGATGTCCTTATTCTTCGCAGGAGACTGTTTGGTACCCCAGCGCCCCCGCGTGCTTCGGTGCCGACATAGCATCAAGATGATCGCAGATGATCCCTCCATTCCTCTCCATTCGACACTCAATACCATTCTCCACATTCTCCGGGACATCCAATCACTGGCGCTAATTATCAACTGGCCCAGGTTGGATCATGGAGACTGAACGCATAGTGCTCCTCGACTTTCAGAAGCCGCCACCCCAAAAGCGGAACATCTTGATGGCAACGCCTCGATGCCTTCTGAAACTAATGGGGCAGTCATTTACAACGACTGTCGACCTTGCGACATATTGGAGACGCGTCGAGACTAGGACCGCAGGAATCCGATGGGACTTTCTTTTCTTTTCTTTCTGTCCGCGGACATCTTCGTTGCCGTGAGTCAGATTTACACTGTTTGATTCTGCGAACACTGCTGACATGCTTCTTTCCCGCAGGAGACTGTCTGGTACCCCAGCGCCCGGCGTGCTTCGGCGCCGACATAGCATCAAGATGATCGCAGATAATCCCTCCCCCCATTCGACACTCGATACCATTCTCCACATACTCCGGGACATCCCATCACTGGCGCTAATTAGCAACTAGCCCAGGTTGGATCATGGAGACTGAACGCATAGTGCTCCTCGACTTTCAGAAGCCGCCACCTCAAAAGCGGAACATCTTGATGGCAACGCCTCGATGCCTTCTGAAACTAATGGGGCAGTCATTTACGACGACTGTCCACCATGCGACATATTGGAGACGACGTCGAGACTGGGATCGCAGGGACTTTCTTTCTTTTCTTTTCTTTCTTTTCTTTCTGTCCGTGGTCATCTTCGTTGCCGTGAGTCAGATTTACACTGTTTGATTCTGCGCACACTGCTGACATACTTCTTTCTCGCAGGAGACTGTCTGGTACCCCGGCACCCCACCTGCTTCGGCGCCGACATAGCATCAAGATGATCACAGATGATCCCTCCCCCCATTCGATAATCATTACCCTCCTCCACATTCTCTTGGACATTCAATCACTGGCGCTAATTAGCAACTAGCCCATGTTGGATCATGGAGACCGAACGCATAGTGCTCCTAGACTTTCAGAAGCCGCCACCCTAAAAGCGGAACATCTTGATGGCAATGCCTCGATGCCTTCTGAAACTAATGGGGCAGTCATTTACGACGACTGTCCACCGTGCGACATATTGGAGACGACATCGAGACTGGGATCGCAGGGACTTTCTTTCTTTCTTTTCTTTCTGTCCGCGGACATCTTCGTTGCCGTGAGTCAGATTTGCACTGTTTGATCCTGCGAACACTGCTGACATACTTCTTTCTCGCAGGAGACCGTCTGGTACCCCAGCGCCCTGCGTGCTTCGGCGCCGACATAGCATCAACATCAAGATGATCGCAGATGATCCCTCCATTCCTCTCCATTCGACACTCAATACCATTCTCCACATTCTCCGGGACATCCAATCACTGGCGCTAATTAGCAACTGGCCCAGGTTGGATCATGGAGACCGAACGCATAGTGCTCCTCGACTCTCAGAAGCCGCCATCTCAAAAGCGGAACATCTTGATGGCAGCACCTCGATGCCTTCTGAAACTAATGGGGCAGTCATTTACAACGACTGTCGACTTTGCGACATATTGGAGACAACGTCGAGACTGGGATCGCAGGGACTTCTTTTCTTTTCTTTCTTTTCTTTTTCTTCTTTTCTTTCTGTCCGCGGTCATCTTCGTTCTTCGTTGCCGTGAGTCAGATTTACACCGTCTGATCCTGCGAACGCTGCTGATATAATTGATCCTCAAGGAGACTGTCTGGCACCCAGCACCCCGCGTGCTTCGGCGCCGACATAGCATCAAGATGATCGCAGATAACCCCTCCACTCCTCACCATTCGACAATCAGTACCCTCCTCCACATACTCTTGGACATCCCATCACTGGTGCTAATTAGCAACTAGCCCATACCGAACGCATAGTGCATCCTCGACTTTCAGAAGCCGCCACCTCAAAAGCGGTTCATCTTGGCGGCAACACCTGCAGTCATTTACAACGACTGCCCACCTTGCGACATATTGGAGAAGATATCGACATCGAGACTGTGATCGCAGGAACTCGGCGGAACGAAAATAATTAACCCAAGGATCCGACGACCATTTTTATGTATCTGGAGATCATTCTGTTTATTCTATATGCACTTGTCCCTTTCACCCGAAGATGTATTTCTACGTCTGGAGTATTGTAATATAATTCCCCTCTGTCTTGAACCTTTTGCGTGCGCTACTGCAATGATAATTGAGAACTTGAACTCTCGGGCTCAGCCATGTGACCTTCACCGCTTTGCTTGCTTTCTCGTCGCTCTCCGGAACTCGGTTCACAGAATTGGTATTCAAGCAAGCCAGAGCCTCCTCCCTATTCGCCTTCAGTCGCTTTCTCCCGTCTTCCTTGCGTGAAATATGTCCGATGGACCCACGGCCTCATTGGATCTCACCCGCGTCTCATGTACATACCCTTCCAGCCATTCTGCTACCAACCGATTGATTTGAAGCAATATGTCGACTCATATTACCTCTTGCTGGGTCTGGCGCTGATCACGCTCAGCCCCATTCTTTTGATGGCGAGTCAAACTCACTCGTGAATAGTGCATTTGCCTGACGATCAAATGCTTAGGCGTCCTGCGCGGCTCTGGCGGTGCAGACCCGCGAAATAACGATCATAACGATGTGGGATGGCCAGCTGGCGTGTGAGGGGTTTAACTGGGACTGTACAGAGCTTCACTGTTCGGAACCACTATTTATAATAGTAGTCAGTTCTATGCTGAAGCAAGCTCACTGACATATATTACTGGATAATTTTCACAACCCATTTGTTCTACATGCACCGCACAATTCGTCCTCGCAATCGGGGAGACATCGCCGCGCAGTGTTATTCGATAGAGTCTACACTGCACATATCATGCGTAAAAATGTACCCCAGAGTCCCTGATGCTTGTGCAAACGAGTGAGCAGTGACGAGACACGTAAAACCAGGCGTTTTTGCGCTAGGGTTAGGGTTTCCTTAACGAGCGCAAAAACGCGGGCACTGCCATGATCATTGCAAACTGCTGTAATATTACCACTTGCGGCAGCATTGTAACTCTGTCTTTCCCAGCTCTTCGTCTTCACTTGAGATGTCTGCGGCTGATCAAAATGTCATTATGCTGCTTGGTGATTCAATAACACAGGGTGGCTGGGAGGCTGGGGGATTTGCCCAGCAGCTCGCATGTCAGTTACAACCGTTCGAGTTGTGTTGGAGGCTAAATCAGGGGCCGAATGCCGATATTTTAGACAAGTACGCGCGCAAATTGGACGTGATCAACAGAGGGCTATCAGGCTACAACACTGAATGGGCTGTTCCCGTCTTTGAGAAGGTGCGAGACGCGCGGGCCAAGTGTAGATTACGCGATCACTGAGTCCCTAGCCGCAGTGCTTTGCCAAGCAGCACGAACAGCAGCATCTCCCCAAGGTCCGCATACTGACTATCTGGTTCGGCACCAACGACGCGGCGATCCCACCGTCCGCGCAGCACGTCCCACTAGCTGCCTTTGCCGCCAACCTGGTCCGCATGGTCCGCATGATCACATCGCCCTTGTCGGCGCACTATTCGCCTTCGACGCGCATCGTCCTCATCACCCCTCCGCCCGTCAATTCGTACATGCGTGCGGCAGAGCTCGGGTCAAGGGATCCGCCGATTCACCCTGACCGTGAGTTTGAGGTTACGAGAACGTACGCAGAGGCAGTGATGGATGTCGCGCGGCAGGAGAAGCTGCCGGTGGCTGACGTCTGGACTGCCATTTATAACGCGGCAGGGTGCAATGAGCGCGCGCTGGATGGTTACCTGTGGGATGGGATACATCTGAACGAAAAAGGCTACAAGGTGCGTGGATCAAGAAGACCCCAGCGTCGACAGCGGTACCTGAATGCTCGGACCGGCAGGTGATGTACGAGGAATTGATGAAGACGATATCCGAGAATTTGCCAGAGCTGCATTATGATAACCTGCCGTCTGTGTATCCTCCGTAAGTCGCGCTCAAAGCAAGTGTCGTCGTGTCTGACCGTGTCTCCAGATGGGTAGAGAATATCGTACGGTAGCTAGTGTTCCTGTGGCACAATAGATGACAGCGCTCTTAGCTCCAAGCTCACACGAGGATCCGGACCTGAGCCGACTAGATCTGAGTCCTTGATCATCATTTCATTGGGCCGGGTCCAAAAGGCCCTCAAAGTCAAAAACTCGAACAAGGACACGCGATCATGTGATGTTGAATACTAGACTGACGTTGCCTTGACTCCTTCTCTCTTCGTCTCTTTACGACCCAGGATTCCTCGTCGATCAAGGCTGTCTTCTATACCTATCTTTTTCGTCTCGCTCTTTTCTCCTACCTGACGCGCGATTCTTTTGTGCGGATAGCTGTAGTAGAACACGCGCCAGGAGCAGCCAGACTGTTTCCTATAGTGGCAGGCGGGGACACACACAAGTCTCCAAACGGTTGTTTGGCTTGCTGCCCTCTCTTTCAAATCAATCCCGTGAGAACTACCTCCTTGCTGCCTACCTGTCGGTCTGCTTTTCAAGACGCACATACTCACTCTGCTTTTCGGTTCTTCTTCATTTGTTTGTTTCTTGCCCAGGCGCGGCCTCCTCCGTTATTACATTCGTTACGCTCAAGGTTAGTCCAAAATCCGGCTGGTCGCAAATACACGCGTTTTGTCCCCATGCAACGTATCGCTTGTAACGCCCCTCAAACTGCGGCTGGAGGACACAGTGCATTTTACATTTTCTGCGCATCTTACGGGATCTAGGCCGCTGATTCGGAGTGTCTTGACAGCTCGTGTAGGAGAACAACAGGTCACGATTCATCTCCAGGGCCACACTCCGGTCCGTTGCTGTTTCCGTCCCAAATTGTCAATGCGCTGACAAGATTCAACCACTTTTATCTAACCCCGTGACATCTACGCGCTCTTGTTCATTCGACGCCTCTCGTCTTGAACCGCATCCTCCAACTGGTCTTGGTCATTTAACGTCCTTTATCCAACCGGTCTTGGTCATTTAACTTCCACTTGTACCAACTGGTCTTGGTTATATGTGTACTTGCTATCGAATTCCATCACGCCGACTCCCACCATCACGCCGATACTCTACATCTCAACGACTCCCCCCACCTCGCCGACTCACAGAATTCCGCCGGCCTCACAAGAAACAAACCAGGACTCCTCGATTTGATTGTAACCATCAAGAAATGGGTTTCTTCACCTCCGCCGCCCCATCCAACAACTTCCTCGCTGCGCCACCCGCCGCACCTTCACGCAAGAAGAGCCAGCGCTTTACACGCCCCCGCGACGATGTAGACGAATTCTTATCTTCGGACCTCGAGCTCTCGTTTGCATCGACAATGTCCCTTCACTCACCACGACACGCGCCAATCGACATAACACCCGATCATGAACACTCAGACCTTATGGACATTTCACCCCCACCGCCTGCCAACCCTGTATTCACCCGGGCGCCTCCAAAGGATGAGAGCAGCTCTAAGCCGAGAAACCGCCCTCGCGCATTCACGAGCGTAGCTCGTGAGTTCGGTCGCGATGTGAGCAACGCGAGGACGCCTACCCTCCAGCCCCCGCCGATTTCCATATCCAATTCCGGAGGCTCAGCGTCGCAGCCGAAACGTATTCAACGTTCAGCACTGCCTTTCGAATGGCTAACCACTGCGCCTTCACCCCAGGTTGACGCCGATACGACTCAATTTTTGTTTGCACAGGTGAGATAGAGTCCCATTTTAATCTGGCCTGGTTCTCGTTGAAACTGGGCTGACGTTTGCCCGATTGTCAGCCTCAGGAAGCTATATCAGTGCAGGATGTGGAGGATGCCATGGACGTTGATACCATCGTCCCCAGCTCTTTTGCGAGGGTTAACCCGCTCCTGTCCTCCCCGCCCATTTCAGCTGCGCCGACAATAACACAATTCAATAATTTGTTTTATGAGTCGATGTCCCCAAGACGGTCTTCCGCAGACTCACCTGCAGGGCCTTCGCCCAAGAAGCGCCGTTCTTTATCCCCGGAATCTGTGCGCTCCCCTCGTCGACATGAAATCGAAGAATCATCGCCCCTTCCTCCTTCATCTCCCATGGCTAGGAAGTTCGAGAGAATATCCAGTGGTCCTCTCTTGTCAGCCTTTGCACATGTCAGCAAACCGTCTCTCGTGGGCTTGGGTGCTCCCCCTGCAAACCCCAACAAGAGATCCAGGAGGCCAGCGATTTCGGCCATGATTCAGCCATCGGACGTCAACCGCATCCAGTTGGGCCACTTAGGTGATGCTGAAGGACAAGTCTCTCAGCCCCGCGGACTTGTTCCTCCGCGTCGGGCGTTCTCCGCGATGTTGGTGCCCGCTGCGGCGCCGGAGCTTTCTGTATCTGGGGACGAGTCTTCCATGGACTATCCGGATATGTCTTCTCCGGCGCAGGCGTACTCCAAGCGTCAGCAGGGGAAGACCCTTCGGAGATGCGACGGAACGGATGATTTCAGGCCGCTGACTGGTGCGATTGCGACGGTTAGGAGGGATATGCACGAGAGCCCGTCTGCCAAGTTCCTGAGCGCGGGCATGCCTGGGTTTGGGGACAACGAGGCGCATGGGAAGATCTTGCCCTGTCATCGTGTTCGCGAGGATGGTTTGATGAGGATCAAGCCCCAGACCGTAAGTCTCGGCCATGCATGCATTTGTGGACCTAAACTGATCATGCTTTTCTTCTCAGGTGGACAAGCTTCTCGATGGTATGTTTGATTCGCAGATTGCTCAGTATCATATTATAGATTGCCGTTTCGACTATGAGTACAACGGCGGCCATATTCCCGGCGCAACCAACATCAACACTCCTAGCGGTGTTGAGGATTTCCTGCTTGACTCTGCGATCAACAAGCCCAAGCAATCCCTCAGCGGTGACCCCGCCAAGAAGACTATCCTTATTTTCCACTGCGAGTTTAGCGTGAAGAGGGCCCCTACATTGTATGTCCTTTTTTTCAAGCGTATTTAGAGCCTTGCTAATCATTCAACCATTCCAGTGCCAAACACTTGCGTTCCAAAGACAGGGCTATGAACAACCACGTGTACCCCAGGATCCACTACCCCGAGGTATACATCCTTGAAGGTGGCTACTGCCAATACTTCAAGGAATGTGCCGAGCGATGCGAGCCGTCGGCTTATGTTACCATGGATGATCCCAACCATGCCCTGTCTCGCAAGGAAGACCTCGACCAGTTCCGCAAAGCCAAGTTCGGCCGTACAAAGTCTTATGCGTACGGCGAAGGCACAGCCAAGATGAACATGATGTCTCAGCAGCAGATCAAGCGCAACACGGCACCAAGCGCGGGGCCTGGCCAGCTGTTTGCGGTGGCTGATAAGCGTAATAGCGCACCGAGCGGAGGTACTAGCCAGCTCTTTTCAGCGGCTGGGGATGCTGCTCGTAATCGCCGTGGCGGCCATTTGACTTCCCTCCCAGAGGATAACAACACCGCTATCCTTAGCGAAGACGACGACACGGACATTGGGGACAGTCCCTGCCCCCCTCCGACCAGGAATTGCGGGTTTAAAGGAAAGAAGCTAACGCGCGTGCCCTTTGCGCGTGCTGAAACTTTAGGGCCTGCTCGCATGGCTTATTAAGGCTACCACTGTGCCACTTTACCAGCTTTCCAACAAGCTCGCTTACGGACCGCAATCCCGCTACATCAAGACATACTCCCCTGTCATCCGACACACGCGACACAAATGAACCCACCTCCCACCACTATCACACCCGTCCTACGATCTCAAGACTCTCGACAACTCGATCTCGTCACTATCCTGGCATATGGTTCCCTCACCATGCATCCCACGCTCATTTTACCGCATCCCGCTCCTCAATCAAACCAGCCCACATCCGCCATCATTCTCAACATCATCTCAGCATCACAACTATAGCCATCTCAGTTAACCGCATCCCAAGCTACACTTGTTTGAATATCTTTCCTCGCATTGCATTTGCTGGGTGCCGGTTATGTACTCATCTCGTCAGATTGTTTTTATTCTCCCAACCCATATGCCCTACGGACGTTAACACCGCTTTCCGTTCCACATCATTATGCACTCTTCATCTCCATCTATCTCTTTCATTATCTCTTCTATCTATTCGCTCGATGGAGGATGTCTGTGACGTCTTCACGCGCTAGTCACTACCCGTACATATCGCCTGCCTCCCTCCAATTCTCGGACAGTCTTGTTGTGCTCACATCCAGTACTTTGATCAGTATCGCAAGGAATTATGTGCACTGCATTCACTTCTACAACATTATTTTTTACCCATCCACTTTCATACCACGGTCGGACTGTTTCCACGCCTTCGTTCGCTGTGCAGTGTTCTGTTTCATACTTTTTGTTCTCTTTTCCCCTCCATACTACACGTACGCTGGTCTCGGACATCGTCGATGTATATAATAAGACTTGACCACCCCTTCTGAGCTTATTCGTCCGAAATGTGATTCATGTCTGAAGCAAGTGTGTTTGGTTTGGAGGCGCACTTGGAAACCCCTGTCTTTCCAATATTTGCCTTTTCTGGCTAGCGATAAATTCGCGTCGACTTTCGCTCTGCACGTCCACCACCTTCCACAACACACGCACGAACGATGTTCCAGCGCGATCCACGAGCAGGCGCATTCCTGGGTGGTGACAGAGTATCTGGCCAAGATATTCGTGATCAAAATGGTTCGCTCGCACTGTTCATGATCTAGAGAACTTCCTCACGCTAACATACGATCGATGAATTTCCAGTCATCGCAGCGCAGTCTATCGCGAATATCGTCAAAAGCTCTCTCGGACCATTGGGCTTGGACAAAATGCTCGTAGATAACATTGGGGCGAGTGTTACTGCTGTTGATCATCTGCGTAATTCTAATCGGTTGAAATACAGGAAGTAACAATCTCCAACGACGGGGCGACCATTCTATCCCTTCTCGCTGTTGAGCATCCTGCTGGCAAGATATTTGTCGATCTTGCGCAAAAGCAGGATAAGGAGGTTGGCGATGGCACCACTTCGGTCGTGATCATCGCTGCCGAGCTTCTGCGACGCGCAAATGAGCTTGTAAAGGCGAAAATACACCCCACGACAATAATAACCGGGTACAGGCTCGCGTGCAGAGAGGCGGTGAAATTCATGCAGGATCAGCTGAGCGTGAAGGTGGATGTTCTTGGCCGAGACGCATTGATCAACACTGCGAAGACGACCATGTCGAGCAAAATCATCGGAAAGTGAGGACTTTTGCCGTTGCATTCCCTATGGAACACAACTCAACCCAATTTCCAGCGATGATGACCTTTTTGCGCCTATGGCTGTTGATGCCATGCTGGCCGTCAAAAGCATAAACTTGCGCGGGGACATCAAGTATCCTGTCAAAGCAGTGAACGTCTTGAAGGCCCATGGTAAAAGCGCACGAGAATCGATCTTTGTTCAAGGATACGCTTTGAACTGTACCATTGCTAGTCAAGGTGCGTTGAATGTTCGTTGGCCCGTGTTTTCTGCTTATGTTGCTCGCAGCGATGAAAAAGCGTGTAACTGGCGCCAAGATTGCCTGCTTGGATATCAATCTTCAAAAGGCTCGAATGCAATTGGGCATTCAGGTTTTGGTAGATGACCCAGACCAGCTGGAAAAAATTAGGCAGCGGTATGTTTAGCCTGACCTTGCACTGCACCTCACTCATTGTGAACAGGGAGTCCGAAATCACTCTCGAGCGAGTTCGGAAAATTCTGGCATCTGGTGCTAATGTCGTGCTCACGACCAAAGGTATCGACGATCTGTGTCTCAAGGAGTTCGTAGAGGCAGGCGCCATGGCCGTCCGCCGTTGCAGAAAAGAGGATCTGCGTCGAATTGCCAAGGCCACCGGTGGCCAGCTCATCTCGAGCCTTGCAAATCTCGAGGGCGAAGAGACCTACGAGGCGAGCTATCTCGGAACTGCGGACGAAGTCGTGCAGGAGCGGGTATCAGATGACGAGCTCATATTGATCAAAGGGACAAAGGTTGTCAGCTCTGCATCGATCATCCTCAGAGGCGCGAATGACTACATGCTTGATGAGATGGAGCGCGCGCTGCACGACACATTGTCCGTCATCAAGCGGACCCTTGAGAGTGGCTCTGTGGTTCCTGGTGGTGGTGCCGTGGAGTCAGCGTTGAGCATCTATCTAGAGAATTTCGCGACGACACTGGTGCGCTAAATGATAACCACCATCTTATATATACATTAACGCTTTGTCTGCTAGGGCTCTCGAGAACAATTGGCCATCGCCGAGTTTGCCGGTGCACTCCTTGCGATTCCCAAAACGCTGGCGGTCAATGCAGCCAAAGATTCCACCGATCTTGTCGCCAAGCTCCGGTCATACCACAACGCTGCGCAAAATGCGCCAGCCGGCGACCCGAAAAAGATTCTCCTTCGCTACGGTCTCGACCTTATGAACGGTGAAGTTCGGGATAATGTCGCAGCAGGCGTACTGGAGCCTACCATGAGCAAGGTGAAGAGTTTGAAATCAGCGTATGAAGCCGCGGTGTCACTACTACGGATTGATGACGCGATTCAATGCATTCCAGGTGAGTCGTGACACCTTGCGTCAGAAAAAACGTATAAGCGAACTCATATTTTTCAACAGAACAACAAGGCGAGGATCCGCATGGGCACTGATTGCGTCGAGTATGGTTTAATTACGTGTAGTCTCGTATAATGTACAATTGAAACGCGTGAAACAAGATTCGACCGGGACGGGGTCACGATGATCACATGACACTCCCTGACTTGTTCCACCCCCCTCCACCGTGAACTCTGCAACATTTTACTGTCCCATTCACGACGCCAGTCTTGAGGTAGCTCTGCTCATTCCAGCGCGTCCGTCTTTTTCGCGTATATTTTAAACCCGAGCTCTCTGTATGCGGTAGACTGGAGCACATGCAACTAGACGCCAACCCATCATCTGTCCTCTGCCAACGATTCCAATTCCTCGTCTGGTCATGTCTGGACTCCGATCTGCACAATTCTGCCGTCTTTTACGCGGAGAGGTACTACAACATAGACCCGAAGAGCCATGATGCAAGTCATTTATATGCCACGGCCCTCCTGCGAGCCGGGCAGACTTACTCGGCTATGTATCTCGTCGACCTACCGCTCGAGGCTCGATGTAGTGGGTGCTTGGAGATCAAGGCGAAATGCTGCACCGCTCTGGGGAGACATAGACAAGCTAGAGAAGCTTTAGAGGAGAGCATGCAGGACGGGAGTTATGCGCCAACGTGTACGTCCCTTACTTGCCCGCCCTTTTTTTGCTATTTGTCTTTAAGCCTGACGCGTCGCAGCCTCTATGGGAGCGAGGTACGCCAGGGGATACCCTGAAGAGGCGGCTCTACGCTGCAGATCGGGAACGGAAGCGTTGAAAGGCAACCTCCCAGAAAAAGCTTCAATTAGCTTTCGACAAGCATTGGCTCTCAACCCTCTGTTATGGGAAGCCTTTGAAGGTTTATGCTCTATCGGTATGTGTATTTGGAATGTGTTCCCTCAAACAGTCATATAATGTGCCTTCGCATATGCAGGGTCAATACCTGAGATTGACGAGCTGTTTCCTCCACGGTCACAACCAACTAAGAGAGGTCCACCTGAGAGCATCCCCACCAAGCAAATGCCCACGACTACTGGTGCTGGATTCTTCACTCCTGAACCCGAGAATGGTGGGAATCCCTTTCGTGGCTGGAGACCAGAGCCTCCTGTGGCTCAGACACTTCGCATGGGCCCACCAGGCGCTCCACGCGATTCTATGCAAGTCGCTCTCATACATCGTTCCTTCGTGCTCCCCACTCATCATCAAGCAGCGCCATTGCCGACTTGTCATTTTGTCCACCCGATATGTCATTCCTTCAGCCGCCCCGACCCGCCCGAACGCAGGCAGTAGCTTCCGGATCACTTCAAACTGCCACCTCGCGCCCTTTATCATCCGCAGATGAAGCAGGCCCCGTCCCGAAGAAGTTGCGACCGACCGTCCGCCAGCCTTCGAAATTCAAGTCGACCAAGCCGACCGTTGAAGAACCACCGAAAAAGGCACGCGCACGCCCGGCCTTGAAATTTGCTAACTTCTTCTCATCTTCGGGTCGTCGTTCCCAGCCCTCGACATCTTCCAGGTTGAACGTAGCTGGTGCAGCCAAGATTGAACGCCCTCCCTCGTCTAATGGCACCATCGCTACCCGGCGTAGTACCCGACTTTTGACTGGCAATGGAGCCAAACCAACCACCACTAAGGTAAGAGGCATAAATACACTCTTAGAGGACATGCTCTCATTGCGTTATAGCATCCACCGACCCGGGATCGTCGGCGGCCAGTCGCTCAATCTGCTGAATCTGAGGCAGAAGATGATATATTTGCAGCTCCCCCAGAGGCCGTCTTCTCGCCGTCTCCACCGCCCATAGCGCACTCCACCCCATCTGACGCGTCAGGAGCACATGACAACTGGACAGCAGATCATGAACAGGCTGCACAGGAAGCCTACGAGATCGAAGCTGCAGATCATTACATATATGAGCTAATGCGAGTGTTCGCCAGCGCCACCAAGGCCTTAGCGTTATTCGACTGTGCCAAGTGCATTTCCGTGCTGGACACGCTGCCCCACGTACACCAGCGGTCAGCTGGTGTGCTAGCGATGGTTGGGAGGGCACACTATGAGCGGCAAGAGTATCCTGCGGTACGCCAACGTTTATGAGTCACTTGACCATGACTCAATGACTGTTTTAGGCCGAGCGTGCTTTCAAGGCTGTTCGTGGAATGGAGCCATATCGACTGTGGGACATGGAGGTGTACTCGACTCTGTTATGGCACCTCCAACAAAACGTACAACTTTCATTTCTCGCGCAAGAATTACTCAACATCGACCCTCGATCTTCCCAAGCCTGGATCGCTGTGGGCAACTTGTTCTCGCTGCAAAAGGAAAGGTCTCAGGCCCTGACTTGCTTCCGTCGGGCTGCCCAAATGGATCCCACATGCGCATACGCCTACACTCTGGGTGGACACGAGTCCATTGACGACGACTTGGATAAAGCAATCAACTTCTTTCAGACAGCATTACGTGCTGATCCACGCCACTATAACGCTTGGTTCGATTACTTTTCTCAGCGCTTCTTCTAGAGCCGAGGTCTAACATCGTGTTTGCAGGTATGGCCTAGGGACTTGTTATTTACGCATGAGCAAGATTCGCCTCGCCGAATATCACTACCGCAAGGCGGTCGAGATTCACCCAAATAATGCAGTGCTCCTGGGATGCGTAGGCATGGTGAGTCCTAAAACAGATCACGCGACCAGGTGATATATGATGTGCTCAACCTCACCCCTATCTTCTCAGGCTGTCGAGCGGCGCGGTGACCGCGATGCAGCGCTGGCCCTGTTTGATCGCGCAGAGAAGCTCGCACCCGACAATGCACTGGTTCGTTATCGTCGGGCTAAAATCCTTATCTCTATGAAGCGGTACCAGGTACGTTACACATTTTAGGTATGTCTAAAAGAAGAAACCGAGTATTGATGGGCATGCCGTTTGCTCCGGAACAGTTCGCCATTCGGGATCTGGAGATCCTTCGGGATTCGTCTCCCGACGAATCCAACGTGGTATTCCAGCTAGCCAAGGTATATAGATTGGTCGGAAACGAGGTCAAATCGGCGCAACTTCTTGCCGTGGCTCGTGATACCTCTCCGAAGAGTATCAATAAGCTGAAGAAGCTGCTGGAAACTGTGAAGGATGAGGAAGGGATCGCGGAGAGGCGGGACGACGAGATGGACCAAGGCTGATCATAATGTCGAGTAATGGCGTGCAAGCAGCAATGATTTTGGAAGAATGCTGTGACAGGGATTCATCATTTTGCGTGATTGTGAGGGTGTCCGTCGGAACCTGTATCGGGGGGTAGCGTTTGAGTCAGATCGGCCTTAGAAGCGAAGGCCCGACGGTGTCTTAAGCTACACCACTCCTCCCATTCCCTTTCCACACAACCACCACCATCACCACCATGTCCGTCTAGATTCCCTCCCCTCCTTATCGTGTCGTCTACCCCTGTGTAGTTCATTTTATAAACTACCTCCCACCTTCCCTCATACTGGAGTGAACATGGTTAACAAGCTAGCCCGTACCTCCACAAACGGAAGCATCCTCTTCGAACCCTACTTGGTTTATCGTATATCACGGTAAAAACTGCCTATCACCGTACGTTTGCCTACCTGCCGCCGAGGGACTCGTGCTTACTTGTGGCTGTTAGACGCGTTCCCGTCCCAAATACACCAATCCCCACTGCTCGTCCGACCTAAACCACCATGTCTACAGAAACACCCGACCTCTCTACATTGGCCCGGTCGAAGCTGCACCTATCCGTCAGTGGCAAGGATAGCTGCAGCCTGCACCGTTGGGTTCTCCTCAAAAATTCGATTGTTCGATCGACAACTTCTTCCCCGTCCACCAGTACCGTTTCTCTTGAAAAGTGCCAGCTCAACCATGTCAATACACCCGACGAAACCGAAGATGAGGAAGTGGAAGTGGGCTGTGAGGAGAGCGATGCTTTCCTCTTCCCCGACGCATACAAGCTCAGCGACGGACAAACGAATGCGTCCGAAGCCGCTTGGCTCGACTCCCTCCTGGAGACTCTTGGCGACGAAGACGAATACGATGATCGCGACAGAGGGTCCGACGTGCATGTATCCGTCCTGCCCGTGGACGATGAGGACGACTCATACAGTCCTATCATGTCGCCCATGTCTTCGTCAGACGACCTCATCAACCAACAATTCCACTACTATCCTTCACCTATCGCTGTACCATACCCTGTTCCATATCCCCCATATCATCCACCTCTCATTCGATCATTTGAGCCCGATTCCCTCACATCACCCCTTGACGCCAGCCTGACACCGTATTGCGACCCTCTGCCGTATTATGACTTGGATGATGTAGAAGACCTTGCGGTCCCGGAAGCCATAGATGACACCTCCGATGACGACGAGTCGGACGTGGTCAGCACACCGTCACTTATTCGATCTTCGACGAACTTGGCGCTTGTCGACCCCGCATCCATACCCCTTCCGGCGGAGCGCAGGTTTCCTCAATTGCACGTCTATCTAGAGCCTGAGGATTCCCATTTCTACCCATACGAGCACGATCCCCTCCCGTTCCCAGACGACCGCTTGCCTACATATAATCATGTCTATCAAGAGTGCTAGCAACTTCTTGTCCATCTACTTTTACACTCATCTCTATTGCTCCTGATATTGTCTATACGTTCGTCGCGCTTGTTATCGTACTTTTTACCCCATATGTGCCTTATATTTTTTTGGGAATACACCGTGTTATTGGCTTCTATCCTATTTGTGAAACTGCTTTTGTCCTTGTTCTTTGTCTGATGCGAAACTTCGGTCCGTATAGCATTCACGCGAGATAAGGTTGCCACCCGCCCCACCTCAACAGGCTACAGGTTAAATTGTGCGCGGGCCCGCAACCCGAGGTCATCCGATGCTAATCAGCCCCACAGCCCGCGTGAGCCTCTTTGGCAGAACCGGTATATTGCTATTATAGGGTACAACTGTCCTTGGTTTCCTCATCCTGCTGACCCTTTCCAGATGGAAGCTCCCAGAATGAAGATGTCCGATCAAGGGTGGCAAGCGCATCTTTTTCGATGTACTGTATCGCCATGCTACTAAAAGCAGTCGTGCAACATTGCAGCGTGGGGAGCATCCGACACCGCAGATAAGGCACTAGTATGAAAGTCTGAATGTTGCCCCATTCAACATATGGCTAAATTCTCACCAATTTTTGACAGACATGGGGATTCTGATGCAAGCTTGCGTGATGGGATGCTACAGTCAAAGCAAGTGTTATCGCGTCCCTAGCCTGCCACGCATGTCGGCGGACTAACCTGTCGACATAATCTCCTAGACAGTTTGCAACTAGCAGGATCCTTCGCATGCCATCACCAGACCAGTTCTTCCGTAGTATGTTTTCGTATAGAATGCGGTCACAATGCGGCATGTACAGAATAGTCGGATTGACCAGTGTGTACTGCGCTTCCTGTGGCGTCTGGCTATTAGAGTTTGCATGGGGATCATGACGATAAGGACGTGCAAGATTTTCCGTCATACAGTGGATTCGGAGACTTGTGAGAAAGCTGGAATCTTCTACCGTGAATACTGGATCGTATATGGAGATAGCATTGTGGTCCTAATGTCCATTCTTTCACACTTGTGACAAGAATATATAGAGGTCGGATACGCACGATATCGAGCTCATGGCAAGCAGCGAGGAGAAATGCCAGCTGGATACGAGCGTCGCGTGAACCAGTCGGGCTTCCCAAACCAAGACAGAGTACAGTGGGAGATTCCATCAAAGCATCCTTCAGTGTGTCACAAAGCATCTCTGTGCAGACCCTGACCAGATTATGAGCCTATCAATGAAAAACGCGTGGTAGCACAGACGTTGGCAATTTGTCAACCAGTTGCTATCGGTGGTAAGATCATCCACGGCTCGTTGGTACAGGGCGGAGATCGAAGGAGCCTCGAGGCCAGCTTTACTCTTGCGTTTTTTCTGAGGGCCAACACGTTTAAAGTCTGTGTAAAGATAAGACGAGGATAACATCGCCGGTGTAGAACGTTCCATTGACGAGATTGAAAGCGGAGATGAGCAGAGAATTTTTGACTGTACCACTAATGGCCCCGCCCTCCGTGACTCCAAAAGTCGATCATTGCTCGATCATCATCTTGCCACCAGCTTGCACCTGCATTGTCCGTAGTGGGCGAAATGCATGCTTATAAGTCTAGGGTCCTTGCCATTTTATCAAGGTTTAGGATCCGGAAGTCAACGATATTTTAATCACACCCCTTCGCTTGCTCACATTGAATTTGCATTGAATGCGAATTCTTGTTTGCCAATTCTCTCGGTCTTGCTTGTACAGGTAATAAGGGTGGCCTCTTGAATCAAAATGCATACGAAAAAGGCGGAGAAGTGGTCTTAAGCCGAATTCTTCGATTCGCTTCGCGGTCATACCGGTGAGTTGCACATAGGAGAGCGGCAGCATCTAGAGCATCGCACAAGAAACCAGACTGATGAGTTCAAAGTAGAAATTCCCTTCCCAGATCTACCTTTGGGATATCCGAGATCGTCTTGCCAAGATATAGGTTGCAGCTCTGGGCTCGTGTCAATAGCCACGGGTTGGAATTAAAGGTTGAAAAGAGCGATTCGGGCCCATGCCCACTGAAGCCGCCCCACAATTGCAAAAGAATCGAAAACACCTTAAGCTTATTTAGCCGCAGGCAAGTCATCTTTGAAATTTGATCCTCGCGAGCATGCGCTTAGGCAGAACTGTATATCGCTAGGGTTTCGTAAGGAGTGTACCGCTCCAGTTGGTAGTTCCTTATGCCGCGAGATTTTTTAAATCGGAAGATTGCTAAGATAGCTGAAAGCCGTATCAAACGTTTTTGAATGGGTGCGGGCTCTCCGAGCCACGCACTCGCTCCGTCTAGCACGGATATGTAGCCGAACACGCCAGCAACGCTCAAGACAAGAAGGAAGCAGGAATCGAGCCGAAGACATGGCGAGAACGGCATGGGATATGCGGCAGTGCCCTCGTTCGGGCCGCACAGCTCAGTTTCGAGTCTCGCCTGAAGTCATTATAGATGGGCTCGGGCGAAGGGGATTGATTATTCGCCGTGCCATGTCTAATCATATACCTAGTTACGTAGTCGAGATCTGTAACATGGGGCGGAGCTCCGTAGCAGAATAAATCATAGATAGAAAAAGAAAAGAAAACGCCCTCGAGAACTCCGATGCAGCACAAACTTGGATTGCGAGCAGAGAGTGAGAGACACTGAGATTCTGATTAGCTAGATATCCATAGATTAAATTGTATGACAAGCAGGTCTAGATCTGCATGCTTCCAGACTCAGGCTGCGGGTGGGCCAAAGTGAAAGAGGCAATGCGCGGGCAGCCTGATATGTGTGGACGCACAGAAAATCGCCGAAGGAGATATTCAGTGTGATTATATTTCGCCAGATGTCCGTTTCACAGCTTCTGCAATGCCCAGAGGTCATCTCCCAAATAAGTGGCAGTCTCTACCGCGACGTCCTTGTTCACTTTTCGCATCTCTTCTGTCCCAAGTTTGGTGATGCCGATGCCTACAGCGTGTTCCTTACCTTCTGCGTGGATTGCAACGGGCGTTCCAGCTGGCAGAGCTGCATCTGCGGGAGGAAGATAACCCCCTGCAGACGTGAGGCCAGGGCACATCATGTGAGCCCCGGCGAGTAAGAAGCGAATCGCTCCTCTGTCAATTTTGACCATTGGGAGAATGTAAGGATCTGTCATGGATGGATTCAAAGGTTTCTTCTTGGTTTGAGGAGAATATGCGCACATTTGTGGAGCAGGCGTAATGTGGGGTAGAATGCCTCATCAAAATGCTGGAAGAACAGCGGCTCGCCATGCACGGTGTATATTGATATGCGCTCTCTACTGCATCGGTAATGAATGAAAATGATGCCACTGTAAAGACAGAGCTGCGCACCATTTCACAAGTATGAGAGACTCTTTCTTGGGCCATATCGCCTCCAGAGTCTCGGGTTCGATCTTCCACTGCGATAATACAGCGGCTCGGATGGATCGCTGAACAGAGGATTTTATAGGTGTCTGTCCAGATACATCTGTAGACGGATGGAACCTGTGCAGCAGGTTAGTGCACGGGAAGAGTTCTGAGATTACGGCTGATTGTACTTCTTGAACATGACGGTACGAGAAGGAGCTCGATCTCAATCAGGAGTCCTAAAACGGCAGGTCACTCAGCTGAAGCTCTTCGGAAGGCCGACAGGGCAAAGGTTGAAATTTATCAAGGTGTCCAATGCTTATGCTATAGATTCAGACCCTATACACTGTTCGAACCGGCTAATATAGTACAACGTTGGTATGGAGAGCGTACAGCGCAGAGAGGAGAAAACATGATGTCAAGTAATCGTGGGGGTGGGTGGGATTGAATGAAAGATTGGAGCTATAAGGTGAGGGACATTACTTAATATTACAATGCTCTGAGGCAGCAGTCGTGAAATACCCGAAATTTATCGAAATTTATATGTCCTCGTCCCGATCTTCTATTTGAGACGGTTTGAGCATGCCGGGAATTCTCATGGCCTGCTCGCGCTCGGCTTGCGCTTTCTGCTGCTGTTCGGTCTCCTTCTCTTCCAGGAATAGCTCGGTGTTGTCTCCAGAGAATTGCTTGAGTTGAATGAGGAAGTCTCGGAGTGCAAGCTTGAAGCGGTTGATATCGGAGTGATATTCTCCAAGGCTTCTGACAAAGGCGGATATTTGGGCACTGAAGAGGTGCAAGGTTGAGTGAAAACAGCAATCTGCATCGATAAGAAGCTGCTTACTTTTGGACATGAGGGAATGCCGTCTTCAACAAGTTCTCGCAGAAGGATGTCAGGTACTGAGCGTTAGTCAAGGAGGGATCTGGCATCTCCGCAGGGTTGAACAGAGGCGTTTGGATGACATTGGTCTCCACCAATTGGAACATGCGAGCGAGAAGCATACTTTGCAGCTTGAAGCCGCTTTTGTGGTCGGTGTCTGTCAGGACGAAGAAGATGTCTTGCACGATGCTCGTGAAGTAGGCCTGGAAAAAGCCGTTGCCGATGGCTGCGTCTGCACCAGCGAAGTTGTTGATGACTTCCAAACATACTAGAGAATTTGCAGTCAGTGTCTGACTATTGAAGAAGTTGGTCAATGCTGCTCACAGTTCAGTCCAAGATCTGTGATATCCCGCATTGTGTGTTTTATTGCCCATATTATGCTGTCCATGAACAACTTGAATTGCGGAGCAGGGAAGTCCAGTAGGGCTGCATTATAAGAGTTAGATTTGCGGGCGTGTATTGAACCACTATTCCTGACCTGGGAAGCAGTTGAGATTGACTGCCCGAAGTAATTTGTAGAATCCAACTCGGTGCTCGGGGAACTCCGCAAAGTCTTGGTTGATCATGTTCAGCGTCGGCTCGAATACTGCGTCTAGGATAGCAGCAACATGGGGTGTTAACAGGGGCTAGAATGACAACAGTAAGCGTGGCTGATTAGCGGTACAGAATGAAAAGGCATACGCCGAGCCGGCCCGTAATAGTAGCCATGACGTTCAAGACCTCCGCGTCACGAGCTGCTGGCACGTTGCGGGTGTAATCACCGAGAATGGCGTCCAATAATGGAGGAATGAAGTTGTTGTTGACAGCCTCAAGATCTTCGGCTTTCTTGATGTACGTCTCCATGAGCTTCAGTATCTCCTTCTTGACTGTACGCAACTGTCGAACTTTAGGCGTCTTTGTAGCCACCAGTCCTAATGGACGACGATGATACGTCAATACAACATCCCGACATGCATTTAGGTTCTTACCTTCGGCGGCCACAGTCTGACTGATTATCCCACTGACCGCTTTGTACAGTCCAAGCATATCCAAGAATATACGACCAATTTGAGGCAAGTAGAAGCTCCCAATAGATGTGCAAGCAGAAACGTTGGTCTTCAAAACATTTGCTAGAATTTTGATGTTGTCATTGTTGCTCAAAACATCCATGTTCTGCGCTGCTTGAGCCATCAACGAGTCCCACTGCGAAACCAGGCCGATGAGCCTATGTAGTGAAATGGAGAAACGCTGGACATACTGCATTATTCGGCAGATCCATAAGCTTTGCAATGAGTTTCTCCTGCTGTGGCTTGTTGGGTTGCGCCGAAATCATATACCCGACGGCCTCGTAGAACGTGTGGACCTGTGCTGGAGACAAGTCCACAGTGATCCGGTGAAGACCTCTCAATATCTCATCCACGAATGGCTCCTGCTCTTGAGATTGCTGCATGACGAAGTGACGCCTGCACTTCTGTGCGATTTTGATAAATGTGTCACATGCCATGTCTTGCACTCCTAAAATTTAAACATGTTAAAAAGTGATACCGCAACTCAGAACAGATGTGCTAACCTTCATGCGTCTCGTGCATAAACTCAAACAACTTGTTGACAACGGTCTTCAAGAACTTCCAGTGTGCTTTGAGGAATCGTGGGTATTGTCCAACGATGTACATGATGTCTGACGCGACAACAGCTTTGTTGTCTTTGCCACGTTTGATTTCGCAGAGACCAAGCAGATCTTTAATGACTGTAACGAGGAATCGCTTCTCGGTCTCCTCGTCTGTTCAAACACAATGATCGCTGTGAGCACAGGGTATTCGGGAAGTCGAGAAATCAAGGAACCCACTCATCGCTCCAGAGATAGAACCGATCGCCCAACAGAGGGTATTAAGGTTCTGCCATGACCATTCTGACCCGTCGACCTGTTTCGCAAGCTTCTCTGTAAGAATGGTCTCCGTGTCTGAGACATCCAAGTGGGTCAAATATACGAGGAGCTCGCGCATCGACTTATACAGCACGATGGTGTCACTTTCTTTCATGAATTCGCGAACAATCTCTCCCTCCTCATTTTCGACAATGAGCACCTGCGGCGCTGTTAGTATAGAAGACGAGGACGGGTATACCATGCGAACTTACCTCCTCCGGCTTCACCATTCTTTCAATGACCACCAGTCTCAGATTGGACAGCACGTCGGAGTAGATGTTCTTCCTCAATGCCATCCCGTTCAACATGTTCTGGGCACCTCCTGACCCACCCAGACTCAGACCCATCAGCAGGCCACTCTCTCCAATCGGCAGGCTTTGGATCTCCTCATACAGCTCCGCCACCAATCGCAGCCAGTACTCCAGGCAAATCTTGAATATCTCACGCTCATCTACCTGCGACACTTTCACCATGTAAAGATGTGCATTCAGAAGGACGTCGCGATTGGCATCGGATTCGACTGCGCGGACGTGGTTGGAGAGGAAGTTGGCGAGGAACATGGAAAGATTGAGTACGAGTTCTTGCCCGGCGTCACCGGCGTTTGCGTAGGCCTGGGCGATGTTCGTGGACGGGGGAATCATCCGGTTGACCGAGGTCATGACCATCGCGAACAGAATGACGAATTTCGGGTCATATTCGGGACCAACGTTGAGTGCCGCGATCTCCGCGAGGCATTTGAGAGTCACATTTCGGAATTCTGGAGCTTCCAGGAACTGTGCATTTTGTGAGAGGTTATTTCAGAAGGAGGAATGGGGATACACACGCGATTGAGAAGCTGATCGATAATGGTCGTCTCGAATATGAAGCCCAGCGGGATCCAGTTCAGGAAGCGCAGCAGCGTCTCGAGAGTAGCCTTGATCAGGGAGCTTTTTCCCGCTTCCTCCAGCACTTCCGAGCAGAGTTTGAAGATCTCGGAGAACTCGCCGCACATCTGCGTTTTGAGGCTCTTGATCTTGCTTTGCGTCATGTTCTCAGCGGAGAAGTCAAAGACCTCTTCTGATAAGAGCCGAAGAATGACCATGTTGTTCTCGCACAGAGAAAGATTGGTCTTCGAGGACTCGACGAGTTCGGAGATGAACGACGGCCAGTTATGCGGCCATTCTTGCTTGAGTATCTGCGGTGCACGTCAGGGCTGAACATAGAGAATAATTCGGTGGCACGCACTTGCACCAGTGCTAGATTCAGCTTGTTGATGTACGTCTTTTCCTTCCGCAGAGTAGTTTCGTCCGATGCAACCTTGACAGTGACTCCCACCACAAAATTTCGGATGCCTAGATGGATTTAGTTGTATTCTGCGACGTAATGGAGAAGAAAAGCGCGCGCACCCTGTCGTTGACCCTCCGGCAATGACTTCCATCGCGTGGTGATGACTTTTTCAAGGATCTGCAACCC
The DNA here is from genome assembly GCA_001630335.1 of Athelia psychrophila. Lineage (NCBI taxonomy): Eukaryota > Fungi > Basidiomycota > Agaricomycetes > Atheliales > Atheliaceae > Athelia > Athelia psychrophila. Next base: position 298,904 of record KV417552.1, on the reverse strand, counting down.
GATATACTGCGCGGATGTCAACAAAAGCACATTTAAAAACACCCCAGACTACGCACCTTGGCCTGCGGGAACTCCGATCGTTCTAAGACGTCGGGCACCCGTGTCCAGGCGTCAGGGTGTTCTTGAAATTGAGTCAATACTTGCTGTGCCAATTGTTGCTGCGCGCGGATCAACCCAAACGATTTGATCAGCTTTCCATTGTCAACGTATCGTGTTCGTAGACGGTACCTCTTGCCCGTGGCCAGTGTAAAAAGCCATCACGACTCTATCCATGAGCGAGACATCGAATTCGTGCGAGAAATCGAGAAGGCCCTGTGAACCATAATCTTCAGCAAACGGTACGCGGGGAGTGGGAAAGCAAGGCACCTCCATACTACCAGAGGTTACGCGTAGCTGAGATTAATGTAATGGTGTTGGTCGTAGTCTGAGACGCCGCGCTGACTGAGGACTCGGAACAGTCTCGCCCTCAGCCCAAGACGATACCACTCGGCAGTAATATTTGTTGGGCACGTTACCTCGGCTGTCACTTGAGCCTGACATTGTTCCCTCCATTCAACTTGAACTTTTCCCAACTCTAGCCATACAACCAAGTTGGAATACTCGTATGGATGAGCCTGGCCCCCATAATATTCCTTGACCTCAACTATCTGGCTATCTCATGCCGCGCGCAAGCTTAAGCGTGACGCGTCGTGTCAATGATCGAGGGTTGATCGAGGGGCACGCAGACACGCGACCTGGAGATTCAGACGCGCGCATCACTCCCGAAGGAGGCAGGGGAGACCACCCAAGGACAAAGAACAAGCAACGCCAATCAGATCGTGCAAATGTTGGCCTCGGAGCTCAAGGCTAGGGTATCGATAGCCATCCCCTCACTGGCGTGGAAATCTACTGTCTGACGAACGCGGCGATCCGATCACCGTCTTCGGTCACGCGTCCTAATTTTCCATCTCGCATGAGCTGATATGATGCAGACGAACTCATTGACCCTGCGTTGGTGGTAATAATATTGTATCGCGAATCAATATATGCACTGCAAATGCAGCTGCGTGCTGCCAATCAGAGCATATTCCAGGGACATGACATACAACAATAGTAACCAAGCTGGATATACCCACATGATGGTGTTCATACCCACCTATTATAATTACTGACGCGTTAGCCCGGATCGGGTACTGGTCAACCGGGCTCGCATGAGCTGACCAACGACGTCACGAGCACGTGATCCATTGCAACATCCTCGGGATCGACTGAAAATCGTATATAATACCGTCAGCGTCCTGGCTTCGATACCAAAACCACCCACGTCGTAACCGCCATGTCAATCCCAACAGTCCAGAAAACATGGAAGGTAGTCCGCCAGGGCCGGCCCTCCCAAGCTCTTGTCTTCGACGAGCAAGCAGCCGTGCCCTCCGAGCTGCAACCGGGAGAGGTCCTGGTCAAAGTCAAGGCAGCGGCGCTCAACCCAGTGTACGTCCGTCCATGCCTTCTATCGCGATCTGGCTAAACTTTTCGCAGGGGATACAAGTTGATGGGAATGTTGCCTAACTTCCTCGCCGGCCGCCCATACCCCGCTGAAAACGACCTCTCCGGCGTCATCGTCGCGGTCCACGGCGACTCCGAAACGGAATTCAAAGTGGGCGACAGCGTTTTCGGGATCATCCCCGTCGACCTTCAGCGTGCGACGAAGCAGGGCGCACTCACGCAGTACACCCGCGTGCCCGCGTCGTATCTCGCGCCGCTTCCGTCCGATGTCTCCTTCGTGCAGGCCGCAGGGTTCCCGCTCGCGGCTATGACGGCGTGGCAGGGCCTCTTCCAGTATGGGAAGCTGGAGCCCGGGCAGACTGTTTTCGTGAACGGCGGAAGCTCCAGCGTCGGCGGCTTCGCGATCCAGATGGCCAAAGCGAAAGGGATCAGGGTGGTAGCCAGCGCCAGCCCGGGCAATGAGGCATACGTGAGGAGTCTGGGCGCAGACGAGTTCATTGATTACACCGCGGCTCCTCTCCACCAAACCCTCGCCACCAACGCGCCCTCGCCCAAATTCCACGTAATCCTCGACGCGGTCGGCCTCAGCGACCCCTCTCTGTACACCAACTCGCGCGCATACCTTGCGCCGGGCGGGATCTACCTCAACACGGGTCCGGCGCCGAGCTTCTCGCTAGGTAGCATAGCGGAGCTGTTTGGCTTGGTGTTCCATGCATACTTGAGGCCGCGATGGCTGGGCGGCGTGCCCAGTGCGTTCAAGATATTCATGCTGAAGTACAGCAGGGACGACCTGCATGCGATTGCACAACTCATTCAAGAAGGTGAGCATATATGCATTTAAAAATCACATTTGCAGCACATACTGAGTAATCATCGTTTCTAGGGAAACTGAAACCTACCGTCGATTCTGTGTTTGCACTCGAGGATTCACTGAAGGCGTACGAGCGCATCTTGAGCCACCGTGCGAAAGGCAAGGTGATTGTACGGGTTGACCCCGAAGCAGAGTAAATGGGTTACCGTATCGATTCGTAAACTGTTATCCGGAATAAACAGTGTCTTGTGTTTCTGGAAGACCCTTGTGGTTGCGTGTTGTGTTTTCACCAAGGATTATCCTGTGGCCGGAGCCCATCCGGCCATAGTTAGCTGCAAGACGCGCCACTGCCACAGCTGCGTTGATTCGTTGTTTAGTACTATTTATCTTGGGCGTCTCCGCGCAAGCAAGACGCGTCGCGTCCTGTCGCGTCCTCTCTTCGACTCACTGATCCCTGAGTCCAGACGTCTGCCAGTGCTTTAAAGCAGCTGGCCCAGGTAACGGCCAAACCATCCGCCCTTGCCGACGTGTAACGTACACCCATCTCCACAATGTCTTCATCGTCGCCTTCCCACCACTCCCCCAACTGTTCAAAAAACTTGGAAGGTAGGCCATCAGGGAAGACCTTGTATTTCATGACTGTGTAACCGTGCCCTCCCAGCTAAACCCAGGAGAGGTTTTAATAGACATTAAAGCCACTGCTCTCAACCCGTGTAAGCCATCCCAATCTCTCGGTAGAAACCTGACTGAAAGTTTTGGATTACAGCGGTTAGAACTTACCAGATGATGGAAATATTTCCAAACGTGTTCTCGGGCCGACCGCGCACGGCCGAACACGACTTCTCTGGTGTATTTGTCCCAGTCTACGGCGATTCGGAATCAGAATTCCAAGCCGGTGGCAACGTCTTCGAATTCATTGAACTGTCGCTGCAGATGTCGACAAAGCAGCGCTTGTGAAACCGTCGCATCTCGTGCCGCTATAGTCAGGTGTGTTGTTGGTTCAAGGAGCCGGTTTCACGACCTGGTTGTGATAAAAAAATCTCGTTAAAAAAGGGCTGCTGCGCTTGATGGACGGACTATATTATAGCAATATGTGCACCCAGGAAAACCCAAACCGGCAGTCGACAGTGTGTTTGCGTTTGATGCGTTGGAGGCGTATGGCCGCAACATGAGCAAACGTGCGAGGGGCAAGGTGGGTACATGCGTCGATCCTGAGACTGAGTGAACTCCGACTGGAACAACTGTAATCGTTTGATCAAGCGCTGTGGTATTCGAAACACTTTAAAATAATTTGATACTAGCGCTGACCTGTAGCTTGATTGTGCACGGTTGGCTAACTCGCAGGGCTGAGAAGCTCTGGTATGCAAGTCGCTGACACACTGACATTGTGTACTTGCGACCGCATTGTGGACTCGCACGGCTTGTCACAACAAGACCTTCGACTGCAGCGACTACTTCACATTGGTCCATTCACACTTGCGGTTGCACGGACCAAGCAAAGCATGGGTATCTATTTAGGTTCAAGCCTCGGGATATAATATAGTTAAACAGCGTGAGTAGAAGACCTGCAAGCTAATGTTCCATTAAATAAAAGAACTGGATGTCAATATACAAAATAGGTTAATTATCAGAATATGCAGTGCAGTGCAGTCGTGCTTTTCATGATGAAGCGAGCTTCCACAACAGAGCCGTGTAGTCCGTGTTCTTGCCCTCATCAAACGAAATGACATGCACATCCCCCGATTGTGCGCCTATAATATTGTTTAGCAGGTGGTATATGGTTGCTAACGTGCAATGCACTCACGAATGAGCATTTTGTTGAGTCTCCCGTCCTTGTCCGCGACAGGCTCGAAGCCGAGTCCCTTGTAGATCTGTAACCGCATACTACCGCTAGCCATCAGTGAATGCACGGTAAGAGAGGTGACTATATAGGCTTACGCGGTACCATCCAGTTCCTTCTCGTGCTCTGAAGCGGGGTCGTACTCCTCCAACGTCCGCGCCTCGTCTTTCAACCGCGTCAGCTCCGCTTCCGTGCTCGCCAGCTCCGACTCAGCGTCGTTGATGGCCTTAGCCAGGGATAGACGCGAAGATTCGAGCTCGTTGATGAATGAACTGTGCTCGGTCGCGGAAGGAACCGTCGGCGGTCGCGTGGCGGATGCGCGGGATGTATCCAGAGTACGAATGAGCGCTGCGTTAACAGTAGATTCAGCAATGGCAGACTGATTGAGGGAGTCGCAGTGTAATCTTACCTTTTAGATGAGCGTGCATGTCTTCGAGCTCCTTTTTCCTTTGTGCCTTCGTAGCGGCGGTCTGCTGCTCGGTCTCGGCGATGGTGATGTAGTCCTCATCAGGATCTAGCATTGGGGCCATGTCTTTCATCAATTTGCTGGGATGGTGATTGTTAACCATTATGCTAATTACTCTATCCATAAAGTACTTAATACGCACATTGCCTCTTGAATGTCTGTGGAGGATGCCATGGCTAGGTATGTGGTCGTGGTTCGATCAAGTGCGCCGCGATTTGTACGTTAACCGAGACTCAAGAAACGGTCACGTGTCTAGAGCTTCTAGCTCTCCCCCGGTTCATCGCCGTGCTATGCTACTTATTAATATGGGTTATTTCAATCACCATACCGCATCGACATTGAAAGGCTATCCCAGAAGGCCACCTCGCTCTCTCACTTTCCTTCACTTCGGCCTTTGGGCGAGTACCACACTCCTTTATTTCTCTGCTTCAAGTTTGTCACATCGGCATGGATGGAAAGGTCGCGGAACTTGAAGCTGCGCGAGTGCATCCTAGGCACGGATATCATGGAGGTGCGTTGTGAAAATGTCTCTCTTGCGTGTGTGATGGCTGAGTTGCTTTCGGAACAGCCACTGTTCATGACCATGACCAGACGAGTTACGATGATCCGTCATCCAAGATTTGGTCTGTGTATGTGGAGGAAGCGGAGACATATGACAAGACTCTCATCGAGGGTTGGAAGGCCGACATGGATGGAATCTTGATTTTCTCAGGACTGTTCTCCGCTTCAGTCACAGCTTTCATAATGGAGAGCTACAAGACTCTCATACCCAGCACCAATGACTCAGGCCATACTGTCCTATTGCTCAGCCAAATATCACAGCAGTTAGCGAATCTGTCTAATGGCACTATCACCGACATACCCCCATACCGTCCGTTCACCCCCACAGACTCTGCGCTGCGAGTGAATGCGATATGGTTCCTCAGCTTGTGCTTTGGCTTATTGTGTGCACTTGCTGCTACTCTCGTACAGCAGTGGGCCAGGCACTACACGCAGGCCATCGAGCGAAGACCAGCCCCTCACAAAAAGGCCCGGATCCGTGCATACTTGTACCAAGGCATGGAGAGCTTCGGGATGAGGACCGTTGTGGAGGGCATTCCGACCCTCATGCACATTGCGGTGTTTTTATTCTTTGCAGGACTAGTCGATTGGCTGTTTGCCATGAATCACTTCGTAGCCAAAACCACGCTTGTGTTCGTGGTCTTTTGTCCAGCGCTTTACATATTCATCACGTTCTTGCCGATATTTCGGCCAGATTCCCCTTACAAGTCCCCACTCTCGGGCATTTTCTGGCGGGTGCTGCAGTTCCTTGGGATGTTACGCTACACCGATTCATCCGGCAGCAAAAACTACTTCGAGGGCAGCATGGAACAAGGAAGGGAGCTACTAGCTACCCAGGATTTACCAGGGAGGTATCAGCGGGACGAAGAAGCTCTGTTGTGGACGATGGAGTCTTTGACAGACAACATAGAGCTGGAACCCTTTGTGGAAGGAATTCCTGCCTTTCTCACCTCAGGGCCACCTACCGCACACATTATGCGGCAGCTGGTAGCCAGCAATGATTCATCGCTCATGGAAAGAATTAGTGGACTCCTGATGACATGCAAAGAACCTGGCGGTCTGACAGAGGATCGGCGGCGCAGACGTGCCATAACCTGCCTAAACGCGATTTCATCGTTGGTGATGATTACACCATCCGTGCAGTGGATAACCACTGCCTGTGGCGAGGATCTGTCGTGGAAATTGAAGGAATTCCATGATCAATCCGACGCAGCGCTTCGTAGCGCTGCTCTTGCCACAATAGATGTTGTGGTGATGCACTTGCAAAGCCAGATCCTGGCTGCCATCTGGTTCGAAAACCCAAAAGCTAGAGGCCCAATGCCGTCAGCTCCGACCAGGAGCTCGCTTAACCTTCCGGAGGAAATGACGCAAGGTACTCTTGCGAAAGGCCTCCGCGTCCTGCATATTTTGGATTCGATGGATGGGCTCATTGAAATCATCCCTACCATAATTCCAGCGATAGAAGACTACGGCGTCTTACCTTTGACGGAGGTTTTATTGGCCCGATGCCAATACTATCACATACCCCAGCTATTGGTCAATTGCAAGGAACCTGGACCCTTGAACTCCAGAAAACGCCACAGACGAGCGTTGGCGTGCTTAAAAGCAACCAATGCTATGGCATCATACAACTTTGTTCACACTACTACCATAGAGGCCATTCCGGCTTTTATCAAGGACGATACACCCGACATCGCTCACTTTGCAAACTGCACTACTGCTCGGCTAGCCTGTCACTTGCAGTCCAACATTGTGGATTCTATATGGGAATCCTCAAGTCGCTTACCTGCCGCTGATTGCTTGGCATACATCAAACCTTTTGATTTACGGGACTCGTGCCATTCTTTGGCCGGCCATTATCGTAAACTGAACGCACTGGGCGTTGTGAACGCGTTTCCTGAAGGTCTTGATAAAGAGGAACTGTTTCGAGCCCTGCGACTGGGTGTCACTCTGGAGTGGCCCCGTCGAGATACACTCCAAGCCCAGCATTACTCGAAACCTGAATATCTTCGTCTGTTGTCCCAGGATGATATCCGCCGCCTCGGGCGGCTGGAGCTGCGTACTTCGAGAGGGAAACAGTTCTCCGATTTTGCTCTCGTACTCAAGATAACCCTGAGTAGAGGCCACATCGCTGTCCTCGTAGCGTTTATTTCATTCGTCGCCAATTCTGCTTTCCCAACGTTTCCGGCTCTAGAATTCATAGCGGAAACCCTCCACTTCTTAACCCAAAACCTCAGTGCCCGCTTTGCAAGTCACCGAACCCAGGCATTGCTGGCTGACACTGTGCGAAAATGCGCGTTCAAGTTGCACACGGGCATCGGGCACATCAACATATCCAGCTCTTCAGATAAGCAAGTTGGGCACAACATCATAAACATGCTGCTCTCCACTCTGGCCTCGATTGGGGATCCGGACGTGGTCACGGACGCAAAGGCCGTCATCAGCGACTATCTGGAACAGTGCGATTCAAAATGCAAGGCGGCGACGGACACGCTCAAGATGGTATTAATTTGGTTAATCTTGCTGCCGTATGACATTAACCAAAGACCCACAGTTGGAAGCCACAAACTCTCTGGTGCCTTTCGATTGACGGTAATTGGATTCGCTGGGTTTGCTCCTCGTGGACTGCAATCTTGAACGATGTGGTATTCACGCACAGGGAAGCTTTCTTGCATGCGGAGGTAATCATATTCCAGAAACTGTGACTCCTACTGCCTGTTACATGGACAGTCCATTAATTATACAATATCTACTTCTACTTGGAAAATAAAAAAACATATATGAAACAGTGGTGTATGAGACAAAGTCAAGGTTGCGAAATTACCTGTCATAGAGGTGGACGGTTAGAAATGCGTCGTCGCTTGCTAGGAGGGGAAAAACGTACTGTGTTGACCGACTTTAGGACCCATATCTTCTTATCCTTGCCCTTCTCCGCAATTTCCTTGACTTTCGCCTCTATTGAATTCTTCTTGACTTTGTGTTCACGTAGTTCCTGGAAAATTGCTTCAACAAGCAGGATGATGCTGCCTGTGGCGAGGGTATTGATCTTATTGATGAGAGCTGGCAAGTGAACCTCTGGAAATGAAGTCTTTGGAGCTACAGCCGCGTTCGCGCGTTTCGTTTGAGCGATCTGGCCATTAGCTGCCAATGGCAGTACCGATGGGATGTTTCCAACTGTGAGGATGCGATCTGGTAGTGAAGGGACTGCGAATGTTGTAGCAATTGTGGGATCTTTCGTGATTTTAGTCTGTTGAGGTTCACCGGCAGATACGAAGGTAAAAGGATTTATGGGATAAGGCGTATCTACGTGGGCATAATTCAGTCAATTAGGGCTCGACATAGATCAGAAATCACTAACCGTTGAACAGCTGAATTCGATATGGTTCGAAAGGCTCGTATGAGCATTGCCCAACTGCGGATTCCCAACACGGCCCTTTCACAAATGGGACTAGAGGAATGACAACCTTGCGCTTTTTGCCAATTTTCCTCTCGCCGTCGTCTGCTTTTCGCTTTGTCGGGAAGTTCAAGGTAGCAGCGGGTGCATCCAGTTCTGGATCTACCGACGGCGGGGCGATCTCTTCAACCTCGTCATCAGATACCAGCCAGCTGTCCAAATCGGAGTCCGCCTCGCTTGCAACATCGTCATCTTCCGCTCCTTCGACAACATCATCTGCATTGTCATTTCCCTCGTCTTCCCATTCTTCCCCACTGTCGTACGCGTAATCCAGAGCAAGGAGATCGCGTTCCAAGGGCTTTCTTGGACCGATGACCTGGGAGTGGCGGGTCCAGGTACCAAAGTAGCCTGGGCGTGAATTATCGGCGAATATGAGGACTTTGGCAGGCAAGGCATTGCGATTGCGGAGAACAGATAATAAGGTGCCAACTCGGGATGGGTCATCAGCAATTTCAGCTTCGCTCAATTGTGCCACGATGTCGCGCGTCACAACGCGCGGCGCATAGAAGCGACGCCGTGGAGTGGTGGTAAACGAAGCGTCAACTGAGAGTGGCATCGAGGAGATGACTGTCCGAAGGTGCTCTATATCATTGATCAGCAGAAAGGACAAAAGGGTACCAAGGTTTCTTGACGAACCTGGGGCAGTCATTTGTCCTAGGGCTGTTTCATCGTAGGCAATTTGTATTGCATCATCACTGGTTCCCTCCTCCTCCACCGCACCGCCGTCATCGTCAATGACAATTACTTCCCGAGCTTTATTCTTTCGCAAAAACCAATTGATATGCGCCAGCTCTGCATCCTTCTTGATAACGAATGGCTTGAAAGTCTTTTCAAAGGCTGATTGGTTTGAAGAGGGACCAGCAACTCTCGAGACGACAGCCTTATCAGGCTCATTGGCGACGGGCGATTCACGGCTATTAGTCTTAGGTTTGTTAAAAAAACCAGCCATCAGAGAGCGCGACTTGTTCTGGGCTTCCTTTTCTTTTTTCTCTTTCTCAGCTTTTGCTGCCTTTTTCTCCAGTCTCTCTTTCTCCTGAGCCAATTGGTATGTCAGCAACGCCGTATGAGAAATTGAGCCTGTTAGACCTACTTTGGCTATCTTGTCGGGATCCATTTCCTTCTTTGCACGAACAGGGGCCACTTTAGATGTCGAAGCCTCCGAGGTCTGGACAAATAGATAATGAGCGTGATAGTACAGTAATCGTTTTAAAGCAACACACCACGTTCTCTGCTATTTCAGATTTCTTCTGTTGCTTCTTAACCGGCAGTGGCTCCATTGGTTCTGCTTCAATGGTCTTGCTGGGGGAGACGCTAGCTTGGTTCTGATCCTTTGTCGGAGGCTTCGTAGCACGTTTGGGATCAATTATTCTATCTCGCTCCTCTTGGCTCAACGCTTCAAACATGGTTTGTAGGTCCTTCCTCGCCTAAATTCCCAGTCAGATGAGTCGCAGTAACCAGCGACAAAGACAGATAAACGCACCTCAGTCCTCTCAGTCTGCCTAGCATCGATCTTCTCTTTGAGAGCCTTTGGCAACCACTCCCGATGTTCCGGTTTGACCTCCCATCGCCAGACGCATGCTGCTGCAGGAGTCTTTGCATTACCCACGGGCCCATCGAGACCGTAGTTCGTGCGACTGAGAATGGACTTGATGGCAGCCTCCAAGGCGGGGAGGGGCAGTGAGGCTGAGGTGTTGGTGCTGTCGCTGTTGATGTCATCTTCATCTTGAGACGGAAGGAGTTGGCTGCGAATATGCTTTGCGAGTGCAGTGACTGTTTTATCACTACATAATTGTCCATAGGATCAGCAGCCATTGGTTGTGCCAGACTGGTAGGTGATACATGCCTTTCGTGCGCTAGCTTAGCGATGAGCGGTTTGTGTTCGTCAGGAATAGCGGGTAGGGGAGGATCGCGTCGTGAAATGCGATTCTCCAGCATTTCGCGAAATCTGATAATTTCTGTCATCACGTAGAAGCCTCGTGAGTGAGCAGCAGTACAGCCAGCACGGTCGTCACGCACCAGACATCGTCTCCGAGTTCTTTTCGAAAGTCATTGGCTTTTGCCTGAACAAGATCTTACCATTCTTCAGTTCAGCGAGGGCGCGTTTCTCGGATTTTTCTACGTGTATTGACGCGTTGGATGGTAAAATATGTATACTGAACGCGTCCAACATACCATCGCCTGCAGTCGTGTCCATTTTTTCTGGAGAATTCGTTCATCCTCTGGACGTGACAAAGAAGATTGATTTCAGCGCACCTGTCACGAGTGATTCCTGTCCTCAGGCTTGAGATGAAAGATATGGGACCCAAATGGTGAAATCAGTGCTCGAGTCCAGGTGCTGCGAGGAACAGAGCAAGGAGAAGGTTCCCACGTGCTCGCGCAAGCGGCTCAATTGACGCGTTCACGACTCACGACACCAGCAATCCATGGCCTCCAACTTTTTCGGTGCTCCGACCTCTAAACCTGCTCCAAAGCATGTCGTAGATCCTGCGCTGCAGCCCTGGGTAGAGAAATAGTGCGTATCTTGCTGCTTTCCTACATAATTAGTTTGACTTTGCATTCAGCCGTCCAAAGACGATCGACGATGTTTCTGCGCAAGAGCATACGATAGCTGTCTTGCAAAAGACACTGACTTCTACGAATGTATGCGAACTATTATTTTCTCGCAACCTTGCCCAACTTACAATGATGGATAGTTGCCACACATGCTGTTCTACGGCCCACCCGGAACGGGGAAGACCTCGACGATACTGGCCCTCTCTAGGCAGCTATTTGGGTACTTCTTGAACTTCTTGGCGCGCCGAATTGTACCCTAAATAATTTTCCCAGTCCAGATAACTTTCGGAACCGCGTTCTCGAACTGAACGCGTCGGATGAGCGAGGGATCTCCATTGTCCGCGAAAAGATCAAGAACTTTGCGCGTCAAACCCCCCGTGCTCAAGCTATTGCATCAGACGGGAAAACATATCCATGCCCACCCTACAAAATTATCATTCTAGATGAAGCCGACTCCATGACACAAGATGCGCAAGGCGCACTCAGACGAATCATGGAGACCTACGCCCGAATAACAAGATTCTGCCTTGTCTGCAATTATGTTACACGGTACGTGTGCCCCAATTATTTATTTACTTCCTCTTTTTAACGTCTATGATTGTATAGAATTATTGAACCTCTTGCGTCTCGATGCTCTAAATTTCGTTTCACACCTCTTGATCCAACATCAACATCGGCACGTCTGTCCCATATTGCCCAAGCTGAAGGCATTCCCGTCGATCCCTCAGTGATATCCACACTCATATCTACGTCTTCTGGAGATTTGCGTCGTTCCATCACTTACCTGCAGTCTGCCTCGCGCCTTTCCTCTTCTACCAACCCACCAACAGCTATAACTGCAAATGATATTCAAGAGATTGCAGGGGTTGTGCCCGATACCGTGGTTGCAGATTTTGCAAGAACGCTTGGAGTGGAGAGTATAGGTGATGCTATGGATGTGGATGGTGGTTCCCAGAACCCCAAAGGTTTCGAAGGAGTCAAGAAGAAGGTCAAAGAACTTATGAGGGAGGGTTATTCGGGCACGCAGATCCTCATGCAGGTCCGTGATATCCTCTACTTTTTCAATCTCCTGTACTAACAGCTGTCGTAGCTGCATGACCTTGTTATCTCTCATCCTACGGTGAATGCACGGCAAAAGTCTCAATGCGCCCTGACTTTTGCAGAGGCAGACAAGGCATTGTGTGACGGAGCAGACGAGGAATTGTGGATATTAGAGGTTGGTTTGCAAGTACATAAGGCACTCTCATCTTGACCTGGGAACCATGCGAACAGCACAATCTCTTCTTGTTCTACTGTGCACTTTGAGAAAGCAAGGGAGTGATGACTGAAAATGATTCATTTTACGTGCAAAACATAATAAATGACAATGGAACATGCATAAACAAGACAGGCAGTAGCCTCGCTAAACACTCCCCCGACGGCATAGCTAGAACGCTCACCGGATGCCAGCGGTCGCTTTTTGCAAAGCCCGCTTGATACCCAGTTGCGCCTTCTTGAGCTCATCGGCTGATGAGTCCTCAATCTCAAGTTTCTCCAATGCCCGCGCAAGCTCAGCCTCAACCTGACCCTTAGCTCCACGCTTGAGCTTCATGCCGATCTCAGGAGAGGTGATGGTGCCCTCGACTTGGTGGATGTATGCCTCCAAGTCAGATTTCGCCTCGTGGCGTGCAGAGAACTCCTTGTCGGCGGTCTTGAACTGCTCAGCGTCCTTGATCATCTGGTCAATCTCGGCAGACGAGAGACGGCCAACAGAGTTGGTGATGCCTATGATGAATCGAAATTAGTAACATTAGGAAATACATCAAAATTGATGCTTACTGATTGACGCCTTGCGGCCAGAGGCACGGTCCAAAGCAGACACCTTCAAGAGACCGTTGGCATCGACCTCGAACGTGGTGACGAGCTCGGCCTGGCCACGGAGCATGGGAGGAATACCGTTGAGCTCGAACTCTCCGAGCAGACGGTTGTCGCGGCATTGGGTTCGCTCTCCCTCGTAGCTAGAGACAACATGAGCAATTGCCGCGGACCAAAAAGAGGGAGCTTACACAGGGAAAGTGACCGTGGTCTGGTTGTCCTCGACGGTTGTGAAGGTCCTGGACTTGTTGGTGGGGATGGGAGTGTTGCGGGGAACGACAACACCGAATACATCGCCTTGCATGGCGACACCGAGGGACAATGGCGCAACATCGAGAAGGAGAAGGTTCTCGGTCTTCTCAGAAGTTTGACCAGTGAGGACAGCGGCTTGAACAGCGGCGCCGTAGGCAACAGCCTCGTCGGGGTTGATTGACTTGTTCAATTGGCGACCACCGAAGTACTCAGACACGAGGGACTGGATCTTGGGGATACGGGTAGAACCACCGACAAGGACGATGTCATCAACCTTTTCGCGTGCCATCTTGGCGTCCTTGAGAACCTTGTCGACCGGGTCGAGTGTTGACTTGAACGCGGCCGCGTTGATCTCCTCGAAACGAGCACGGGTGATGTTGGCTGAGAAGTCCTCGCCCTAAAAATAGCAAACAGGTTAACCAGAAGAGCTGACTGTATATCTATCGAAAACATACCTGGAAGAGCGAGTCGACCTCAACCGTTGTCTGTGCAACACTGGAGAGAGTGCGCTTGGCACGCTCACAAGCACTACGGAGACGACGGAGTGCACGGGGGTCATCAGAGATGTCGTGCTTGGTCTTCTTCAAGAACTCAGCCTTGAAGTAGTCCAAAAGGGTGTTGTCGAAATCTTCGCCACCCAAATGGGTGTCACCGGCGGTAGCCTTGACGGCGAAAACACCTCCACTGATGTTGAGGAGGGAAACATCGAAAGTTCCTCCACCCAAATCGAAGATGAGGACGTTCTTCTCAGCTTTCTCTTGTCTGTCGAGACCGTAAGCAATGGCAGCTGCTGTGGGCTCGTTGATGATACGGAGGACATCGAGGCCAGCAATAGCACCCGCATCTTTCGTCGCAAGTCGTTGGGAGTCGTTGAAGTAGGCCGGGACGCTAAATAGACGAGATCAGGCTGGAAATCATGGGTAAATGAAACATGCACTAACGTGACAACAGCCTTCTTGACGGTTTTGCCGAGCTTTGCCTCGGAGATTTCCTTCATTTTCGTGAGGACCATGGACGAGATTTCCTGGGGGCTGAAGGTCTTCTCCTCTCCGAGGTAGTTAACCTGGATCAGAGGAGAGCCATCCTTCTCTATGACGGCGAATGGCCAGTGGGTCATGTCCTACATTTATCGCGTCAGAATAAAGCATGGACATTAAGATCGATTCCAATTAACCTTTTTAACATCGGGGTCACTAGAGGGTGGTCAGTCTCTTATCTGTTCACGGATAGATGCACATGACTTACTCAAATCGGCGTCCGATGAGACGCTTGGCGTCAAAGACAGTGTTGCGAGGGTTCATCGCAGCCTGATTTTTGGCGGAGTCGCCGATCAAACGCTCCTCGGAGGAGAAGGCGACATAAGACGGCGTTGTTCGGTTACCCTCTGTAATCTTGTCAAACAGTGCCCTTGTAGTCGTCCTCAAATAACTCACGGTCGTTGGCGATGATCTCAACGCGATCGTTTTGCCAGACACCAACACAGCTGAAAACACGCGGTGAGCAAAAAAAAATTGATCAGTGAGGTGTGGTCAACTTACGAGTAGGTGGTTCCGAGATCGATACCAATAGCACCGTCGAACAAGTCGTCCGCCATTTTGATAGAGAAGGAAGAAGGTAAAAAGGAAGAGGGGAGGATGATGGATCGGTGTAGAGAGCAAGGCCAATCGATACGGATGTCGAAAAAAATTATGTCCAACACGTGCAGGCCATAAGGAGTAGCCATTGCCTGCGAGTTGCTGCAACCACGCCACTGTGAACTTTGCTCATGGCCAGCTCTACTCTCCGTCCCCTGCTCGCGGCAAAGTCGTGTTTAAAACGCGTTCCTGCAGTCTCACGACCCTTGGCACGCCTCGTATCAACATCTGTAGATGGGGACCGCCGCCTGGAGTCACTCGGAGACTGGGCCGACTTCCAGGAAACGCGAATTGGCTACAAGACACTTGGTGCGTACACGCGCTCTATTTGCTTTGCCTAATATCTAACACCTACCTCCAGTCGACCATTTTGAAGAGTATGGCTCGACGCAAAACCGAGACAACACGTTTCAGCCGCACCACAGCTTACACAGACCGCCAGCACCCACGCAAACGACACTCTCCTCCCTCATAGCCTCAGGCGCGCACTTTGGCCACTCGAGAGCCTTGATGAACCCCAACTTTGTCCCGTATGCGTACGGTGTACGGGCGGGCATCACCATGATTGACCTGGACCACACGCTGCCGCTTCTTCGCCGAGCGGCCAACTTGGTGCGAGCTGTCGCGGCTAAGCAGGGCAGCATTGTCTTTGTGGGGACGCGGCCTGAATTGCGCAATGTCGTGCGCAAAGCGGCAGAACGAATTGGGCCGCAGGGGTTCCACGTCGGCGAGCGCTGGCTACCCGGCACCTTGACAAACAAGGTGCAATTCTTCGGCTCCGCCGAGGCCCTAGAGCGCAAGATCACACCCGACCTCATGATCTTACTCAACCCCTTGTCGAACATGAATGCCATTGCAGAGTGCGCAATCGAGCATGTCCCAACTATCGGAATCATAGATTCCAATGTGGACCCTCGAATTGTGATGTACCCTATTCCGGCCAACGACGAGAGCTTGCGGACGGCGGAGTTGATCGCGGGTGTATTGAGCATAGCAGGACGAGAGGGTGTCGCGCTAGGCGCTGCCGCGCGGGAAGAGGCGGAAAGAAAACAGATGAAAGAGCGCATTTCACGGCAACGAGTCAAGGAGAGGAGCACATAATACAGCATAGATTGGCACGAGTCATCAGTATTACAGTATATTATCCCCCGCGATCTAATAATCTCATCTACGAAGGGATTGCTCGCTCCGTTTGCACATCGTGCCAATACTCTGTACTCGCGGTTAGCCGGCTTGTCTAGCATGGGCGGGTAAAGAAACGTACTTTCGGCGGCACTGAGCGCACGAACATTGCTTTGTAACTTGTTGATGGTTTCCACATACTCGTCTTCTTCCACACTATCATACACAATTCCTCCGCCAGCTTGGAGATACGCGACACCCTGCTTGAAGGTCATAGTGCGGATCGCAATGCATGTGTCCATCTCGTCGTCGGCGAAGTCGAATCGTCCAACAGCACCTGCGTATACACCGCGACGCTCTTTCTCTAAGCTGGAGATGAGTTCGATGGCTTTGATTTTGGGTGCGCCAGATACAGTGCCGGCAGGGAAGATCGACCGGAAAGCGTCAAATCTAGCAAGGGGCGGCAATAAGCAAGGGATTGTTGGAAGATGGGACTGAAAACCTACCTCGTCAGGCCTTTTCTTAGCATGCCCGACACTTGCGATGTCAAATGGATAACGTGGCTGAATTTCTCCAGCTCCATGAGGGCGTCGACCTTGACTGTTTGTGGCTGGCACACCCGGTTCACGTCGTTGCGGGCAAGATCGACCAACATGATATGCTCTGCCCGGTCTTTGGGAGAGGCTTTCAGCTCCGCGCCGCGCTGTGCGTCCTCTGCATAGAATGAGCAAATATACACCCATAAAACACTGCGGCCGTACCTTCTGGAGTTTTGCCGCGCATCGTCGTGCCAGCGATAGCGTGATTGTACACTTTGTTCGCCTCCACCTTGCAAAGCGTCTCTGGGCTGGCGCCGACGATCTGCATGTCCCCGCAATCCAAATAGAACATGTATGGGCTGGGGTTCACCTGTCGTAAATGGCGATATGCATTAAATGGATGCAGCGACGTCGGACGCGCAAGGCGCTGTGATGGCACAGCCTGGATAATATCCCCCGCCACGATGTGCTTTTTCAGCGTGGTGACGAAGCCCTCGTACCCCTCCTTCCCGACATTGGATACAGCCTCGTTGCCGAGGACAATCGGTGGCTGCGGCACCTCGGGCGTGGCCGCGGTCATGAGGACCTTTGCAAGTCGGCGCGCCTTGGAGACAGCCGTCTGGTACACGAAGTTGAAATTCACCGTGCCCGCGTCCTGTGGGCAGAACACGTGCGAGACGACCTTGAGCGACTGGTGCAGGTGGTCGTAGATCAGCAGTGTGTCGACGAGCATGAACACAGCCTCGGGTATGCCCAGGGGGTCCGCGAGCTCGCACGCGGTCTTGGGCTCGAAATGCTGGATGCAGTCGTAGGAAACGAATCCGATGGCGCCACCTGTGAATGTTGGGATTTCGGGGATCTTGATGTATTTGTACACAGCCAGCTCTTTCTGGAGGGCTACCATGGGATCGCCAGTTATATCCTCGTTGGGACCTGTCCTGATCACCTTGAAGGGATCTAATAATCATCAGCGACGCGTATACCGACCCACGAAGGGGCTTACCAGCGCCGATGAAGCTGTATCTTGCGACGTTCTCCCCAGCGATGACGGACTCCAGTAGGAAGCTGTATTTTGAATCCTTTGCGATGCGCAAGTACGCCATGCATGGTGTCAAGAGATCTGAAGGGAGGTCGACATAGACGGGCACACAATTGCCGAGACGCTCGGTCAAGATTAGCTTCTCCACAGTAGCTTGGGACGGATATGATGTGAGTTTCTGTTATCGCGCAAGATGTTTAGATAGATACAAGTTGTCGATCGAGGGGCCTACCTGTGGATCCATTGTGGTCGTGGTGATCAGGTGTAAAGAGGTGATGTTATGAGTTATTCAGGAGGTGATGATGTCCTGCCAGGTATTTAAGAGGACCGGATTGGAAGCGGCCGCAGGAGGCAGTGGTAGAAGCTGTTCAGGCGATAAGACGGCGCTGACTATTATAGGTAGTAGCTTCAAACAGCAGTGGTAGAAAGCTATTCAGATTGGTGAATAAAGAGAGGTGAGCGGCCGCACTGGATTCACCGCGATCGATATCGATCAAAACTGTAATTTCCGGGCGCGCTCAGCAGATGGGCGCTTGTATCTCTGCGCAAAACTATGATCACGCCTCGATTTTCCTGTACGCAGACCGAAACGTCCCTCATCGTCGCTATCTACTGCCCCTCTATACGCGTCAGTGCCCCATTTGAGTAAACCCTCGATCCACCGACCGTCTGACCCGAACCATGATGAAGTAGGCCTCCGAGGTAGAAATAAATGTCGATGAGACGCTCCTCACCGTGCACATCAATCCCTATTTCCTGCGCCTCAACTTTTCCGGGAATGTGCTCGAAGATGACGCCTCCTCCGCACGCTACGATCCCGCCTCAGGCTACCTGACCGTCACGCTGACGAAGGAGACTCCGGGCGAAGCGTTCCGCGACCTCGATCTCCTCGCGAAGCTCCTCGCGCCGCGACCGACGGCACCCGATCCCAGCCCGGTGATTGAGGTTGTGGGGAGCACTGAGGCAGCTGTACCAACGGACGACGACGATCTGGCTCAGAGGGCACAGGCGCTCTCACTGGAGCACGAGCGCGACGAAATCTTGCACGGTCTGCCCTGTCCCTCGGCCCGCTGATATTTTTTTACTGACATTTATTTAGCGGCCGAAAATGACTGGCAACTCCCCCAGTCCGTCTCCGGCCTCGAACCACTTCGCACATCCCCACAGCAGCGCTACGGCTTCCTCAATACACACACCGGCTACTTTACGCATGTTGGGCAAACCGCAAACGAGGTCCTGCTCGCCGAGCTCGGTCCGGACGCCGAGGCCTGCACGCCAAAGGAACGCAGGCTGCGAAGGGTCGCGCACGAGGACGCGAAGTTCAACGAAGAGCATTACATGTAATTGATCTCTCAGGCTCGCGCGCCAGGGATCAAAGGGCTCATCAACCTTTTTGCAGGGCCGATTACATGGATGACGAGTACATCCAGGACCTGCTCGCATGGACGACGCCGGCCGTTACGGCCGCCTATAGCGAAGAAGAAAATCTCACCATGCTCCGGCTGCCACGCAAAGAATGTGCGTACACATCCCCACGCGGAGGAACTCAATTTGACCTTTCCCTGCTGGTATAGACCTGTTTGATAAATCGCAAGAGCACGGGCTCTATCTGACGCTCCTGACGCTCCTCTTTGCGCACGCGTACGACGTGCGGTTTACCCAGGGCGACCCTAGCTCCGAGAGCGCGTGGACGCTCGTAGCGCTTACGCCTGCATTTTCGGCGCTTGACGCTGCACCGTATGTGCCAGAAGATAGAGCCGGTAATCAAGAGATTATGACTGCCGCGATTGCGGCTGCCTTCACGCAATCATACCGCCGCGCGCTCGCCTTCCCTCTTTCGCGTTCATTTGCGCTGGCCGAGGCATGTCGTCTCGATGTCGCGCAGACGCTGCTTGCTGGTGTGCGCGGCGTTGTGCGCGCTTTGCTCGAGGTAAAGCGCGTGCTGGATGCGCACGAGGCGTATTACGTCTACAGCAAGATATGGGTCGACGATTTTTGCACATGGGTGCAGGTGCATGCGAGCGACGAGGGGCTGGGGATCCTGGGATATCGGGTGAAAGCGCTGAGCATGAATAAAGGTATGATTGGATGGGGATTGGAGGAGCTACAGGCGGTGGCGAATCGGTCGATGGCGGCATCGATGAGCAGGGCGAGCGATAGCGATGATGATTCTGAGTCGGACTGATATCATCAGATGCTGTTCTCGACGAGTCTATGGAGTTGATACTACCATGGGAGAATAAAGACTATGCTTTTCAGCATGGTGACCAACAGAGGATGCAAGCATATTCTGGAAGACCATAGCAGACACCCGTGTAGGATTAGGTAGGATTCCATATGCTTTAGCGGCTGCCCGCAATGAAAACAATGCCGCCCCACCGTTCCTTGCCAGCGCGTACAGGAACTACAATATACCATTAGCAAGGTCGTGGTCATCAGTCTCGTAAGATCCTATATGTCCGAGGGCTTCCATTTGTCTTGGGGTTGCGGCGAAGCAGTGGCAATGATGACCGGGAGTACGATCTGTGAGACGGCTGAGGTACGCAGTGCTCTGAGGCTGTCAGTGCAGCATGCGTTCTCCAGATGTGTGAGAGGTTTACACGTTTAACAGCCAGTATTAGTTCCCTGCCGGGAAGATCGTATCATCTAGCAATTCTTCCGGGCGCTTGGTTTGAGATCCGGACGAGTTATGGCTGACTAGCAAGAGAAAGAATGACGGTGATAGCAGGTGATAGCGCATAATGGTCGCTCTGCAGCTGTTGTAAGATTCTGTCATCAGGATGTCATGAGATATCTAATCTGCATGGGGTGTCGCCGGGCCCAGTGCATAATCAGCCCTCGCGTGGGTGCTGCCAGATGTGAAACACAAGGACACACAGTTGCCAGAACAGTATCTTGTTTCACACTCGGAGGTAAGTTAGCGGAGCCGCATTGTCATCCGTGCACATTTCATTCTGCTCAGATAGTCAATGCCGCCAGATCGGGAAGGACGGATTAAACCTCCGTAACAGAGAGCAAAAGTGGCAGATCTGATAGATCATAAGAGCCTCCCCACGCGCTCCATGTGCATGCTCGCTGCATATTCCGGCGTGTTGTGGGCGTTCCATGGTGGCAGCCTGGAGCAGCCGCGGCGGCCCGTCATCGGCCGTCAGCGCTTACTATGAGTTAATCCGGCATTCCAGAGACCTGGTAACCAATTGCACTCTTCACACCACCCTGGACAAAAGTCGGTGATTTCTGCGCCTCGAGCCGGGAGTGAGGCGGCTAGGCAACGCAGAAATCGAGAGGAAGCTAATGCCTGGGCACGCGCGGGTCGTTGGTCAACAAATCTGCAACGTGGCCTTCACATACCTTCTTTTCGTCCGGGAAACAACAATACAACACCGGTATGCCCTGTGCTTCTTCCTCATCGATAATCGATGGCCCATCCGGATGGGTCAGGGACCTTCACAACAATCGATATCCAGCCAGTCTGTCATCAGGGAAGATCGAGCGTCTTTTGTACACCGACCCATGCATGTTTGCAGTTTCTCGTGATGACCGCAGTCCACAAGTGCTTCCAGCCCACACGAGTGACAGCCCACAGGATGGCCGGAAAAGGAAGGGCTTTGTCCCAAAGAAGCGATATCCGCTGTGCGTCCGACGGAGATGCCACCGCTCCCATTAGCGGAGCGTAAGGCAGCAGGCTGCTAAGTAGCCTAAGTTGGTAAATATCGAAGGGGAAGATAGGAAGAGGAAGGTCCAAAGAAGCGCAGAAGTCAGAAGGTTATTTACACCTCATTGCACGAAGGCTTTGGATGCCCGGCTAGCGGTAGAAATGTGGCGTAGAAGGCTAGAACGCCGGGACGAACACAGCGAAGTGGGGCAGAAATCGAAGTCCTCCCATGCTACTTCATTAGGCTATCGCAGAGATCGTACTGGGGAATCCGCAGCTCATCGAATCTGCGTTCGATTCGTTGAGCACGTCAACGCCAAGTCAGAACGCTACTATGTTAATCGGGTGGGTCTTATCTAGTCGGACATTGAAGCCGCCTTATCCTCAACTGAATGGCGCACGTCGCAAATCGTATAACACGATCAGCGGTGGCGTTTCACTTCCTATTCATTGAGCATATCCGCCTTTAAGCGTTCTTAACCGCCTTCCGTATTTTGTCCGACGGACCATTGGGGTACAATGAGCTAGCTAGCGAGCCGAGCCAGATCGCATCAAGACCTGGTGCATCACAATTCAATTATGCATAGCCGACGAATCAATGATTCACGGCCGACATACGACAGGATCATCAGGAGCAAAGTGGTGCATAACGGTCAAAATCGACTACTGTTAATATGGATAATACGGTGCGAGAATTGGAATTTAGTATACTACATAATTGATGAGAGTGCGTATAAGTATGCATCAAAGGTTTAGACCACTGTAGTTAGTCAAGATATCACCACTGCACGCAAGCACGGTACCATCACCCCAAGATCAGTTCCCTTGACGCGGCTAACCAGACGCGGCGGGGGCGACGCGTTCTCCTGCCGGGACGACATCGTACCCGCTCGTCCCGAGATCCGCAGGGAGAGTGGCCGTGCCATCGATACCATCAATAGAAGTGCGGGTGAGCAAGCCATCTTCTTCCTCGCCTGCAGGCTCGGCGTGCGTGGCTGCAGCCGGGATGGGAAGGCAGGGAGGGGGGCGGACGAGGTTGTTGAAGAGGAACGTGCCGTAGCTAGTTTGCATCACCCGTTAATACCGGGTGCCGGTAAAGATGAGATGGAAGCGACTTACACAAGCATTCCAAAGCCTGCAACCTGCAGTAGCGAGATCGGGAAGACGAGCCGCTCCCAGCCTAGCCCCAAGCTGACCAGCCAGATTACCAGCGTCCTGCATGTGTCCGTGAGGCTGCGCGCGGTGGCGCTCACATGGCGCGTCACGCTCAGCCCGAAGAAGTTGAATAGCGCGATGGAGCACGCGATGATCATGCCCGACATGAGGACTGTCGGGGTGTGGATGGTCTGGTGCCACCCACGTGGGAGGTCGAAGAACGGGCTGCGCTCGGCGAGGTGCAGGGAAGGGATAGACAGGATGGGAAGGAAGATGAGGATGGTTATGAAGCCAAAGAAGCCTTCCAAGCCAACAGCCATCAGTGGCGCGACGGAGTACCGCGACATTATCTTTTCCTCCAGAACAAACTGAGTTGCCGTACTAGTTCCAAGTAGCATGTCAGTCTGGTTTCGGATTTAGGGGACCGGGCGAGACTTACAATATCTGCGCAAAGAGGATGAAGAACACGCCTAGAAGGGGATGAGCATGTGGGCCAAGACTGAATTTAATGTGCACGAACCGACTAGAACCGTGGTGGCCTCCGGGTCAGCTGTGGGCTCAGGCTCAATGAGGGCCAGAAGGTTGCCCAGCGGGGTTTCCTTGAGTGTCTCCCTAATCAGGGATCCACTAAGACCGACCAAGGAGACGCCCGCCATGACGACAATCAGCGAGACCCACCTAGACGGCAGGTGTCAGTTGGTGACGGATGGTGGATAAACAAAAAGAACCAACTGGTAGAGCCACAGACGCCTGCGGAGAAATATGACGCTTAGAACACCGACGAACAGAACGAGTGCGCCACGAGTCATTTGGTAGATAGACACCGGCGTATACAGCAAGCCCACATTCATCAACTGCAACACGATGTTAGCACAGGTAGCAGTTGATAAACAAAGGAGATAGCTGACAGTCGTGCCCGTCAAATCACATGCAGCAGGAAGCCAGAGAAGCAGCATCTTCCAGCCGCGTAGCTCCTCAGGCTGGGGCTTCACGGGCGTGTCAGATGACGACTCGTCCTCAAGTTGAATGGCACCGGCGCGCCGCGACCTGAGCCATGCAAACAGCACGGGCAGGAAGCCTTCGGTGTGTCAGTAGTGGTTGTGCTAGGATAACGAGGAGCGTACAAAGCATCTCGCCCAGGAACATCTGGAGAGTCTGCCATACAGGCTGTTCGTAGAGTACTTGGTGGCCTGCATCCTCGCAGTTCTCCACGCATTGCATATCCTACATAACATGAATCGATAAGTACTGTGGGCTGGAAGGGCCTGCTGGCAAACTTGCCTGCCATTTGCTCCATAGGGAGTTGCACGCGCCCTATTCAAGGTTAATAACGACAGTAGTCACGTTGTGTCAGACTCACAGTCAATATCATGCCGGCTATGAGGCCGGGTATGAATATTTTGGATGGCATGGTGGTAGAGGTGATACCGGGGTGATGCTTGGCACTGCCAGTGGGATTTACCGTATTGGGTCGCGGAAGGTGTTACGGCAGTCGAGTGAGATCCAGATCTGCCGCGGTGTGATGAGTCGGCCCACCATCATGCTTCGAATTCTAGCTTCGAATTCGCTCAACACTCCAGCTTCTTATAAAATGCACTGACCCAACTCATTCCCGAACGACCGTCCCCCTACCCCCTCTCCGCCCCCCAACCCCATCCCCCCGCTGGCGCCGCTATGGTCGCTTTCAGCCTTGTCTCAAAGACCGGCAACACCGCAGGACGCTTTTTTCCGCACACAGGATACCTGGGCCTCACCGACGTCAAAGTTGAAGGTGGTGAGTGAATATTTATTTGCATGATTTTGAATTGTACTTGAACATCCCCGCAGCCGTCCGTACGAGGCTCGATGATGGGAAACTGCTGCCGGCGAAGTCGATCACCGTGAGCGTGCGTTGTTATGAGGCCCGCTTGGGCAAGGTCAATGCGCTCCACACCAATGTCCTCGTCGACTACACCGAGGTCCTCTGGTCCGCGCCCCACCTGCAAGAGTACGCAGAGGTCGGTGACGGCGAGTATCCATTCCGCATCACGATACCGGCCAACGTGGCGGGGCACAGCACAGCCAACTATCAGGATTACCGTGTCTGGTGGAGAGTCGAAGCGAGTGCGTATCATCCTCCCACATGCGCATCATCCTGTCATTTGCTGATCATATGCTCCACTAATTAGCGCTCAACCACGCCCACATAGCCGGCGTGGGGAACCGCCAAATGAAGCATCTCGAGCTGCAGCTGGTGCGCCACGATCTGCCACCGCGTCCTACCACACCCCCATCAACATCTTCCTCATATCTCGGGCGCTTGACCAGCAAGCCGCGATCACCGACAATAAGATACCGTATCGGGGTCCCCACAAGGCCTGTGGGCCCACAAGACCTAGTGTCTATCCCTATCTCCCTCCAGCCCGCCGACCCCGCACTCTCCATCCGCAGTGCAAGCTTGATTGTTGAGCGACGCATACATCTGAGAGAAACAAGTACAACGTCATCCGCGCTGACATCCACTCTCCCCATCCCCATAGCTACCCATCAGTCAGAATCCCACTCAACCCCATCATTGCATTCTTCCCCAACACACGAACAACAGTTTGCGTACTCATCCAATACAGTCACCCCATATTCATCCACCGTCTTCTCTGATGACACCATCAGACCGTTGATCTCTCAGCCGGCGCAGCTTCCTGGCAAAGGCATTACTCAGTGCGTGGCCGGTGTTGAGTCATCCGGCCGCTTCGCTGCGGACGACTACGGTGTTTGTTCGAAGACGCTTACGCTTCAATGGCCTTCTGTCAAATCCCAAGCGCGGTGGGCGCTGGGCGAAACATTACAAACGGAGCTAGCCTCGGTGCGCTTCTTTGTTCGCGTAAAGGTGCGTTTCATGCCTTAGTAAGGCGGGGTTCCGCGTGCTGATCCTTACGTAGATCATCGTCTCGGGTCCGGCGGGCACCGAATCCATCGACCTCGACGAGGAAGAGCTCCTCGTTGTCTCCACCAACGACTCGGAACGCCAGATTGCATTGTCAAAATATAATCAGCTTGCCGATGCCTACCGCTCCAAATCAAAGTCACCGCGCCGCTCGCGGCGGGACCGGGACGCACTGCCATCGCCGCCAAGCAGCCCCCCCGCAGACACGGGCCCACTTTTACACCCGAAATCTGCCATCCAGTCTGAGCCGTCGTCTCGGCCCTACACCAAGTCGCAGGCGGCGTCGAAGGCGAAAAAGTGCAGACGACCACATACCTCTGCAGGGCCAAGCGACAAGCCTATCGACTTCCGGCAGGTGTCATCTCCGTATGAGCGGGAGCGCCAGCGCCCGGACGAAGAGCATCCATTCAACCCAACCGAGGTGTCGCGCAAGGGCATGCCCCTCTGCGTGACCGTCAACCTCGACACTTCCGATAAGCAGCCGCCCAGCTCATATACACGGAAGCGCGCGGTGGCGCCGAGTCTGAGCTCGGCGACGTCAAGCTCTAGCCAGAGCCAGAGCGTGATGTCGGATGACAGCGAGCGGAGCACGCTGGACCTGAAGCAGGTGCGCGCTTGGGAGACGGAGCTCGCGCGTATCGAGACGGCGAGCCGGAGAAGCAGCATCGATATGTTTGGGATCTTCAAGCGGAAGCGCGTCGCCCTCGCACGCGACGGGTGACCGCACACGGCTTCCCTTTCGTATTGGGCCTTTCCCAGATGCCATTGCTTTGCACTAATATTATCACTTCCCTTTTTACACCTTCTTTACACTTTTTTTCACCTATAGCCACGTATCTGCATATGCCTGTCGACCATTCATGATCATCATCCAGCGCATTTATTCACGATAGCTCATAATACTACATCAGCATTGCACGCATCACATACACACAATTTACATTGCATGGTTCTGTCCGCCTCATCTGTCCCATTTCGGAAAGCCCCTAAATTGATCGGCGCGCCCACGATTTGGAACCGGGAACGCGTCGCGGTCTGACCTTAACTCCCAGCTGCTAATTCTCCAGCCTAACCCCCTGCCAACCCCCTGCCGTCAAGCTTCAATAAGTACCATTCGCGTTCTCTGAAACATCGTCTTGGCTTCTATCATGCAGTCTTTTCCTTGGGTGAAATTTACAGCAATGACCACCGGCTGTACGTGCCATCCTTCTATTGACAAAGTTCGCCGTCTTACTATTCGCTATACCCTTCCCTCCGTGCCTCCATTGCCCGCTTCCTGCCGCCCCGCGACTCCACTTTTTTCAAATGACCCTTTCTGCGAATCTTCGCCGATCCGGAATGCGCTGTGCGTGACGCGGGTGCAGTCATGGGCATCGGGTGGGCCCTAATGAAAGGTCCGTTCCTTCTAACCCAGCAGCCAATTAACTATAGCTGACTGCGAAGCCCATCCGGACCCCTCTCATCTTCTGGCCCCTCTGCACTCCCACCGCAATGCAACCGTGCGCTATAATTTCCTAATCCCTTAGTCGTCACTCCGTCGGAAGAAGAACTCTACAACGTGAGAGACTGTCCAAACCTTGCGGCCGCATGCAGGCTGGCTGCTTCTTAGCCGGGGTTCTAACCTGAGGCTAAAACGGTGCTTCTCATAGCGGATGGCGCCTGACCTGCAGAAGAACGTGGACACCATCCGGGCGGCGAGGATCGCCAAGGAAAATGCCATGGCGCAGGTCAAGGCGAAGGCAAGTGGCGTGCTTCTCGCTGTCGCGTGTCGTGCAAATGCTCAATTTGAACATGGGCGCTTGTGCTCTCCAGATGCAGGCTGATCCCGCCGAGCAGAAACCCATTTGGGCGGAGCCGCCGAAGAAGTTGTGAAGTTGTGGGCTGGCCAGTGACTTGGCGACGGACACATATGGGGATGGATAGTATATTGTTGCGACACGTTTGCGATACGCTTCGACGGTGTCTAATTATAATGACCGCTCCCGTTGTCAAGAACATATGACCGCAATGCATTGCGTATGGGCATATATGTCACAATGAGCCTGATTGCATCGGGCAGTCTTCGAACCGCATATCGCATGAGCCGGTAGTCGGCCGGTGGTCGGCCGCACTCCATCTCAGCACTTCCAAGCCTTGGCACAGTTCGCCACAATCTAATCTGATTCTTATGCGCATTGTAAAACCCGGAAGGTGTCCAGATCGCACCACAGTACTACATCTGATCAAGCCCGCTATACATGGCGTCGACGTACTGTATCGTTGTATCTCAAGTAAAACAGAGGGACACTATTCGGCAAAGGAGATAATAGGACAGCTGGCATGCACTAACCCGGCCAGTCAACCCTGGTTGAGACCGCGAGAGGGCGGCGATAAATAGCGATAGTTGGTGTTATCACAGCTATGCAAGAAGTTAGCACGCGTCAAGCCTGAAGGGTGTGCTGCTTAGGAAGGGCCACGTACCCATGATCTAGGTAAGCGATTCTTCGAAGCTGCTCGCAGCTTCCGGCGCAGCTTCCGTGGGGGTGGGCGGACCGCTGCCCAAGAGCGGCTCGCGTGCCATCTCCGAGTCCACATCCGAGTCAAGAACCTCGTACGTCGAACCCGCAGTCTGCTCGTTAGACTCGGTGGAGAACATAGAAGACGCGAACGACATGCTCGGCGGTGGCAAATTGGGTCGGGCCGTTGTTGGCGCACCAGGGATGTCGACTGGCGCTGCGGTGACAGTCGAAGCTGGAGGGGGGTTCGTAGGGCTAGAAGTGCCTGTGCTGTCACGGTTGGACAGAATCGCCGTCGCAGCGTTGGCAGCACTCATGGCAGCGGCGATTGTGCTGAACGGAGGCGGATTTAATTGCCGGCGCTGGAGCTCACTTAGAGCAGTCTCGGAATTGGGAGGTGTTGGCGCCTGGCTGGAGGCCGCAGCGGTACCCGTGGCTGGGGAGACATTGGCAGTGGGCGGGGGAGCGGGGGGAGCGGCGGCAGGTGCGGTGGCGGGCGTAGACGGCGAAGCTGATCCATCGGCACGCGCCGCGGATGGCGTGTGCGACCCTGTCGGAGGTGCAGAC
The DNA here is from genome assembly GCA_001630335.1 of Athelia psychrophila. Lineage (NCBI taxonomy): Eukaryota > Fungi > Basidiomycota > Agaricomycetes > Atheliales > Atheliaceae > Athelia > Athelia psychrophila. The sequence goes on along the minus strand of KV417552.1, from coordinate 270,502 downwards.
CCGGCACTGGCAGCCTGCTCAACCGTGCTAGAAGCAGCCTCGCCATTCTGCTCTCCCTTGGCGGCTTCTCGTCTTTGGTGCTCCTCATGTTCCAGCAGTGACAGCCGCATCGCTTCCATCATCATTAACTGTGGCAGGTGTGTCAGCGATAACCCAAGGGCCATATAACGCAATGACTGACTTCTTCGACGTCCTGCCCGCCCAAGCCCATCTGGCCGAGCAGCTGAGTGAGGTCTGGGTTCTGGCGATTCCGTCGAGATCGGCGGCTGCCCCCCTGCCCCAGCCCCTGCTCCACCTCCGCCTGAGCCTGGCTCGCTTCTTCGGCAGTGAGAGCGTGGACGCGGCCGCTGGTGACACCTACGGGGATGAGGCGATCTCCGACCTGCCTCATTATGATTCGCCTGTTGGCCCTGCGAGCTACTGCGGCGCGAACTGCAGCTAATTTCTGCTCCCAGTCGGGCCGTACTCGATCTAGGGTCGCATTTGCGTTCATCAGCAACGAGGCGGTGGGTGGGACCGCGCACGCCTACCTGTGGTGACCACATCAGGGCTATCCGCTCCAAAACTCTTCTGCCGGCGCTTATGCGCCGGTCGGACAACGTTGTTTTGCTGAGAGCCCCTGGGGGAGTCGAGCCACTGGGGCGATAACTAGTTGGCTGCGCTTGAGAATGCGGAATGCGCGCGAACAATCGAGAGCACTGACCGAGCCATCACTACCGATACCGGCGCGCCATGGCGGGGGTGTATAGTGCACGCCGAATTCGTCCTGCACGCAGTACGGACAGGCCGCCGGTTCAGAGACGATGTGGGTGGTTGTTGGGTCGGCTCGCTTGATCTGAACAAAGCATTCCGTGCAGATGGCCTGATCACAGCATCTCGAGTGGTTTATGTTGGGTGGGTAATACTGCACCCGCCATAAGCAGTTCAGGTGGTGCTTAGCAAGAAGGCGGGGGGCCACGCACCAGAAAACATATAGGACATTCGACAGCCCCTCTATATATGGCTGCTTCCGGACATCGGACGTCCTCTTTCACTGCAGCTGGAGCTCGTTTGGACGAGTGGGAATGCTTCGATCCGGTGCTGGAATGAGTCGATTCTTGATCGGTTGGGACAGCCTCAGCCTCGGGGAGTTCCCGTCTGGCTGCCAGAATCTGCTCGTCATCCCAGTTATCCTCGTAGTCCTCAAGCGGCCGATAGAAGGGTGCGAGCTTGCGTTCACATATGAGCTGCGTTACGATCGCGTGATTCCAGTCTCGGGGTCCATTGTACACTCCTTGGGGCGTTAGGCTGCCAAAGTCGACTGTATCTTCATGATGGCCTTTGCTATTAGACGAGACGCTGTTACCCATTTGGTACTACGGACGTTCGGTGTGCGTCGAGCGATGTTGGGGTGCTCACGCCAGCGGTGAGAGACGCTCGCAGGTGAATCTGTCGGATGTGAAGGGCTTACATCAGCCTTAGGTCATGGCTGCGGGCCATCCGATTTGCGTCTGTTGTGGTTTGGTGGCAACTTTCTGCAGTGCGACTCGTTGCAATTCTGTTGTAATTCTGCTGTGCATGTGAAGCTATTGATCATGAGCAGGATGTCTCCCGTTAAATGCATGTAGAAAGAACGTTGCGAAAGTGAGACAAAGTTATATTTTAAGTTATTACTGGCACATGCTACTTGGGCGTATGTAATTGAATGGCGTGCTTCTATTCAAAGGGTCCCCTGTCCAACGTCCGAGCGTCCTGTTCAAGCATCCTGTTCAGCGCTCGTCTCGCGATGTTCAGCGTTCATCTCGCTAAGCACTTGCATGGCCCTTACAACGCAACATTCGTTGACCAATATTCATTTTGCATTCTTTGTCATTATGCTCGGAAAGCGTGACCGGTCGATCGAGTGACACGTCAGTTAGGCGTAGAATTTTCCCGTTCCCTCCTTGACCTCCTTCATACTTATAGAGACTTATAGGCCGTCGCGCGATTCTGTCTGCAACCCAGTCTGCATCGTATCGACCCAAATGGACGCTCCATGGACGCTCGAGCCCCAGGCTGTACTGGAACACTTTGGTGTAGACCCGGACGCCGGACTGACCACCGATCAGGCGGTCAAACACGCTGAACTTTACGGAAAGAATGGTGCGTGCAGTCACACATTGCTGCTCTCATCCAACTAACACGCAAAACCCTGCAGAACTGCCTGCAGAGGAGTCCACACCGCTATGGGAATTGATTCTCGAGCAGTTCAAAGACCAGCTCGTCCTCATTCTACTCGCGTCGGCCGTTATCTCGTTTATTCTTGCCTTGCTGGATGATTCTGGCTCCTTCTGGGGCGCATTCGTCGAGCCCACCGTTATCCTGCTTATTCTCGTCGCGAACGCGGCTGTGGGCGTGATCCAGGAGACGAACGCCGAGAAAGCCATAGACGTGCGTTTACGCGTCGATACGTGATTCGTGTCTCGATACTGACAGTACCTTGCAGGCGCTGAAGGAGTACTCCCCCGACGAGGCCAAGGTCCTTCGTTCTGGCCAAATCAGCCGCATACACACGTCGGAGTTGGTCCCTGGTGATATCGTCTCCGTAGCCGTCGGCGACAAGATACCTGCCGACTGCAGACTCCTGTCTATCTCGTCAAGCAGCTTCAGAGTCGACCAGGCTATCCTCACAGGCGAAAGCACCAGCGTCAACAAATATATTCCCGGAGTTCCGGACGGCCGGGCCGTCAAACAGGACCAGACCAACATGCTGTTTTCCGTAAGCCGTGCGACTCTAATGAGGGGCCTGTAATTGACCGGAATCATGTAGGGCACGAGCATCGTGAACGGGAGCGCCAAAGCCGTAGTCGTCTTCACGGGCAAAACCACTGCCATCGGCCACATCCACCAGTCCATCACGTCCCAGATCAGCGAGAAGACGCCTCTGAAGCGCAAGCTCGACGACTTCGGGGACATGCTCGCCAAGGTCATCACCGTCATCTGCATCCTCGTCTGGATTGTCAACTTCCGCCATTTCTGGGACCCGGCGCACGGTGGCGTGCTCAAGGGCGCCATCTACTACTTCAAGATCGCCGTGGCCCTCGCGGTCGCTGCGATCCCCGAGGGCCTGGCCGCTGTGATCACCGCGTGCCTGGCGCTCGGCACGAAGAAAATGGCCCAGAAGAACGCGATTGTCAGGAACTTGCCCAGTGTGGAGACTCTTGGCTGCACCAATGTTATTTGTTCTGACAAGACGGGCACATTGACGACCAACCAGATGAGCGTGGCCAAGGTACGTTGAGCTCGTCGTGTTCAGGGCTAAGGCTAATGTTTCTTGTGCAGTTCCTCGTCATTGATGCCAGCACCGGCTCGCCGAAGGAGTATACTGTCGAAGGCACCACATTCTCTCCCTACGGTTCGATCAAGTCTGCTGACGGGAAGACGGTAACATCTGAGCTCCTGTCCGAGCCCATCCAACGGCTCGCAGAGATCAGCTCGATCTGCAACGACGCCAAGATCACCTACAACGCAGTAAGCTTGCCTCGCATTTATTTCCCGCTGTGGTCTGACCGTTCTTCGCTAGGACAAGGCCGTCTACGCCAACATCGGCGAGCCGACCGAAGCGGCTCTGAAAGTGCTCGTCGAGAAAATCGGCTGCCGGGACGCCGCCGTCTCCAAGTCCCTCGCGAGCCTCTCCCACGCCGCCCGCGCCTGCGCCGTCAACGAGCACCTGGAGCGCACCATCCCGCGTCTGCTGACCATGGAGTTCTCCCGCGACCGCAAGATGATGTCCGTCCTCGCCAAGCTGAACGGGTCCGGCGCGCTGCTCGTCAAGGGCGCGCCCGAGGCCGTCCTCGACCGCTGCACGACCGTGATGGTCCAGGGCCAGGTCCTCCCCCTCACCTCGCAGCTGCGCGCGGCGATCGCGGAGCGCACGGGCGTCTACGGCCACCAGGGCCTGCGCACGCTCGCCCTCGCGTACGTCGCCGTCCAGGACCTGGACACCACGCACTACCACTCCGAGTCCTCGCAGGAGATCGCCAAGTTCGAGCAGAACCTGACGTTCGTGTCGCTGGTAGGCATGCTCGATCCGCCGCGGCCCGAGGTCCGGCTCGCGGTGGCGAACTGCAAGGCGGCGGGGATCCGCGTCATCTGCATCACGGGCGACAACAAGGGCACGGCCGAGACGATCTGCCGCCAGATTGGGATATTCGGCGAGGATGAGGACCTCACGGGGAAGAGCTACACGGGCCGCGAGCTGGACGATCTCAGCCACGAGGAGAAGGTCGCCGCCGTTCAGCGGGCCAGCCTGTTCACGCGCACGGAGCCGTCGCACAAGAGCCAGCTGGTCGATTTGCTGCAGGGATTGGGGCTTGTCGTTGCTATGACCGGTGACGGCGTCAATGATGCGCCAGCGCTGAAGAAGGCTGATATCGGAATTGCCATGGGTAGCGGGACGGATGTCGCGAAGCTTGCTGCCGACATGGTGCTGGCAGATTCTAACTTTGCGACCATAGAGCTTGCGGTGGAGGAGGGCAGACTAATTTATAACAACACCAAGCAATTCATTCGGTACCTTAGTAAGTCTTTCTTGTGATGCATTTGGACGCCGCTGACCTCTCGCCAGTCTCCTCTAATATTGGAGAGGTTGTCAGCATCTTTTTGACAGTCCTCCTGGGCATGCCCGAAGCGTTAATCCCTGTGCAGCTTTTGTGGGTCAACTTGGTGACGGACAGTCTGCCCGCCACCGCTCTTGGATTCAACCCCGCCGACCACTCCATTATGCGCTTGCCGCCCAGAAACAGCCGCGAGCCTCTTGTTGGCGGGTGGCTGTTCTTCCGGTACATGGTCGTTGGTATCTACGTCGGCTGTGCTACCGTGTTCGGCTACGCGTGGTGGTTCATTTACTATGCCGGCGGACCACAAATCACTTTCCACCAACTGGTGAGTTTCACACTCCTGCCCTTAGCCCCTTCGCTCACCCAATTTTGCAGACTAATTTCCACCAATGCTCCACGCTCTTCCCCGAGATCGGATGTGAGATGTTCACCAACACGATGTCGCACACGGCCACCACCATGAGCTTGTCCATCTTAGTTACTATTGAGATGTTCAACGCCATGAACTCCCTTTCGGAGAACGAAAGCCTGTTCGTTATGCCCGTGTGGCACAACCCTTTCTTGGTCGGTGCTATCACACTCAGCATGGCCCTCCATTTCATGATTCTCTACGTGCCTTTCTTCACCGTAAGCAACACGATGCTTATCACACGCCTGCGAAGCTGAACGCTCTGACACAGACGCTATTTGCGATTACGCCTCTTAACTGGGTTGAATGGCAGGCCGTATTGGCTCTCAGCGCACCGGTGATAGTTCTCGACGAGATCCTCAAATTCATCTCGGTAGGTCTCCTGAACTCCCAAGCTACTCCCCAAACTCATCTGTTTACAGGCACGGTACATTGACCCACCGTCCAAGATGAAGGTTGAATAGGTTAGATGCAGATCCTTTATTTCTACAACTATACATGTCGCAATATACAAATACTTTACGTAGGGCCTGGGCACAAATAAATACGCGTGATACATGCAACATATTGGAATGACGCTGTTACATAACATTGGATGGGTTCGAAAGGATCGAATAGATGGTGGACGTACTCATAAGACCCGCTAGCGCTGCCAGCACTAGTGTACCGTAAGCTAGCCAAGTGCATAATTTCGCTAGCTCTTTTTCTCCTACCATCAGTTCAGCTTCCCCCCCCAGCAATCCCTCTTACTGGCTTTCGCAGCCCAGATTTTCACAGTCTTTACCGATTAGCCCTCAGCACCACACAATGCGTATTTCAACTGGTCTCTCCTTCCTGTCTGTTGCGGCGTCATTAGTTTCCGCCGAGCACCTCGCTGTGAAAAATCACCACAGCGGTCCATTGCGAAGCGCCAGGAGTACCGAAAGCAACAGCTTTTTGGCCGAGCGAGATGGTGGCTCACGGTTCACCTTTTATGCGGTAAGAATGGGCCTTTGCACAACTTTCACTCGGCTAAATACATGCACTCTCAGGATGGATTGGGAGCATGCGGGAAAACAAACAAGCCCAGCGATTTTGTAGGTAATTTTCTCTGTCCCTCAGTCTGCTTACTGATTTATCTCAACAGATCGTCGCGCTGAACTCCGCTGTGAGTGTACAAGTCCCGTGCTACGTTGAAATACATAACTGATGGTCAATACAGCAATTTGCCGGAGGAGCTCACTGCTTTGAAATGATTACTATCACAGTCGGTAAGGGCACACGATCGATATACCATGCTGCCGTTTGCTGACTTTTGTTATGTAGGCAGCAAGACCAGCCAGGCCATGATTGTGGATGAATGCCCAGGGTGCCTTCCCTTCTACCACTATTATAAGAGACACATCGCTGATCAAATATACCGACTAGATGCCCCCCGAAAGGCTTGGATTTCTCGGAGGGCCTGTTTGACTTCTTCGGCTCAGAGTCAGAGGGTGTGCTTAACGGCGCGTGGGATTTCGGCGGTGCCTCTGCGCCTGCCCCTACTTCGTCAGCCCCGCCGCCGCCACCCATCTCGATAGCTTTGAAACCAAAGCCGACGACCAGCTCGACACCGCCCCCGCCCCCTCCTACCACTACTTGGAAGCCCGAAACTACATCGACGTCGTCGTGGACCCCCCCTCCGACCAGCAGTTCCACCAGCCACTCCAAGAAGCATTCGTCTTCGTCGGCAACACCAACATCTACTTCAAGCTCCTCGTCGTCAGCACCGCCCGCAACAAGCGCCAGCTCGGCTGCTCCTATAGTGGCAACGCAGGGCACCATATCCACCACCGACAGCGCAAGCTCGTCTATCTTCTCGTTCACTAACGCGTTTATGAGCTTGAGCGGCCTTTTAATGGACGCCCAGCTCATTTAGAGGCTATAGCCCGCACACACAATTTCTTACCAGTTTATACCCACTTATTCGGACGGTCTAATCACGCACATTGCTATCTGCTACTCACTACTCATCTCCAGTATATATAATCTCACATTTATGGGTCAGCCACAGGGCGATGTTGGTCGGCGTCGGAACTCGGAGTAGTCAGCCCGTTGTGGGGGGTGCAATTTCCTGTAACCTTTCTCCTCATATTATACTACCTTGCTCTCGCATCACCGTCTCTCACTAGCTCACTGCTAGCCTGTCATTCTTTTCTCCAACACAGTCTTTTCCTGCACGATATATTTGGAATCACCAATGCTTTCTGCTACTATCATATCGTTGTTCTCTCTCGTTGTCCTTCCCTTTGTCGCGGCACACTCAAATAGAAACTCTCGTCACTCCGATCCTGCTAGGCGTGCTTCTTTGCCGCTCAACAAGCGGTCGTTCTCTGGCCAATTCACCTACTTTGATGACGGAATGTGCGTAGACTCGTTAATTGGCCGATTTCGCCGCTGAGACCGCTGGTACAGGGGTGCCTGTGGCCACGAGAGCCAACCGGGCGACTTCATCGTCGCCATGAACTCGGGGCAATACGACGGTGGCAAGTACTGCGGACAGACCATCTCCATCACATACAACGGAAAAACCGCCCAAGCCACTGTTGTGGACGAGGTTCGTGCATCTCATCTCTCTGCGATCTTCCTGTCTCACCGCTCTGCTTTTCCAGTGCCCAGGATGCGGCCCGAATGGCCTCGACATGTCCACCGGCTTGTTCCAGTTCTTCGCGCCCGAGAGCAAGGGCGTGCTCGAGGGCACTTGGTCGTTCGGCAGCTCGGGCGGCGGAGACTCCAGCTCAGCCAAGCCCAGCCCCACCTCGTCAACGGCGCAGAAAACCAGCACTCAGCCTACCACCACATGGACCCCGACGTCGACTTCCACCCACTCGAGCACGCACACCACCACCTCATCCACATCCACAAAGCACACCACATCCTCTGCCCACACCACCAGCTCTTCCTCGTCATCATCGTCCTCGTCAAGCTCCTCGGCCGCTCCCACGACCATCGATTACAACACCGGCGCCGCCGCCGGGCTCGCGCAGGCTACCGGTGCTTTGGGCCAGGGAACTGCGAGCAGCATCGAGACTCTCAACCAAGCATTCCTCGGTCTGGCCGCTTTGCTTGCTATCTCAGCCGAGAAGAACTAGATATTCGATGTGCATCCGGGTTCGCTGTCACTTGTTTTTCCAGGGTCTCTTTCATATCATATTCTTGCTTATCTTTGTGTTATCAGTTATACCACTGTCTCCCTACTCACTAAGTATCATACCGTCGCCCAGCATGCTGCGTGATTAGGTTTCTCAAATATATATTGCCGTGTTTGCGTTGCACGGGAATGACAACAATTACAAGCATGAATGTCTTTATTGATACAAGCAAGAAATAAACAAGCAGATGGAGAGCATAATACAAGCAAGATGTTTAAATAGTACAGTTGGCCTCTCAACAGAAGCATTGGACCAGGAGCACGGACAGGCCCTGCTGCTTCACCCAGGTCAGCGACGCGGGGTTCTTCTTCTTCCGAATGCTCTTGACGAGCGAGCCGCGGCTGGCATGCATGATGCCCTTCAGCGCATCTTGCCCCCCCTCGCGGACCGCCATGTACTCGCGGATGTTGACGTGCGCCTCGGCCTTGAGCAGCTTCTTCGCCGACGTAATGGTGGTCGGCAGCGCAGCCGCGTCGGCGACGCCGAGCTCCAAGATGAGCGCCTGGAGGAGCGCGAGCTTGTTGACGGCGTCTTTGCCCTCGGGGCTGGAGAGGAAGCCCGTGATGAAATTCGACGCGTCCTCGTACCCCGTGACGGTAGCCGTGGACACCGTGGACGCCGCGCTGTCCGCGCTTGCCACCGAGGACGCATCGTCCACGATGGGGAAGTGGGGTGCGGACGATGTAGGTGTAGCGGCCTGCAGGCCCTGCATGGCCTTGCTCGCCTTCTTGCGCTGCGCCTTGGTCAGCCCGGGGACCGTCGACGATTGCTGGCTCGCAATGGACGATGCGTCGTCGACTACGGGAAACCTCCCGTTGGAGGTAGATGGTGGCTGAGCTTGCTGCGCCTCACGCGCTCGCCGCCTTGCCAGCTTTGCCTTCCGCTTCTCCCGCTTCAGCTTCTTCTTCTGCTGTTCGGTAAGCTCCGGCTTGACCTTGACCACGACCTTGGTCGCCTTGGGAGTTGTGGGCGCCGGGGCGGGGGCAGTGGTTGTCGAGCGCCCGACGCCGCCGAGCCGAAAATGAACGGCGTCGCGAAGGAAAGCGGCCGCGGACGACTGGCTCATGGACAAAGATGACAATGCAGAAGATAGCACATCGTCGGTGCTGAATGTCGATTCCCCGGAGGGTGAGAGCGCACGGGGGAGGCATGGGGATCTGGTGCGACTGAGAACAACAAAATCGTCGTCGTCCGAGATTAGGCTCTCGTTCCCGGAGTCCGACGAAGACTCGTCGGTCGACTCCTGAGGAGAGTATACAACTTCATCGTCGGATGAGGCTGGGGCAGAGAGAAAGTCGTAAGATGAACTCGACGTCGAAGATGTCGCCATGGTAAGTATAAATGAATCTAAGGCTGCAACGTGTTTAGATCTTCGGGTTGAACCGACGCAAGATAGGGACTCACCACTGGTAGAGATTGGATGGAAGTGGAGAAATGCACAGTGGTTCCTGCGGAAGGTCAAGACAATGAATGGAAATGAGAGGGGGGGGGCTGAGAGAGAGACGGGAAGAAGAGAGAGATGGTGTGGGCCAAGAAAGGAGAGAATGCAAGTTATGCAACTGTCTGATGCAAATGACGAGATTAATTATCCGGCAACCGACTCATATTAGGCCCCTGTCAAACCCCGGTTGGTCACCGGTCACCAGTCACCAGCCACCTGCTACATACACTTCATGGAAGTCACAGATACACCGGACCGGAGAGGATTTACACTTTAACCAACAGCGAAAAGGGATAACCAGTCCAGCATTTAGGCTCACCCACAACAGTCGCTGAGAAGTCTAATAACGAGGGGCGTTCGTTTTTACGGCGTCTTCTATTGTCCTGCATATGCACGAATGTGACCAGATATGTTTTAATTTGTGGTAGCAGATGAAATATGTCCAATGCCTGATAGTCAGCGAAGAATGGTTAGGCATGCCACTGTATATCTGATCGTATCTCCGCTCCTGAGAACTTCAACTGTGCATCATGATTCACTACATGGTGATAAGAACCTGTTCAAATACCCGATTGAAATTTCTGCCGTTCTTCCGCAGCCTTACAACCGATTGTTCCCCAGAGGCCGAGCCTGCAGGTGGAATTGTTTCGGTAAACGGAGGCTCATGTTGGGAGGACAGGCAAATGAGGAGGCTGTAGATTTCTATAATGATACAAGAGGAGAGCCCATGATGGCCTCGTTTAAACATAAAATAATTAGGCTTGAGGGGAGATATGCTTTGCCAATAAAGCATTAGGTATGTATATAAAATAAAAAGGACCCGCCACAGCTTCAAGTTCATCACTGCGCTATTTTCCAGTAGACAACAGTATTGCCATACCCCCCCGCGGCGCACTGCTCCACATCAGACGTCCCCCACGCCTTCCCCTGCATGTCCACCACCCGCGTCTTCTTCGCCATCAGCATCACCCGCGTGCCGTCCCGCTTCTCCAGATTCGTCGGCACTGCGAGGCTCGTGCGCTTGCCGTTGCCGAGCTCGTAGGTCTGGTTCGCGCCCCACACGAGCAGGTCGCGCCCGCCGCCACCGGAGCCCGAGTGCGTCTGCGTGTCTAATGTCATCAGGACGTGCCCAGTCGGCGAGATTGATAGTGCGTGCGGGACGAGAGGCCGGAGCGCATTGTCCGTGTCGCTGTCTGCAAACGAAATGCCGGTTAGCCACATGGTCGCTTCGTGAGGAAATACCACTTGCATTCAAGGAGACCGCTGACGCTCTTCGCGCGGAGCGGGCTGCCCTGCGCGCTGGAAAACGCGTTGTTCCCGAGGCCACCCCATCGGCCGTTGCCGCACATCAGCAAGTCGACCGTCCGCACGCCCTTCTCGTCCACGCGTTCGACGGTGAAGCCGGTCAAGTTGCCGCCAGAGTAGACATCCAGGCACTTTGAACGCAGTTTGCTCGATACAGTGCGCCACAGGACGACCTCCGTAGGCACTGCGACGGTGTCTACTGTGACGTGCCCTCCCAAGCCGATTTGCCTGCCACAATATATCAGCACAATTCCGCCCAGGTGGTATTTAGCTTACCCGTAGTCGTTTGCGCCCCAGCCAAGCACCCTGCCGCTGTCGGTCTTGGCGAAGCTCGTGCGCCCCGCTGCAAGAACCTGGGTCATCGCGATGCCTTTCAGACCGGGAATCTCGAAAAAAGTATCGGAAAATCTCAGGTTCCCATCGTCATAAGCTTGCAGGGCTCCTGACGGGGCATCCCCCACGGCCGCGGCAGCGGGCCTGCTATACGGGGTCGATTTTGCGTAGGGGTCTAACACGGCCTTGGGGATCAGCTCTACTTCTGTGCGCTCGGACGCTAGCGCCGACGATGAATGCGCGGGAATATCGAATTTGCGGAAACCCAGCTGGCCATGCGAGTTCGCGTTCTTGGTGATGGGGTGGGCGAAGGCCCGGCCTGTTGATGTGAGCGCGAGCAGGTGGTCTGAACCGGATGAGATGGAGACGAATCTAGGTGCGGGTAGTAGTCAGTATCTGCGAAGGGCGTACATAAGCATGGGAGTTCACTTTTCTCGCCGATTTAGAGGATGTTGGGGTGTGATCTCGGCGAAATCGATAGACTGTTCGTGGCCCAGCAGCCATCCCGGTCGATACCACGCCGAGGTAGCAGGGGCGTCGGAGGCCTGCCCTGCTGCACTGGCGGCGAATACATACACATTCCCAGACGAAGAGAGCGCAAACACCTTGTTCTCGGTTAAAGCGATGTGGGTTATGTCCTGCGGATGTTGTCAGCGGACTCCCTGGCCGGGCAGCGTGCTGCTTACCTTGCCGTGCAGAGTCAAAGCAGGCTTTCTCTGCTCGTCCAGGGTAGACGGGGAGTTTCCAAAGAAACCGTCTCCCCACTGATACACATCTCCCCGGGCATCGACACAGGCTGCGTGTTTCTCGTGCAGCGCCAGGTCGCGGAGAGCAGCATTCTGCAGCCAAGCAGCGGACGCCGGGGCCCGGACTGATTCCACTCCAGGAGTCTGTGGCGCTATCACATTATAGCTGTTAAAATGGTGAGCTCCCGCTAAAAGCTATCATGATTCGTGGGGCTGGCCTGCTCACCTGTTCGAGCCCCAAACTACCCCGCCGAGCGTTCCGTCGTCGAATCCAATGGCCAGGTCATCCCGGGCCTTCTCGACCAGTTCCGCGGGAGATGCGTCGTTGTGGACAGGTTTTGAAGATGAATACCACATGAGGGCTGCAGCGGTTACAGCCGCTGAGGACGCTAGGGAGACATGGCTGGTGCGAGGCCTGCCCGATGGCCCCGACCTGAAGTTGCCATACGCTGCAGGCGCAGACTGTGAATAGAGCCTTTGGAGGAGGATGGCCTTTGACGGGAGGCGAGATACTAGCATGTTCTGGCTGAAGGTGAGACTGGTGAGTACGTCGCGCTGAGATTCAGGTTCCCGGCACGGGTGGGCGCGGGCACGATCGAGAAGTCAGTGTCACATGACCCCAGCGACTTGACGCAGCGAGCGCGCCTGCAAACTAAGTAACTTACAGCTATCACTATGGGAGGAGCATCCTCGAAAGTAGCACGGAAACTACCCAAACGCGCAGAAACTCCTTCATGGGCAGGCAGAGCCACTAATCCCACTGCCGCTGCTGATGCCCAGCGACTACCCAAGGCCAGTGAAGTCAGGAATGAAGGTGTGTAGGTGCGTAGGTGCAACTAGCCGTGCTTCTGCTGAGCCGCGAGCCCTGCCAGCTATCGAAAGGGACGCCATGGACCCCCATCTGCTTGCAAACCTCACCCGGCTAGGACCCGTCCGTGTCGATCACCACATGCAGGGCTACCGTCTGGTGCGTGACGCACTTGCATCGTACTTTGATCACTATTCACTCCCGCCTTATTAGAATGACAAAGCGAGCCGCATGCACCAGGCTGTGATGCAATCCGAGGCTGAAGCGGACCCCTCCAACTCCACAAGGAATCGCATTCTCTCAGCTACGTTGGCCGACCTCCTGAACGAACGCAAAATGGCAACTCGCAAAGAGGTGGAGAGGTTGGCGAATGATTCCGGTATAGACGTAGCCAAGCTGGAAAGCTTGGCCCGCTATCTGAATACCCCGGGTGTCGGTGACGGGACTCGAACAGTGTTGAAACACGGGAACGGAGAGGAAACAGTCACTTCAACGGTGTGTATTAGTGCCAATGTCAGGTCACAGCACACTAAATTGCACACTCATTCTCAGGTCACCTGGGAGGAACCCCATTACAAGTCTTAGTGTTATAGTGCATCACACTCAATTGTTAGAGGTTCGCACTGGTCGATGTACTCCATGCAATCTACGGTCCGCCGCCATCACTTTCTGCTATCATCGTGAACAGTGGATGTTTCAACCTGCGCGCATCCTGCCCTTACCTCCCCGCCTCGCATCCTACCAATGCATTTCTCAATCTGAATGAATCACCCCGCCGCAATAGACAACACCCAACGTCATCCCATTTACTGCTACGAGTGGGGGCTTGTCCGCTTCCGTCTCTACCCTACCAAGTGAAATGCTCGCAGCTCCATTTGTTGCCAGACGTGAGTATCGTTTTCTCCCCATGGCCACGGGAGATTTCTTCCAATATTCTGACATATCAGTGTCTGAGTCTCATATCATTGGCGTACGATTACCCTCGCTCGCAACGCACCCATCTACGGACGAGTGTAAGCTCACCTGGAATGCCCGTGTGTGTCACTGTCGGGCGAAGAGGCAGCTTGGAGCACGTACTTGCAACTGTTGAACATTTTGGTTGAACTTGCCACAGGCCTAACTTGGTAGCTGTGAATGGTCCTTGACATTCCTCTCTTCTGCAGCGCCCTGCATGATATCTTACTGTCTTGCATTCAACATCAACCTCAACATTCTGGACATACCTGACTGATACTGCCACTACTTTTCTGGCTGCCCGAAGCCCAGGGACACCAAGACGAAGTTACGCCAGGCGACGATCGCCGACAAGATGCTGAAAGCATTGTACTTCGAGGACCTTGGCACCATCCATGGGATACGCCCACGCAGAGCAGTTCGTCATAAACGAGGATGTATACTTCATACGATTACAATTGATAGCTACGAAGACGGTTCAGAGTAAGAGCGGCCACGGGAAGAGCGTCGGGCAGCCAGCGGTGCCCACATCACGGCCTAGATTCTGGCGGATAGCGAGTTTCGTGTGTGTCTTACGGGTGCGGAGCATGCGATCCTCTCTGTGCTGGTTGAATCTGGTTGAATAGCTTCTTCTGTTCGAAATGGCCGCATCTTGCGAACCTCGCCTTTCCCACCGCTCTATGACTATCTTCTGTTTGCAAGCTTGCGATCTTGTTCCCCTCATACTCGTGCTCATGTTCATGCCATGATATTTCGAACTCTCCAAAACCCAAAATTAAAGACTAATCATGCTCATGTGTTTTACCCCGTAGTGAGCAAAGGAAAAACGTATATCATACGCCAGACCGTGTTTGGGTACAGGTCTGCCTCGCTGCCTAACCCGTTTAACGAGTTCGCGGTCGCGTATGAGGAGCTTGTTGGGCTGCAGCCTGGTCAGCGCGTCCTTGGAGTCGTGATGCAGGTGCAAGGAGAAAGGAGCGAGGGCGTTTGCACTTGACGGGAGGGAGCTTGCGAACTGTATCTTTTTTTGTTTCGGTGAGGTACGCAGTGCCGAGGGAACGGTGTGTGTCTATGATACGCCTGCCGAGCTGTTGAAGCGAGTGCCTGCCCCGAGCTTGCGAACGCATTTCTTTTGCGAGCTTGAGAGCTTCATCGTCTCCCGCCTTCGCCGTATCTTGTATCCAACCCCGGACCCTCGCTCGTTGGCACATCCCGTTCACAGCATACCAAAATGCTGCACCTGCCACCTGGTGCTCGTCCAGTCGCTCATGGCCTCCGAATGGGCTTATAACCCCCGCACCGAGTCGCCCCAATTCACAGGCTCCAGCCAGCAGCGACGTTTATGCAGTCCATGTACCGAATCGGCCGACGCGGTGTTCTTGGTGGACGGTGGCGGGGGAAGAAGGTCACTATGAGCTTGCTGGTGAAGGGCCGGACGGCACATAAGGGCCAGGGTATCCGATTAGCAGTTTTGACATTCCTGGGGGCAGAGTACAGTCCAAAATCATATGCATAGCGGATCCATTCATCTATAATATTTGAATCGCGTGATTTACAGCCATCCTACATTTTGTACATAATTTTCAGAGTAGAGAATAGGAGCAATAGATGTTAAAGAAATCGCAAGCCAGCCATCCAGCCTTCACCAATTAACAGTACCAAAAACCAACGTTGGCCCATTTGTGTTCAGAAAGAATGTGAAAAGGAATGTGTGTAAGGGAGCAAAGAGGATCACCAGGGTATCTAACAAATAAAGAACGTTCATCCACTGTGGGATCCAAGAATGCGGGGCAGGAAAGTGTGGAAGAAGGGAAATGAGGAATAGAAGATGACGGTCATTTAAATCCGATGGGTGGGCGGTGGATTCGTGATGGATTCGTGATCAGCATGTGTGCTGGTTAATTTAAGACTGGTACCCCATGTTCGGCGAATATGCTGCCTGTGACGGGTGGACGAAGTTATAGCCAGGCTGTGTGTATTGAGACGGAGGAGGTCCTTGTTGGTATTGTGACGGCGGAGGGCCTTGCTGGTAATCCATGTTCGAGTACTCAGCGTACGCTGGGTGAACATTGTTCATGGCCGTCATGAAACTGGGTGAGTGGGAATTATAGGAGTTGCCGGGTCCCTGTGGCACCGAGGATGGTGGACCGGAAGGTGAATTCCCATTACGACCGCGGGAGTTGATGCGCGGGCTGCTGACTTCTGGCGATGCGAATGGGTTGAAGGGGTCACTACTTGGAGAGAACGTCGGAACTGGGTTGGAGACACGAGCGCGGGGGACAGGGTTTTGGGTGAAACCCGGGTCAATGTGGAGCTGGGGAGGACCCGACTGCGGATTCTGCCCGCCCATCTGCAGCGCTGCCATCATGCTGGCAAGCCCCTGATCGTTGGAAGGGTAGCCTGAAGGCAGCCCCGGCATCCCGAACTGGCTCTGAGGAGTGATCTTCTTTCCGGGTGGAGGTATGTTGGTCGTGTAAGTGGGCTGGAAATTCGGGACAGGAAGCCCAACCTCCTCAATAAGACGACGGTAGGCCTGGGTTGCAATGACCTTCAGTTCGATGAGAACACGCTTGGTCGCCTCCATGTATATCTGCTTGTCGACGGGATCGATGAAAGGACTGGTCAGAATTTTATGGACGACTGCAACGCCGTTGACCTGATCGCCCAGGACGTCAGTCAAGACGTGGTCGGCTGGCGAGGAGAACAGAGCTTCGACAATCTGCGTGGATGCCTCCGGTTCAATCTTCTGGTTGACAATCCTCAGGACTGTGAGCGAAGCCAGCTTGTGGGTACATAAATGCGACAAATGAGGGGTGAAACGGGGCGCCAGCAAATTGTACCGGGAAGGGAAGCCAGAAGTGTCCAACAACCAAGTAAGTAAGAGAGCGCCATTGGGATTGGTGGCCAGGGGGATGGAGTTCAGGATGACGGCGGTAGCAATGCGACGCTGCTGATTGACTGTGATATTGGGGCTCTCGAGGCAAGCCCTCATGCTGCGCGCACCAAACCTTCCTTGTGCCACTTCCCACATGCGATCGACCATAGCATCGAAGATGAAATCATTGCCGGGTGCACCAAATCGGAGGCAGCATCTAGAGAAAAATGAGTAAGCAGTCGGCGCCAGGCAGGAAAGGTTACACACTGTATGACATAGTTCCCGAACTGATCAAGCAGCAGAGGGGGCGCATATGGCCGAAGGTTCTGGCCGATCAAAGCTACTTCCTCAGGGCTTTGCACACATTCGATGATCTTTTGCGCAGCCCATGTGCCGTTCTTGTGAATGCCAATCATGGCAAGATGCGGGGTAATGCGCTCCAACATGGCCATCCGAGGCACTGGAGAACACCTCTCGAACAGCTTTTGAACAACCTACAGATACTATTTAGACGGGTTTTATATGACGATTGCGAGAGACGCACCGTATTGCCAAGCCAGTCCGAAGCTAGATCAACAATTTCGCCGTCGAGGAAGTCAGCGGCGACTTGATCAATCTCTTCAACAGTCATGGTACCGGAATCGAGCTTCTTTCGCAGCTCACGCAGCTTTGAAGCGTCCCACCTTCTATTGTGAGGTCTTTCAGAGACCAGCGGAATCGTGGTGTAGTACATCGTCGGTGGACGGAACTCTGTAAAATTTATTTAAGATGAGACGAAGTTTCAGATGTAACGTGGTGAAACGAACCTGAAAGGGCCTGCACGTCGCCATCGGTATCTTGCGCACCAACGCTGATCTCCTTCATAATCATCTGTTGCTCGGTCACTGTGGGGATCCATCCAGCAGGCTTAGGTTGGTTATCAGGAATATACGCAGTGGTGTGTTTCCCAGCAGCGATCATGCTCAGTAGAAGGTTCGAGCGGTAGTTCTCGACATTGCCAGTGAGAACTTGCTGGTCGGCAGGAATAGTTGAAGCTCCCTTGACGCTTCGCAGGGCGTGGATAGTCGCGCCGACGCTCAAGTCGCCCACACCTTGCACAGCGACGTTGGGAGTTTCTTCCTGACCTGAACCGCCTTCAGGCCCATTCTTGACTGGGACCTTGGCGAAGCCAATGCGGATAGCTCCTACGTCACTTCCCAACACATCTCGTCCATTCAGTGCTTTCCTAGCCCGAACAGCGTCGTCCAAGCGTTCGAAATTAACTAGGGTGGGCCATATGAGCAACAAGATCAGCGAATGAAAGTTATGGAGACTTACTGAACCCGCAGTTTTTGTGAGTAAGTACTCGGGCCGATTCGATAGGTCCATAAGGACTGAACACGCTGAGGATGGTTGCGGGCGTGGTAGTGGACGGGATGGAACCAATCCAAAGGGCGCGAGTTGGGGTAGACTGCAGCTGAGCGTCCATGCCCGGGAGCCCAGGGTTCTGACCCAAGCTCTTCCCACCTGGACCAGGAGAGGTGGCACCCGGGCTAGTAACCGTAGTGCCTTTTGCGGGGGCCACAGGAGCACTGTCAGCCTTGCCAAAGCCAATGCGCACGGTCTGGCTATTTGGCATCCCAATGTTGCCCCCAAGACGGTTCAGCACATCATCCTTTGCGCGAATGGCATCTGATTGATCAACGAAGTTCACAAATCCACACTCCTGCAAAAACATTAAATGGTGCGTAGAGCAATTGATTGCGGGAACGTACCTTTTCAGGCAACAATCTCAAACTCTCAATGGCACCGTAGGGGGCAAAGACGTGGATTAGCTGCTCGCTAGTGACAGCGCTGTCAAGGTTTCCGATCCACAAGGAACGCGTTGGAGTCTGGACCTGGGAGGTCTGGGTCTCAGACTTGGGCGACACGGATCGGTTACCAGAATTCGGTGCTGCCAAGTACGCTGATGCACGACTAGGCTCTCCTGCAGGGAAGTGGACCGTGGGAGAGGCCATGGCACGGGGATTCGACATCTTCTCCATATGTCCCTTCAAAATGCCCATGGGATTTTGATTCATTTGCTCGTTGATCCCCTGGTTGTTGCTGTTATTATTGTTGAAATAAGAAAGCTGAGGAGCCTCGGACACTGTGGACCGGCGTTGGTTCGAACGCAACGGCTCATCGAGATTACCGACAGAGATGGCTCGGGGCCTCGCAGCTAGTCCATTGCCGACCGCGAGATGACCGTCGGATTGGTAGGATTTCTGGACACCAAAGGCTGATGATGCGTAAGGATCACCCATGCTTTGCTCGTACGCGTTCAGGCGCTGCCTTTCATACGCCGCAAGATCACGACCTTCATAGTCATTCTCTTGGTCATACAGGTATTCCTCGTCTTCCTCTGCGTTGGGTGTGGAAAGCAGAGACCCATTCGCTGATGTTCTCAAGCGAGTGTATGGGGTGGAAACTGTGCTGGCCCGCATGCGAGGGGGATGAGCTGCCAGATTGCCTGCAATCGCGGCCTGAGCTTGATTACGCAGCTCGGAGATAGTGGCCGCAGGTGGAGGGCGCAAACTGTCGTCCAAGCCAAGATAGTCGAGCGTATGGACGTCGAAGTCGTCGGCACCTGAATCGGAGCGCATCTCGTCTAGAATAGGAAAATTACTGCCTCCATTGGTGGACGACAACCACGAAGATGAAAAGATGGAAGGGCCGAACGCATTGGAGAGGCCACCGGTAGGTAAAGTCAATGACCCTGATCGAAGACGGCTGTTGCGCTCTCCAATCGCAGTGGACGGAATAGAAGTTGCAACCGACGCTGCGTGGCGCAGGTTGGGACGAGATGAATTTCCAAGGCCAGGGGAGGGTGCGACGATATTGGGCATGTGGTCTTGCTCATGGAATGACTCGGTAGAGCCTGGTGTGCTACCAAGAGTGC
The DNA here is from genome assembly GCA_001630335.1 of Athelia psychrophila. Taxonomy (NCBI): domain Eukaryota; kingdom Fungi; phylum Basidiomycota; class Agaricomycetes; order Atheliales; family Atheliaceae; genus Athelia; species Athelia psychrophila. The sequence goes on along the minus strand of KV417552.1, from coordinate 250,964 downwards.
TGGAAGCAGCAGCGAACCTTTGGGCAGCGAGCTGCACGTTCGAAGGTAAGGTTCCTGCCCTTGCCCTTCTAAACCCCGCAGGATAATTAGTCGGAGGCAGCGAGGAGCCATCGCCCGGAGAAGCCGCCTCGTCTGAAGGAGTACCAGGAGGGAGCGCGCGCAGCGCAGGAGGCCTGTATCTAGCCCCACCAAGCCCCTCCCCAGCTTGCATTTCCCTCGCCCTTGAAGCTAGGATGAGATGTATGGTTTGGAAATAGTCACAATTTACACTGACCTTTTGGCGAAGGCAGCTGAGGGGGCGGGGGGTGGCGTTTTCCTTGTCGGAACTCTGGCATAGGAGCTGTTGTTGTCTGAGGCGGATAATGACATTATAAGGCTGGATGAAGGAACGATTATGGATTACGGATGTGTGCTTGTCGTGGACGCCTGCCCAGTCGAAGATACAAATAGCTGTCGAAGGGATGTCCGGGTAACCACGCCTTTGTGGACGATTAGGTGACTGTCGTGATATGGAGCCTGGTAGGGCTTTTTTTTTTGAAGATTTTCAAGGGCGAAGAGGAGGAAGAAGCTCAACGCCGATACTATGGTAGGGAATACCTCCAGGAAATAGTACTAAGTAGCAGTAAGATGGCAGGAAGGGAGCAAGGGAAAAACACCCAGACCGTGTCGCTTCACACCTGGCGATTCAAAGTCCGATCTTTTTCCAAAAATCGTGCTGGCACATTTTTTACATGTTTATTCAGACATCTACGGCCCGAAAGCGTATAGCGTGGAAACTCAGATAGTTCATTATACTCGCGTTTCATGCAAATGAACTACACTACAAGGAATTTGAGCGCTTTCTTGCACGCGCCTGACCGTTGTATGTACAAGCACTTTTTCTAAAGAATCGTCCTAGCGGTGGCTGTGTGTATCTTGCAATGCGAGGATTTTCCAGTGGCACACAATGTAAGAATTGGACAGAGAAGGGGTTTTATTGTAGGTGTTCAAAATACAAGACAAGTGGGCCACATGCAAATGACATATATGCATACACGAAAGTGACGATGTGGGTATGTTTTAGAGGAATGTGCAATAGAGTATTTGGTCAAAGCAAGCAAGAGTCGGCAGCGCCGGGACAGGCCACAACCGCATGGCAAAGGAGGGAATGAAGACGACTATATGTGATACAAATCTAGGCGGTGGTCTGTGTATGAAGAATCATATAATTTGATACGAACTTGAAGAGAGAAAAAGGTGTTGAAGAAAGTCAAAATAATAAAAAGTGGCTCAACGTAGACGGGTCACCAAGGGGTGCCCAAAATTATGAGAGGGAGTTACGGGTGCCTCGTTTCTGAGAGCGGGTGCGCGTTCTTGTGGCGACGGCTTCCAAGTTGGCCACTCTTCGTGATCTGCGACGAGCGGGATGCTCTTCGTCCTCAAAGCATTTTGGTTTGGAAACCTCGATGTCGATGGGCTGGGTGCCGACAGATTCCTTTTCCCATTCTGGCATAAAGCATAAAGCTTGGAACATTTCTTGTTCAGTGGGGCTGAGTGGTGTTTCGGGAGCAGGTTCCTCGAATTCGCCGCGAAGGGCGTCGAGGGCAGAAGAGAATGTTGGATGAGGGGGGAGCATGGGACTTTCTGGAACCCAATCATGGGCAGAACCTGACTCGCTCCAATGTTCTGGGGCGGTAACGGACTCTGTGGGCAACGAGCTCTGCATCTTGAATTTGAAATCCGGCCCAAATTGGCTCATCGATCTGCCTTGTGCGTTCGATCGATGGAAATCTTGCAGTGGTGTGGGGAACAATTCGAAAAGGGTGTCGGAAAGAAACATATCCAAAGACTGATGATGGGGATGCCCCATGACAGCAGCTTGAGCTGAAGCTAAAGGCACCCAGGTGCCTCGTACACTGGGTGACCCTTGACTAACGACCACGGCATGAGATGTTGCAGGGATTGTGCGGCCGAGGGATGTCATGATCGGGGACAGATTGATAAAGTCCGTGTCGATTCTGCGGAGCAAAGTAGCTGAATCCAGGGTCATACGGTACACGGGGATGTCTGCAGGCAAACACGAATGAGATGGAAACTCTGTTTCGTAATGATGGCACATACCTTCAACTTGTGTGGCACAGATAGCGGGTGTGCATGGTTGACATGTGTGCACGATGACGGCATCTGCATCGACGAGAGGTAAAGGTAGAAGTGCAGGCTGTTTTGACGCGACGAGAGTTTTTGCTACCGACGGAGTACTGCCCACAAGCGCCGTGCTGTTGACTGTCGTGTCATGCGAGAATGAGCCGACGCCCTCGAATGTAGGCAATGTTGGCTGAGTGTGCGCTCGTTGCCGGACGGTACCAGTGCGCTGGCCTGCTTGCCATTCCCCATCTTCGAACTCTGAAGGACGAACGCTGTCCGGGCCGAGCAGCTCAACATCTTTCCATACCAATTCACTGGAGCGACGCAGCCCATAACAGCTTGGCGCACTGCTGCTCAAGTTTGACATATATGGTGATTGAGAAGAAGAGGCCGAAAGAGGTGTAAGGGGGGACAAAGGCGCGAAGAAGTCGCCGTGGTCTGTGGTCGAGTCATCGCTAGAAACCATGCTAGAATCTGAGTCTTCGTCCTCTTGCTTGACTTGCGGTAGTGGAATGTCGGGCATCTGGTGGAACCAATCTGAGCTCATGCTCCCAAAGCTGTCTTCCCAATCCCAAGACGACAGCTCCTCAACCTTGACATTGCCGTTCAACGGTTGCACGCGATCCATAAGACCCGCGGCCGCTTTGACTACCACCTCGACGACCCTGCTGCTGTCGATGTTGCTATCAAGCGGCTCCCAGTGCTCAAGCATGCCTTGCACGCCTTCCATGTCGTGTGACTCCCGTTTAATAACTACGCCAGGACCCGCGTTCCCTGAGAAAGAAACAGAAGGCGACCGAGGTCCAGGACTTTCCCATCGAGTTTCATTATCATCGTGCTCCCCATCACTGTCAAAGTCAAGGTCCCAATCCGGTTCTTCCTTTGGTATGTGAGAGTGCACAAGGTTCGATGATGAGCGGCGCCCATTGATCATGCTGAGGTGGTAGTCGTCTTCCTCTTCTTCAGAGTCAGGCGGTGGTGAAGCGACGCTGGAGGGGAGCGAAGGAGAACGACGGAATGAATGAACAGGAGAAGATGTCGGGTAGGACGGTGATGCTGTCGGGAAAGAAGGGAAGTATTCTGCAGATGGTGTGTAGCAAGGGATATCAACTGTACGTTTGGGATAGGGCGGCAAAGACCAGGGAATTTCAGGTTGCTCCGAAACGTCCTCCTCGTCGGAAGAAGAGTCTACAGACATAGAATCCTCCCGAGAGTCGTCGGAATCCGAGTCCTTGGAGAGGTCTACCATGCTGTCCGTCCCTGAAGTTTGCGAGCCAGAGGGTGATGCCCGGAAGGAGGCCATCGGTTTAAGGCGCAAGGTCAGTTTGACCTTGGGTGGTTTCTTGCCTTCCTCTGCCGACTCGCATTCTTCTGACGTCTTGGTCCCTCTCAGCAACCGCTTTCTCTTCTGCCCACACTGTTCCGACCTCCGCTGCCTGTCACGTTCCCGCTTTCTCTCCTTCGCACCGCTCGGGATCCCGAGCCTGCCATTCTCTCCATAATTGCACAGCTGGATGCCTGCACGCGTGAATGGACATGGTGCTCCTGTCGCTTTGCTTAAGTACCACACCATTGTGCCTCGTCTGAAGTTGGTGGTGCGGTTGTCGGGATTCACGGTGCAATGCGCACCGCCCGTACGGGAATGGAGAGCGGGAAGGAGATCGTCATCGGCGGCAGTGCCCGATAGGACGTGACGCAGCATAAGAGGATGGTCCTCTTCAATCTCGCAGCGTGACATATGATTTCGGATGTAGGTGGTGATCGCTTGCCCGGCTGCGGAGGCACTGAGTCAATGTGAGTCAGCATGTACTGCGACTCGGTGAAGGGACATTGCGTACTTTTGGCATACCAGTCCATTCACCATGGTCATCTCTGCAAGGTCCTTGATAGTCATTGCCCGGTTGTCCTGTGAATGGGGGGTCAGGATGTGGATGCTCCCGAACAACGTCTGTGACTTACGACCGATAGGAAAGAGCGGCCGATAGCTATGAAGACTTTGCTCGTGGCATCCTCGGGGTGCAGCGTGACGTTTAGAGGGGGGAATGTGAGCATGTCGGAGCACGGAGCCGGCAGGTGATCGGGAATGGTGAGTTTAGGGGCTGGAACGGGTTTGATCCGTCGTGGAGGGTGGGAGGCGTCTGGCGATTGTCGTAGGCGAACAGGAGGCTTCATAAACGAGTTCTTTCGTATCCTTGTACCGTATGTATGCTGCGAGGTGGGCTGGGGCGGTGTACCGAGAATCTGACTTGTGGCAACGGCGGCGGTTACGTCCATGGCGCGCAGGTCATTAAGAGTGAAGTAGAAATTATATCAGAGACTTCGACCAGCGACCGAGAGTTGGTGTGTATATGCGAATTGTACGTGTTTTGAGTAGAATTATTGGTGGGGGAGAGGAATGAGGAGGAGAAGATACGGGGGGGAAGGTGGGATATGTGGGAAAGGGAGAGAAGCTAAAATGAAATGCGGTAATCTCACCGCGCCCAACAAATTCCTGTTGTCGTAAGCTCGCTGATGGCTGGCTTTATCGCATCCTTATCACCGCGTCCTCATTAGTGTGTCCCCTTCACTTCATTTCACCCTTCTAGTCAGCGCGTGTCAAGTATGTCCTATTTAGCGCTGCCCACTGTTTGTATTTGCGCAGCCGTACTGTGTGTATATGTATTCCATTTGAAGGATAACAAAAGGACGGCAGACGCCCAGGGGTTTAGCAGTGCGCCCCATTTGGACGGTGAGACAAAGGCACCACTCCTCGCATCTCTTACCAAATACACACTGCGACCAGCTGCTACCCAGACAACATCCCATATACGCCGCTTTCTTGAATTTTCTGGATGTGTCCCCCTGACCCCATCGCCATCGCGCTTCGGAGAATCACAGTGCTTTCCGGAGCTGCATCATCCGCTCCCAGGTCGAACGGGCTCGAGTTGCCCAGGCACAATATCCTCAAGAGTCCAAACACGCAGCCTGTGGAAAATGGAGGTTTGACACGTTGCCACACAAGGTTGAAAAAAGAAGCACCGGCGGATGGGACCCCAGATTAACAATTTTTGATGAAATAGCTTCCTTTCTCTATGTGACGTGAGATTTGCAGCAAATTGACATGACGGGCCAGCGGCGCCCAGACGCGCGCCCATAGCACGTGTCGGCGGCTGCCGCGAACGAAGATCGTGGTAACTGTGAGCAAGTCGTGAGATACGGTGCGTATATCGCTCTAGAGCTCTATCCTTTGCTGGATATCAGGGGTCAGTTTGCGTGAATCGTGGATTCACAGTGAAGATGCCGGGATAGAAGCAGCTCCCAGCAAGTTGCCAGTGTCAAAGTTGCAATGAGGATTCGGAAGTACGGCTATCCGCGTGTCTCGAAGCCTCGAAGCCTCGGAGTGGAAGGTGCAGGAATCATATGCAGACCCCTATAAGTCATCTGCGTTGTTGTTATCGATATCAAGTCCAGTTGGCGAGAAAAAAGCATACTCACATGCTCGAAAAAGGCTTAAGTCGATCAAGGTACCGGGTCGATCAAGCAGGATCAAGCAGACGACCTTAAGTCACGGTCCGAGTGCCAAACTGGACACGGTGGGCTCTGACCAGTTCGTGTATTCGAAGACCCTATTTTCGACGCGCTCCTTGATCGCGTTGTAAGCGAAAAGCGCGCTGCTAGATGGTATCGATGAGCGCGACGAATAAGAGTTGACATTTGGCGTGTCTTCAAATTTCAGGTTCGCCGTTCGAGTTCGGGCCAGTCTATTGAGATGACAGAGGCTGTGAATTCTGTAAAAGAAGCCATCCTCGGAGGTATCGCCAAAAGCAGGTAGCGAAGATATGTTAAAGGTAATTCACTGCTGAGAAGCGGAAGAAGAAAGGGAGAGAAGCCTCAGATAGGGGGCCTAACGTCCAAGATGACAGTGCTGTCAGTGTTATTAATATTGTCATCGCCAGCGGCTGACATTGATGTCCAAAATATATCTAAACCTCAACCCATTGTCAAAAGATTAATGGGCCATTGATCTCCAATTTGACGAAAGGTAGCAACATAGATTGTAGATATGTACTGTAAAAACGACATGACAGTAAGACGTTCGGAAAACTAATAGCAGGGGGTACATGCGATTAAATAGCGATGCATACAGAAGACCATAATATGTGAGACGTAAGGTATATATTTTCGCTATCGGAATTGCTCTAGAAGAACGGGCAATAGGAGCCTGCCAGGGAGCGAACCGGAAAGTATCTCAAGCGCTGAGATGGGCCCTGACCGCAGCCAACTCAGCACGCATGCGTTCCAGTTCTGGGGATGGCATGTAAGAATCAAAGGCCTCTTTCACATGGGGACCAGCCGCAAACCTAGGTTTTTCCTGGCTAGCTCCTCCTCCATAGCCGTCTCGCGAGGCACTCGGGATCTCGGGATATGAGCAAAGGCGCAAGAAGAGCCACGAGCACAGCCTCTGGACATGTTGAAGAAACGACACGGCGCGGCATTTCTGTTTTGGCCGCTCTCGCTGCTCATATCGGAATGAGAAAACGGGTTTGAAGCACTCCGCATGTCGCCTCGGCCGCGGCCCCTGCCCCGCCCTCTTGGAGCTTGGGCTGGCGTGCGCAGCGAGCCGGAGCTTGAAGCGGGTGTGGGAGGAAGCGTCTCCGCGACGATGCTTTGGGTAAGAGGCGGCAGCGCGGGGGTTGCAGGTGGCTCGTACATGAACAAGTCTTCGGGAATGGGCATGCTCTGGAAGTCTTCTGGCGTCATTGGCGGTGAAGGAGGAGCATGTTGATAAGGCTCGTATTTTCGCTCGTATTTTCGCTCTTGTGGTGCTGGTGCTGGTGGTGGTGTTGGTGTTGCCTCCGGCACCGATGCTACACGAATGTTACCATTCAATGCGTGGCTGGATCCGCGCTTGACTCTTTGGCGGTTCGACTTGGGCGACTCCGCTGGTGCTCCTGCGGTTTGCGCGGGTACTTTGGAAGTCGGAACCGAAGCATCCGGCGCCGTAGATTCGAGAGCCTAGAGCATACTGTGATCAGTGAAAGTATAGCATTGGGGGTTGATTAAGAACAAACCTTCGCTTGCGCATGCGCACGCTCTTCTCTGATACGCTGGGAGCGTGCCTTGTCTCTAGCACTTTGCTCTGCCCTCCTCCGCATTGTTTCTTCTTGGCGGATTTTGGCAGGGTCCTGGACCTAGCCTTGTTAGATATATATAAACATTCATGGAAGGTTGAGCATACCTGTTCGTGATCCTGACGTAAGTCCATGGCGCTGTCCCGCTGTTGGACCTTCGTGTCCTGCGCGCGCACGGCGGCCTGTTCCTGTTCACGCTGCTCCCGGAAAATATGAGCTAACACTAACAATATCATTGTGGTGCGTCTTACCTGTTGCTTTGCAGTTTCAGCATCAGCGTGGCGTTTCAATTCAGCTTGACGCTCCGCATTGGCTGTTGCTCGGCGCGCCCTATCCCATTCAAGAAGCTCCGCCTGCTAAATACGGGCATGAGAGGTGTTTGCTTAGAAAGATAACGAAGCAACGGACCTGCTTGGCTTGCTGTGCTCGTGCTCTCATACGCTCCGCATCCACTTGCTGCAGTTCGGCCTACGAAACCACCCATGAGCTGTTGTACGAAATGTAAATAGGGTGATATGCACCTGTCGTGTACGCTCAGCGGCCTCCGCTGCTGCTGCCACCTTCGCTCGCTCAGCATCAGCCTTTTGTTTGGTCAGTGCCTCCTGCTGCTTCAGCTTGGCTGCTAGTTCTGCTTCCTGCTGTTTAAGTTTGGCCGCACGTTCTGCTTCCTGCTGTTTGAGTTTGGCAGCCTGTTCCGCTTCCTGTTGCTTGAGCTTGGCAGCCCGTTCCGCCTCCAGCTTTCGTTGCTGCTCTGCAACTCTGCGGGTGGCCATCTCAGCTTCGTGCCGGGCCGCTTCCTCTCGTTGAGCTTGGATTTGCTGCAGCTTCTCGGCCTCCTCTCTGATGCGCGTAGCCTCTGCTTCTTTCAGCTCTCTCTCCTTGGCAGCTTGCTCCTTTCGAGCAAGCTTTCTGAGACGATTATCTTCCGCTTCTGCTAGTCTCTGCGCTTTCTCCTCGCTAAGCCGGGCCTCCTCCTCTGCTAGCTTCAACTTGCGCAATGCCTTCTTAGTCATCTGCAGCTCCAACTCGCTCGTCGGCGGTACAAAGCCGTTCTGATTCGGATATCAGCTCGATTCAGGAAGAAACTGCAAAACAAATCGGCACCTTCATCTGTAGTACCTGGCCTATTGGGCCACCACGCTGATCATCATCGATCATCTTCCAACATTTCTCAACATCGTGAACAGTCGCGTCTTTCATCAGTAGATCAACCATGTCAGGATTTCCGCTTTTGATGGCGAGCTGGAGCGGTGTAGTGCCGCTCTTGTCCTGCACTGCTTTGCTCGGGTGGCAGCCATCGCGATAGGATTGATACTTGGGGTCCGTGCTCTTGGTGTTGCGATAGAGAGATAGGAGGTGACGAACGACCGCTATATTGCCACGTAGAATTGCAGTATGGAATGGAGTGAGGAAGGCTTGGTCCACGGCGGCCGTATTGGCACCTATACGATCTAATCAACGCTGGTGTGAATGAGATACACCATGTTACGAACCTTTCTCGAGCAAGCATTCCACGGTAGCCAGGTCTGCCGATGAAGCTGCGTGATGAAGCATAGTTGAAAAATTGACTATTTGGTTCGTAGTCTTGATATCCTTCTGCGAACGCGGCTTGTTCACGTCCAATGCGTTTTTCTCAACCACGTGTCTCAAATCATCTGCCTTGCCTTCTGTGGCCAGCTTGAACGCGTGGACATGTGCAGATGCAGAGCGTGATTTGGAAAGAGCCTCTTCACGCTCGAGGCGCTGGGACTCGGCCAACGCCTCAGCTTGCTCGCGTTCTGAAACAAGCTTTAATGGGAGCGATGTTAATTAAAAAACGTGTGGCACGTACCGAATTCCTGGACGCGTTTATCGAATGCCTCCCGCTCCTTTACCTGACTGTCCAGATTTGATGCTTGATAGTCCCTAGGCTGCGTAAATCCTCCGGAATACATGTAAGAACCTCCACTGCCAGTACCCGCACGCTGTGAACGATAGCCTAGGAGACCGAAAAAGATAATTGGTCAGAAAGCATGCGTGAATGACAAACGCCAGAGAACGTACGTTGCCCGTTGGCGCGCGTGAACCGACCCATAAACACCTCTTCGAACACCCATCTGATCGATAAACTCAGCAGAGCCTGTATACAACATGATCGTGTGCACTAACCTAAAGAACTCTTCCCTGTCGTCGTCGTCCAGGGACACATCATCGTCATCATCCTCGCTGTAGCCCCTCCTGGTACCGAAGTTGCTCGCATAAGATGATCCAGGATGTTCATAATGGCGCGAACAGATTGACCAGGCCTCCCCAATCTATCAGAACCCGTAAGCATGTCCTTTATCGCGGTGACTCAGCCGCGATTGCACCTACTTCTTGGAACCGCGCGGTCGCGGTCGAGTCACCGAAGTTTCTGTCTGGATGATTTTGCAGTGCGAGTGTTTTGTATGCTTTCGTGGCATCAGCCTGGCTAGCAGATGGCTCTAAGCCGAGTTTCTGGAACGCTTCCACAACCGAGGGATTGAGCTGAGCCATGAGTGTTAGTGGCAAAGGACGCCTTGTTGAGCGCTCGTGCGGTGAGGCTTTGGTCAAATTAAAAGGTATTCTGATGCGCCTCGTGCGCCGCCTTTCTACCTTATTAATATGTGCAGACTATGGTAATTTTACGTCCTGAAAGGAAGTGGACCGATTCGAAGATGTTCTCTCTTTTTCTCTTTCGACCGATCGAATGTCCAAATTCAAATTACGATTACTAACACACTCACGATGTGGCTTCTGTCGGCCTTGGCTCAAACGCGATATTCATAGAGGTCCAATGGCCCAAGAATGAGAGATGCACATTAGGGAAGACGCGTACCCAACGCGTTCGACGGCGAAACTTTGACAGGCGGTGACGGCGACCGTACTTGGCCAAGCTCAGATGACAAACCCTAACCTTGTCGGTCGAAACGCTGAAGCTCAGGTTCCTTGCAGGTTCCGGTCACCAACGGAGTAGCAAATCCACGGACCACAAGTACAGCTAGGTACATGATGTAGTACAATATTTTACACAGCAGCGGGACAATACATACAAGTACACGCAAATGAATCATCGTCCTTGAGTACACGGTATATAGCGTTCAAACCTAGAGACTTGCCAATGAGCTATCGCGCAAACGAGGACCGGCAAAGCAGAACATACCTTCTTGGAGACAGGATTCACCTTGCTTCCAGGTTTATTAGTGGCATTGGGAGCGTGCTTGTAGATTTTAGGAGCCCTAGTAGATTTTGGCTTCGTAGCCGCGGCCTTTGCCTTCAGTTCGGCCGTCGCAGCCTATCCCATCGTTCATTGAATATCACAGCCAAATCACAGCCGAGAGCTGTATTTAAGATACGGGACTCACCGCTTTGGCCGAGGGTTTCTTCTCCCTACCAGCTTTCTTCACCAGCGGCTTCTTTGCAGGCGCAGCGGTCTCCTTAGGAACTGCCTTCTTCTTGGCCGCAGAGCTAGACTTGACCGCTGTAGTCGCCTTCACCTTTGTTGTGTTGCTTTTGGCCGCCGCCGCTTTGGTCTTCACGACTGCAGTAGGCCTTGTGGAAACCACTCGCTTGATAGGGGTAGGCTTCCTGTTCGATGACATTGGCTTTCTGGTAGGGGCTGCATTGGGGAGGGCCGCTTTCTTAGAGGTCCCCTTAGGCACTTTGGAAGCAGGCTTGCTGTTCTGTCGACGGACGTAGATACCATTAGTACATAAATTAATTCGGCATATATCACAACTGACCTCCTTGGTTGCATCACCGCGGGCCTTGACAGCTAGCTTGACCTTCCCAGAAGACCCTGATCAAGGTTGAGCTTATAGCGGTGTATAGCGCACGGATGGCTTACCTTTGGGCAATACAAAGACACCTTTATCAGCGCCGTGCGCAATCGCCCTGTTGAGTTGACTGGCAGCGGCAGGATTGATTTCCACCGCATAGTGGGCCTCGATAAACTAAGAGCACCATGGGTCCAATCAGATTTAGCTGAGTGTTTGCGAGGGAAAACAGACCTTCTTGATGGTAGGGCGCGAAACACCAAAACGGGCGTCATCTGGGTGAGCGACAATGCATTCCTATGGTACAATTGAGACAGAATTTAGCATTGTGGGAATTTAAGCGCCACAGCGAGGGGGATGGCAAGGTTCAGACAGCTCCGCGCAACGAGGCAACAGCACGGAGTGACAGTAATTCACTCCTACACCAACAACGCCATCCCTCAAAGTGTCAAATAGCATCACAAGCCACGAGGACACTGACCTTGATCATGTCCGCCCAGCTGGGGTGGGCGGGATGCGTCTTGTTCACGACACCAGCCTTCTTCACCGTCGAGGACTTCGCGGTGGCATATTTCGTAGCAGAACCCATTAGATAGCGTTATAAGAGTCTTGTGCTGATGGTAAGTTGGGATAGACAGCGGAGATTGACGAGCTCTAAGTCGGTTGGCCAGGTGGGAGTGGGAGTGAGAGTGGAAAAGGGGTGAGTCGTGGATCCAATGATTGGCTCAAGTCCCTCTATTAATCCGACCCCGAAAATCACGAGACCTTCATGACGAAACGAGCACAGGACCAATGCGTATGGTGAGCGACCGGCCTCGAGGACGAGTCAGCCCGATCGGTGTTGAACCAGAAACGTTTCAGAACTTTGCATATGCCTTCCGGTCAAGTTCTACAGCAGAGATGATTTTTCGAGACTGAAACAAGTTCAAGAAGCCATTTTGCTATTCCCTCAGCGTTTAAATTGCCCAAGATTAGATGATGCCAGTCAAAGAGATTGCTAGCTCGGGCTGCGCCGTAGTTTCGCCTGAGAATGCCCGACTAGCGTAGGGCGACGGTAGATATTCAAGATAGGTTGGCGCGTTCATGACAGCAGGAATGCAAAGGCTCGCAAGGAAGGACGATATAATAAATTGAAAGTCACGTCTCAGGTACAGACTCCGATACAGGAGCTCAACCCACCAGCTGCTTGTATTCGGAACCCCACGTCACACCCAAACCACTGGCTCAGCTAGCATCTAGTACTGACCACAAACTATACTCAGACCCCACCTTCTTGAGCATCAGCATCCCCAGCCACTATGGCTATAGGCGACTACCTTGCCACCGACGACCTTACGGTCCTTCTGGGCCTCGTTGGCATTACTGTATTTCTCCTGCAAAACCTCTACAAGCCGCAAGCCCTCGTCCACCCTATCCTCCTTGGTCGGCAAAGCGATGTGGGACGTGTTAGGAAGCCCGGAGAGAGTGCGGTCTATAGGAATTATGCCACTGGCTTGATGGGCAGAGTGCGTCCAAGCCCGCGATGATGTGTCTGTGTCCCCAGTCTGACGTTTTCGGTGTTGTAGCTTGCGGAAAGGCCAGCGCAGGAAATTAATGTGATCTCCGACCTTATCAAGCCCGAGTTCGATAACCCGCGTACGCTATGGTCGACGAAGGTGTGTTTCCATGTTGGAAACGCGTCGATGCCCTGCTCTAGCTAACGAAATGTTGCAGATCACCAACCCCCAACTCAAGAGCCGAATTTCCGCATTCGCCTCGGGACTCATAAAATACGCTGGTCTCGTTCCGCACGACTCCAATGTCCTGCTGCTTCTCAACGACGGCCTGGGTGCGTATCACCGTTTAGCGCTCAGGCTCTCTTGCCCTAGCTAATGCGTCCGTTGCTATCACAGAATTTCTCATCAGTGACTTTGCGCTTGCCACACACTCGATCCCGTCCTTCACCATCTCGTCTCCCGCACTGCTCTCCCCCGTCCTGGAGGCGCACCCGCCAACCGCTATCATTACCCTGGGCAAGTTTCTGCCTCACGTGCTGGAGCTGATCTACGATTCGCACGAGAGCGAACATCACACTGTCATCGTCGTGGGCGACTATGACACGAATGTTGCGGCCAAGGCCGGAGCGTCCATCCGCGTGATCAAGTGGACAGACGTGGAAGCTGAGGGTGCCAAGGGCGAGGCGGTCACCAGCCCTGCTCCCAGTACGTTTTCCGCCACAATGCTGAGGACTCCAGCTGACGATAGTATCCTCAGAGCCTGATGACATTTACACTGTGTCCTTCTTTACCGCTGAGAATGGCCAAATGCAGGGCGCGAATCTGAGCCACCGCAACTTCACCGCCGGTGTAGCTGCCACCCGTGTTTTGCTGCCTCTCTCCAGCAATTTCTCATCGCTCGACACGGTTGTCTCCGCGCACTCACTAAACACCACTTTCGGGCGCACCGTCGCCTACACGGCGCTTTACGAGGGTACTAGCTTCGCTACGTTGAACTCTTCCCAGATGTTCCAACTCGCGGATGGTAAGCATTTAACATCTATCTCGTGACTTTGGCTGACGAGCGCGATATTCAGAATCTCCGAGGCACGACGTTGCAGACCTGCTGTCGGCGACCCAGTTCCCCATTCCCTCGCCGACGGTCTTGTTTCTCAAACCCGGCCACTTGCAAGCCCTCACTTCGGATATTCTCCTGGAAGCGAACAAGTCTTGGCTGTACTCACTTGTCAACCGCCACAAGCTATCTGGCCTCAGAGAAGGGTTCATCAGCCGGGACAGTCTTTGGGATCGCGTGGTGCTCGACCCAGCTCGTACTAGCGTGCTCAACGATGGCGCTGACACAGTTCGCGCAGTTGTCGTGAGCGGTGGTAAGATTTTCGCCACCATTCTCGAATCTCAATGGCTAACACACTTTCGCAGGTCCGATTGACTCGTCGTATTTGACTCCATCTAGGATTGCGCTGTCAGTTCCCCTCGTCAACGCACACATCCACCCCGTCGCTGCCGGACCAATCTTTGCATCGCACCCCTTGGACCTGCAGATCTTCCCTGTATCGCCAGACCATTCTGCGGACCCCTTTGAGCCCCTGGCGCACATTGGGCCACCGACATGCAATGTAGAAGTCAAGCTCGCTGGCATTGACGACGCAGCGGCTGAGAGTGGCGGTGATCCAGTTGGTCTTGTGACCATTCGTGGGCCGTCGGTCGGGAAGGTGATGGGCAGTGGGGAGGAGAGCTATATTGAAGTGCCGTCGGCATCTGATGAAGAGATGTGGGTGACCACGGGAGAAAGAGGGACGGTCATGGCGAACGGTGCTTTCAAGGTCTTGCCTCGCAAATGATTCGGTGTACTAGTCTTAGATATACGATATGCTAGAGTGTATACAAGGAACTCAATGCAAACTGAAGGCGACAACGGACACTTGAGAGATCAGACCACCGGCCTCATTGAGGGCTTCTGTAGGAATGACTTGGATACAGGGGAGGTCGGAAGTCTTATAATTAGTTGAGAGCAAGCATAGAAGCGACATTCAAACGTGATGGCACTCAAGTTCACACACAACAACATTCCGAGCAAGAAAATCGAGATTAAAGTAACAGGAGGTAATACAAATAAAATACACCACGTCTAGCCACACTAGGTGCAAGGGTATCTACGATCGCTCGCCCCTCAGTCTGCGCGCCAACGCGAGGTCCTTGGGCTGAATCGTGACACGTTTTGCGTGGATAGCGGCAAGGTTGGTGTCCTCGAAGAGCGAGACGAGATACGCCTCAGCTGCTTCTTGGAGCGCCATGACGGCGGAAGATTGGAAGCGGAGGTCGGTCTGCGCGGGGGTGGGTAATGAGCACAATTGTCGGGAGACGGTGAAGGTACGAGACTAACCTTGAAATCCTGCGCAATCTCACGAACGAGACGCTGGAATGGCAGCTTCCTGATGAGAAGCTCTGTCGACTTCTGGTAGCGACGAATTTCACGGAGAGCGACGGTTCCCGGGCGGAAACGATGGGGCTTCTTGACACCACCAGTCGTTGCGGTTTTGCGAGCCGCGCTGGACTTGGCTGCGAGTTGTTTACGGGGCGCTTTGCCTGCAAGGGACGGTGAGATCGAAGTCAACGAACAGTAAAGAGAGGATACTTACCACCAGTAGATTTACGGGCTGTCTGCTTGGTACGAGCCATTGCAGCGAGGTAATATGAGGTGGGGTGGGGTGGGTGAGTGAGGTTGAGTGCAAGTGCAAGTGGGTGTTTGGAAAGAAAAGTAAACGGACGGACGCGGGGCTTACCTACTGCCAGGTCACGCGACTTACCTCGACGCGTCGCGTCTCGCAAAACGATCAACAATCAATATTTGTACAGCCACATAATTTCAGGGGCGCGCTCCTATAAAGATCAGCGGCGTCCAATCCGTCACCCACTCTTTGCCCCTCTCCGTCCTCCCCTCAGCAAACAATCAACACTCTTCGCAATGCCTCCCCGCTCAACCACCAAAGCCACTAAGCCTGCCGCTGCCAAGGCACCCAAGGCTGCCACCTCCAAGAAGCCGGCGTCCAAGACCACCAAAACTATTGCTCACCCCTCTTGGAAAGATATCATCTCCGTACACTTCTTCTCAACTATGCTGTCTTTCTAGGCTGATGTTCGGTATAGGAATGCATTGTGCTTCACAAGGAGGATGCTCGCATCGGTGTGAGCCGCCAGATGATCAAGAAGTATGCCGGCGACAAGTACAAGCTCGAGGCCAGCGTTGCCAACGCCACGCGCCTTGCACAAGCCATCACCCACGGTGCTGAGAAGGGCACGTTTGTATTGCCTAAGGGTGCGTCCCATGCTTTTTCATGATCGACGTGGTAATTAACATGCTGCACTGTTCCAGGCCCTGCTGGGCGTGTTAAGCTTAGCCCTGCCGGCAAGGCTGCTAAGTCTGACGAGGTGCGTGTCCCTGCCTCGACTGAGTTGCGTGTATGTCTGACACAACACGTGTAGAATGTTACTCCTCCCCCGAAGGCTGCGAAAGCCGCGCCTGCTAAAGCCGCTAAACCCACCAGCAAGACTGCGCCAAAGGTATGTCTTGTCACTGGATCCACTCGCTCTTCCACTAATCTCTTAATTGCGCAGAAGACAACAGCGAAGGCCCCAGCAGCCAAAGCACCAGCATCTAAATCCGCTACCAAGAAGCCTGTAGTGAAGAAAGCAGTGAAGACGGTACGCGAATTTCCCTCCCTCGTTTCCTTGTCTGTCTAAATAGTACTCTCAGGCTGCCGCGAAAGCTGTTGTGGCAAAGGCAAAGGCAAAAGCTGGCACTGTACCACGCAAGGCTCCTGCCCCACGCAAAGCGCCTGCAGTTCGTATTTAGTCTATTTCATACCCTAGAGCCCTGTCTTGTACCCTTATTTCATGCGCGTAGCTTACGACTGTGTATTTTGTACTTTATTTTTTTTCATGCCTATGCTATGTTATGCCCGGTGCCAATGGCCCCCCTTGCCTCTGAATCTTAACACCCCCCAACTTCAACCACCAAGATTCCATCACTACGCTTTGTGCTTATCTCTAATAATCATCGTTGAAGTATGGCTGTTCCATTGCCGGAATCTATCAACGATCCCATTCGCGATGTGATTGCGCGCCTGCAGTCCCCAGTCCCTGATCTATCAACCCTCCTGTCCCTATTATGCAACGTTCTCGATGCCCTGAAACTCCTGGAGCCCCATTACAAAAAATACGCCAACGGCCTGGTTCCCCAAGGTGCTCTTAATCTGCGCCGACATGTACCCCCACTGCAAAGGGCGCTATTAGAGTACGTCATTCCTACTTGGGAGTCTACGCTCGTGGAGGAAGGCAAGGCGACCCTGCTTGTGCTATTCTTCTGTCCAGAAACCAAGGCGGTGACATCTAGCGCCAATGTAGCAGGGGAAATCGCCCTTATCGCGTATTCAACATTGCTTTCGCTCCCGTTGACAGATTTTTCCGTGCGGATGCTGGAAAGACTTTCCGATCGGCGCTGTTATCCGGTGGATCGCCTGCACAGCGAAATATTCTCAGTTAGCAACTCGGACTCGTCGGAGAAGAAGCTTCTCACCTGGGCAGATTGCATTCGGAACGTCGTTGCAGTCCCCTCCAAAGTTGCAAATGCGGCGGGCAAGTCCGTCCCATCTGCGCTTGAACAGGGCGCTTACTTCGACAGTGTCAGTCAAAGATGTGAATTCCTGCTATTCACCTTGTCGCATAACCCAATATCACAAGGTGAGTTGCCACATCAGAAATTCAGACATTTACTAATGCATTCGCAGAAAACACATCCGCGCTGACGCTTCTCGTGACGAAACTTGCCAACGTTGGCCTATTTCCTTCGCATCCGCCTACCGCACGGTCGCAATGCTCTTTCTGGCAATCAATCATGCCCATTGTTTCGCGTAGATTGTGCTCAGAGGGTCACATTGCATACGCCAACCTATTTTCACAGGTGTTGCAGAGCGTGCCCTCTGCGATGGCACAGCAAACTATCTTCGTCTCGTTGCTAGCTTCCATCGACGTCCTAAAATCACCCTTGGATCCGTCCCCATCGCAGAGAGCAGTGATCAAACGTGATGCCGCGCTACTTCAAAATATCGTTGGCCGTCCGAGCTCCGAAACCCAGGAGCTATGGGAAAATGTCAGTGCTGTACTTCTCGACCGCCCATGGGACGAGAGTGTGGCTCGTATATTAGCTTGCTGGGTAACCGGGGCTGGTATTGGGGATGTGAATTACGAAGGTAACTCAACGGCCTGTATCGACCTAATCGTTCGCTGAGACGGACACTCAGCGCTCGAGATATTCCTCACCAGAATTGTGGAGATATGGACATCACCCGAATACATCAAACACGCCTTACTCGCGCAGCATCACTGTCAGTTGCTCCCCCCCTGACTGAAAGCGTGTTCTGCTCATCTCTTTGCGCTCAGATTTGACCACTCTACTCCTTGTCACGGCGTCGTACTTCCCGGCTGCTTCACCGCAGCTCATGTCACTCGCACTGTCATCTGCTTTCATATCCGGCATTGGGTGCTACATTAGTGGCCTTGATCACTCTGTGCGCCGATGTGGCATGTTGGCTGCGGAGGTCATTGCACACCGCACAGATAAAAAGTTAGACTTCGGTGACTGGGAAGGAAATGATCATGGCAAGCCGTGGGCACGCCAACTGAGGCTGCTGATTAGTGCTCGGGATGTCGATGCCGATCTGGATATTCTGAAGGATGTGCCACTACCAATCGACCAATCGGTGGACTACACTGTGGTGCCAGAAATGATGCCTCACGCAGGAGAGCATCTGAAAAGCACCAAGCCGGCCAAGCCAAAAGCCGTGATTCTGAAAACGGGCTACGACTCGGATGACTCTCTGACGGGCTATGCATCTCCTCCGTCATCACGCTCGGCTTCACCAACACCATCAGAGTTGGAAGAAATCGAACGTGATCCAACTTTGCGAGTAGGCATCAAGAAAATACCGCGCCCTGTTTACCTCGTACAGCTTGGGGAGCTTGTTCGAAATACCGGCGGGAAGTCGGGCGAGCCGCAGGAGGAGGCCGACAAGATAGAGATGGCATTGAATTGTGGAGAGGAGCTCATCCGGAAGAAACAAGGCTACGGCGTTGAACTTGGTGTGTGTGTCAGTGAGCCATTGCGTTTTGAAGATGCTCATCGCAGATGCAGAGGAAAATGCGGCCAATCTAGTCTATGGGTTTGTCGGCCTGCAGGATAACTTTGATCTGGCCGACTTTGAAACCAAACGGCAAGGCATCCTTATGGCTCTGGCTTCTTGCTGCCCCAAAGTAGCTGCACCGTACGCTGCCACGTTCTTTTATCGTCGATTAATATTCAGGTGATGGCACTCAGGTCTATGATCGAAGAGTTTTTCAAGAATCAATACTCAACGGGCCAGAGATATACCATGCTCAATGCTCTCGCTTTAGCGGCCAGAGAACTGGCTTCCCTTCCGGTTCCGACATCCCTGGTCCAGCCCCAGAAAAGTGGTACCGCAGCCTTTCCGAGCAAAAAGCTCCCAGCCACTCTCCATCGGAAATATCTCACCGAAGGGGGCCAGGACACAGGTCCTGTAAAGCAGCTACTTGACGATATCAGTGGCGCAGCCATTGACAGGGGTAAGGATGCCACCGCTGACAAAGTCCCTAACCTGGTCCGCGAGCGACAACTTCGCCTACGGAAGCCGGCGAAGATATCTGAGGTGCGACAAGGCACCATCGCAATAGCTGCGCAACCACCAACTCGAGTGCCGTTCACGGAAGTTGCGGCCGAGTGTTTTATCGCTCCCATGATCAATCGGTTTTGGCTTTTTCTCCGCAACGAGCAGACGCGCGAGGCGCGCACGGCATTTCAAGAGCCGCTGTATCGGTACAAAGGCGGAGGCGCAGGGTTGATTCTGAACCCTATTGTTCTCACGCACTTTCTGAGCACACTTGCCATTTTGATGCATGCTTCCCAAAATGCACCACAGTGGCTAGCAATACTAGCCCCTGATGCATTGGAACTTGCCGTGACCCTTGGCACCAGACCGATATCGCAAAGTGACGATGACAGCCAAAATACTGATGAACAGTCCAAGGAACGTGGCAAGCAGGCCTCTGTGCTGACCACCGCTTTGGAGCTGGTGTTGATTGTTTTGGATGGGTGTTTAGAGCTTGATGATGGAAGGTCTATTGGTCTTGATAATACCACGCTGCTCCTAGGTGCTGGCGAATGGGCTCAAGAGATATTTTCCAACTTGGAAAAAGGCGCTCGCGTCGAAGGCGGTGGCGGCTCTCAGGAGATTAGATTGAAACGAGCAGCCGCTGGAGTCTTGCTCAAGGTGGATGAGCTCACCTCAAGATGGCGGCGGTCAATGGTAGATGTTAGATGATTGGTAATATCTTCGCAAAAGTGGTTGGCATATTTTGGTCCAAAGAAATGTACTTTTATGCGCAACTTGGAGGACATGTACAGTAGAGAAGTTTGGTTCGTAACTTTATGAGAATTTCACTCGTGGATCTCAAACGCGAACCTCTTTTCAACTCCCATGCATGGATCCATAGCAAGTTCATGTTCTGCTCAAGAAATTTGAACTAATAGTCGGCCGACGAGTGGCTCTCAGGGCGGTCGCCGCTGCCACCAGCTATCTGCAACGACTGAGTCACTAAACAGACATAATTTTTGCTTTTTACAAGAGTGCCATTATATTCAAGGTAGTTTTGACTGGTGGTGTAATAATTTGCAAGTCGTAAATTAATATGGCGAGAGCTTGACGAAAGCCCCGTCGGAGTGCCACCTGCGAGTTGCAGACTGCCAGAATCATATTCACAACGGCTGCGGGTTTGAGGTGATATCGGTAGATACCACGCTGCGTGTGGGGGTGCCATCCCACGTCGGAGTACATGGCGGGGTGCTGGGAACACCGGACGGTGGTGGACAGGAGCCCAAGGCCGGACGCGTCCGATCATCGAAAACGCGAACGTCTGGATGGTGTTTGCATTTCAATTCACGTGTTCACATTCTGTGATAAATTATGCCGTGTTCGGAAAACTTTGCGACCTCTTGTTCTCTACTCTGTACTCTGGCAACTTGATATGCTTAGGCCCTGTATCAACAAGCGGCAAGAAATTATCAAAGTTGGCTCAAGAATACTTAGATTCATAATCACAGTAATAATGACTATTTGGCGAGAAGTGTTTTGAGAACTCATATGCATGACTTACATGCGAGCTCGGATTGGGTCGATTTGTGCTGCCACCGCCGCGGACTTTGAATTGACAAAAAGACCCGGCTTCGTCTGCTCGTCTTTGGCAGTCAACGGTTCCGACGTTCTCCTTGCCGCTCGTTATGCTTTCACTTAGGTATCTTCAGAAAGTGCCGGCTTTGCGCTCTTTTGCCGCACGGAGATGTATCTCCTCGACATCCTCCAGGAGTTCCGACGCGCTCTTTAATGTTCGTACAGCACTTTGGCGCTTTGATGTCCAAGGATTCTGACTGGCCTTCTGTGTAGCACCGGGATACATCTTATAATAACCCCAAGGTGTGTAACAGTATGCACATTTCTAGCAATTTCGGCTCATATATTGGTTCGTTTTAGATACCATTCGAGTTCGATGCCTCGAACATGAAGCGGGCCAAGGAGATAATTGGCCGGTATCCGTCGCAGTACAAGAAAGCTGCTGTGATACCGCTCCTAGATCTCGGCCAACGACAGAACAAAGGGTGGACGAGTATCAGCGTCATGAACTACGTCGCCACTCTCTTAGAGATGCCGCCTATGCGGGTGTACGAAGTTGCGACATTCTACACTATGTTCAACCGGTGCGCACAGTATCTCTGCCTTACGGGCTCCTCGTCTCATGTCCGCAAACAGTGAGCCGATCGGCGTTAACTTTGTTCAAATTTGCACGACGACACCTTGCATGCTACGGGGCTCTACCGACATTTTGAAAACCGCTTGCTCACATCTCGGAGGAATCAAACCTGGAGAGACGACAAAGGATGGGAAATTTACCGTAATCGAAGTTGAATGCCAGGGTGCATGCAGCAATGCTCCTATGATGGTCGTCGGCGACGATTTCTACGTGAGTCCACATCCATCCCCCTCCTGATTCTATATTCATAGCTTTTTCAGGAGGACTTGACGCCCGAAACAACTAAAACAGTTTTGAGCGCATTCTCCAAGGGCGAGAAACCCAAGCCCGGTCCTCAGAGTGGCAGACGTACGAGCGAGAACTCTGCTGGATTGACCGCTTTGGCTTCGAAAGTGAGTGTGTCCCTGCCGGCTGGTCGAGTTCATTGTTTGCTTACTGAGCCACACTCAGCCATATGGCCCCGGAGAGCACTGTGTACCCGAGTTCCAGTAGACGGCGCATCATTATATATATTATTTCACATTCTGCCCAAGGAATCAGAATTCACGCGAAGACAGAATATGAGGACGCAAAGATTAGACTCGTTACTGTCTGTATAACAGTGACGGACAAGTACTGTGTACATCAAGTGGCAGTGATAAGTGTGCATAGTGTGAGGTCGAAATATGCGTCCCCGTAAACCCATCGTGAGCCTAGTCATCTCCTTCGCCATCGTCGTACCCATGAACACCCTCACCCCCTTCGGGCAGCCTGGCGATAATGAATTCCATTTCCTCCTTGAGATCGTTGCAGTATGTATCTATGAGAAACACGAAGGTTAGTGTCACTTACGTGAGAGAGAGAGAGAAATGGCCACTAACCAAGAGGCAGGTCCGTACTGTCGTGGCCTGTCAAAAGATTAAATTGCAACACCAGTCAACCAGGAGGGTGGATGCTTACCGAAAGGCATCTCGATTTCGTCTGCGATACCTTCGATCCCCATTAGCGTAAAGGCTACCAGTGTTACCACGCCAATCATGCTCCAGCCCAGGTCGGCGACGAGCGTGAAAGGCAAAGCAAAAATGTAAAGAGTTACACATTGTTTGAGATGGATACCGTCTGAGATGATCGCGTTAGTGAACGGCCCTGCAGTTATAATCGTATATCCCCTTACATGCTTTGGGAATAGGCGTATTCGCAATCCTTTCCATTGTTGTCATCTGTTCGACCATCACATTCAGACTAGGAGATCATATGTTCAGACGATGGCCCAATAGAATGGGACAGTTGCGTACTGTGCGTTCAAAGCGTTAGCGCCTAATTGGATAGACATGATACTTAGCAGATGATTGAGCAATATTCTGGATCGACTTACCAGCAGGACCAACAGTCTCCAACAAACCCTCCCTCCTGAACCTAAAAATTGCTCGGCCAAGTTCGTGTACAATGCTGATGTCACGGATTATGATTTCGTATGTCCGCGATATATTGGCGATGACTTACACTAGGGGAAGAGGCATAGATCCATGCTCGGCAACGTGGTGGAACTCTACAATCGAGTGTGTGTTCCCAAGCAAAGGTGTCGTCGAACCAGAAATAGGCGTTTTGCTTCTCTTATTGCGGACACGCTTGGTCGCAGCGTTTGCATTCACATCCACGCTATCTCTCTTGGAGTTGTTAGTGGTCGCTGAGTAAGTGAATGTAGATGCGTTCATGCTTGTGTTGTATCCTGTCTCATCGTAGCGAGACATTGAAGTCGGAAGAATACCAGTGTAGTCCGCATGGTGCAAACCATCCTCCTCTCGTAGGTAATGCTTCACTGCAAATGAGAAGACCAAAGCCAGTTGTAATGCGTCAATCTTTCGGCGGCGTAATTGCTCGGGGCTTATGTCAACAGTCTTGCCCTTAATACCCGGAGGAGGAGCACCTTCAGGAGGATGCGCGACATTGATCCACAAGGCTCGGGTTATACTTCGAATCTACCTTCAAATGTCAGCTACGCCTACAAAGGAATGATGTTAGTCGGAGCGCACATTTGATGCCATCGTCGCCCATGCTTTCCTCCCTTCCCAGTATCGATCGTACGAAGTCCTGCGAGATGTCAGCAATATCCACGATTTTTTGCGCAGAGTACGCACGTATTTCTGTTGGTTTGAATTCACTTAGTCAGTTCCTTGGGCTCAGGATCGAAAGGTACTCACCTGAATACGAGAATAAGACCCACAACGACGGAAAGGAGCGGTACGACAGAACTAGTCAATACTACAGGCTTCCCCTCATGCCAGAGATACGCGATAGCTGCAGGTTGAAACCACTACTTAGTCTTTGGAGTTGCGCGTCACTGGCGAAACAGCGCACTCACCCGTAGAGAATAGTGTTACAGTTAAAACTGGGCCAAATATGTGCCCGATAACCTAAGCATTTCAATGATCAGCGACCTGGAATCGATAGAGAAGCAGTACAGTACGTACGCTTCCTTTGACACGCAGAACATCCGGCAGCCAAGAATACTAACCATACCGATAGGTTAGTGTTCACGAAGCCAATTTGATCAACAGTGATGTACTTTGCGAAAGTATGCTCTTTTGAAACCGTGAGGCTGTCGATGCCAATCGCGACTCAGTACTAGCGGTTAGATGGTGCGTACTTCATCACTCACACGAAGCAGGGATGAGAAAGCAAACTTAGCACCCGATGCCGTAGAAGGTGCTTTCATGGAAGCCATGACTTGCCGTTGTTCGTGATGTTGGTCGTAAGATGAACGTGAACGTGAACGGTTGGAAGGAGCCTAACACCTGAGCGCTGAGTCGGAGTCGAAAGTTGAAGCTTTGAAGTACTAACTGCTCGGTAAGCGCCGGAAGCCCGGGCACCCGGCATTCTAAATTTCGGTCGTTGCACGGAGGCAGAAGATCCGGCCTTTCACAACAAAACAACATTCATAAAGACAGTACAAAAAACAATTAAGAATGTAGTACGACTTCCGAGAGTCCTTAATTAGGGTTTTGTAAATTTAATGTAGGTGTCCTGGAAGAGTAGTACAGATGCAGTGGTCGACGGTATGTTCACAAAACTTTAGACAATTCAGACTCAGAGCAGCAGGCTGCGTGAGTAGCACCTAAGTTAATGTTGCATGCAAATGCAGTCAGCAAAGAGAGCGCACCTATTAAAGATCCCACCAATTTTCAGGCCTTCAAAGTTCAAGCTTCGCAGTGGCACCATCCAGGTGGTCTGAAGAATCAAGACGTGACATTTCACCAGGCAGCACCAGAGGGGAGCGAAGATCAAGACCAGGGGCGATACTTGATGAGTGCCATTCAGACTTTGTGGGCGAAATAGAACCGTTGAAAGATAGCGGAATGGACGTCGAAGGGCCAGGTTGAGAGTACAGGCTTGAGGAAACGGAACGGATTAAGGTGGAGGTGTCGCTTGAGATCCTGTAAAAAGGCATGGAATGTTGATTCGCTTCTATCGGAGAGCGATAAGTTTCCATAATATGGTCGAAAGGGCCGCCCATCGAGCTCAAAGTACGATCCTCGGGTGCGGACCATCTATCGTTACGCTGGACTTCAGGTGGTTCCGAGGGAGTATGCATCATCTGGTCAAGAGGGGTCGAAGGTACATTGTGAGACATCGCAGTGGTGTGGGTGCATGCGCACTGATTCACTAAGGGCGAATTCGCTCCAAACGAGGAGGGCGATTGAAATTTGAGCGCTTGATGGACGGGAAAAGCGGGAGAGAAAGGCTGCAGATTTGTTAGGAGAGTCGTTGAGTTCGTCCCAAGACGGCGCTGAGCGATAGAAATCGGACTTGAACTAGAGGCTGAACTTGCAGATCGGTGAATAGTGTTGTCGATGGCAGATCCAAAATCACGAGTATTCAAGATAGTTTCAAGATTATAGCCGTTTGTATGCTGTACGGCGGTTGCGTCGCTGCTGGTAGGTATATGTTGGGGTTGGAGGAAAGTAGTGAAATGCAGTGCTGGTGTTTGCTGTGCATTAGGTGAGAAGTTTTTGTAATCGAAATATAGCGCAGGGGTAGAGTTCATAGGGAGCGCGATACTGTAGATAGTCGTCGAGTGTTGGTCTGGGGTAGCGTGATCTTCGCCAGAAACTTGCAGCAGAGCGAGAGCTGAAAATAGATGCGATTAGTAACGACAATGTCTTTTATTCTAAGTAGATGTACCTTCGGGATTTTCTGAGTTGAGCTTCTTGATTCGTTGGAGGTGACTGGCTATTTGCTTTTTGGTTCGAGTCTGCCCAGTTTTGGCGTGGATGTATGCTTGAATGAGTTGGGCACGACTGAACAGCTTTGTTGGGTAACCGGCGAGTCCATGAGCCAAGTACTGCCCAGATGGATGTTGATAATATTTGAGGCGTTGCTTTGTTGGTGGGTATGCCCTCAGGGCTGCACGCCAACAGCCCAAGGAGTTGAGACGATGTCCACGAGTCCAACCTTTCGGATGAACGACGCACCTTCAACAAACGCAGATTCTAAGTCCTCGTTCCAGACGCGGGCAGTCTTATCATTTTTGCGATTTGCCGATTTGTTGCCCTTGCCACTGTCGGCAGCGAAAGAAGTAATCATAGTGGGGCAGGGTATGATGATGGTTTCCGGTGAAGTCACGCAAAGCCCCCGAAACACTTGGACGGACGATTTCATTCAAGACGCGTTTGAGACGCGTCGCATCTTAGCAGCATACACTCACGATTACCACCGCAATCTTCTCTTCAACCCAACTTCAACCTACTGAGCGTCCAAGATATCGCGCATCAAAATGGCGGATATACAACAGGCCATAGACGCCTTGAAACTAACTGCGTCGCGCAAGAAAGTACCAAGAAAAATCAATGATGCCATCGACGATGTTGCTTCGTCTTCAGTTTTGCTTGCAAGTCTACACCCAGTAATACTATCTATTCAACTAACTCTTTTCATGCTCGTAGAAATCATCTACTTTATCGACGAAGGCCGCGATGGAGACCCTGGCTCCGAAATTTCGCCAGTTACTTGCTCCAGTCTATACATCGTTGCCCGTCGCAGCCTTGCGGTTTTCGGCTGCCATATTCACAGCCAATGCAGATAAAATCATTAAGCTGGGAAATGAAGAGACTGAAGACAAGTCTCCGTGGGAAGTGGTACAGAGTGCGATTCTTTCGGGGGTGTTGGTGCGCTGCTTATCGGTTGACTCTTGGAATTCACGTACTGATGAATGCAAAGGATTATCTTGATGGCCAAGATGATGGTAATTCGATCGGCGAGGATGACGAGAATAAGGCTGATCATATGTTTTCGAAATCAGATAGTAGCCGAAAACGTATTGGCGACGCATTCTATCCTATCCTGTGCAGATCCTTCTTTCCGACGTCATCACAACAACCGGACATTCTGAAGGGCGTAGGAACTCGTTTGCGAGATACAGTAAGGCTCACCCACAGTCTAATATTGGATCATCCTTTAACTTGGATGTAGGCATATACCCTTCTCCACGAGACTGCTCTAAGTCATCAAGAAAACCAGATGAAACTTCGAAACGCGTCTTTGCTTGGAGGGTGTGTGTTCGTTTACTCTGAAAGACGATAACTAAAGCTCTGCTTCCTTCAGGAAACGATTCGGGGCGGCTATCTATCGGACGGGAGGTAAGATTTCTCTATCATTTGGCTAAATCATATCTTTGATGACTCTTGTCCAGACTTCCTCGCTCTTGATTCACTCCTCACGCTTTTAGCTCGTCTCCTGCCTACCATTCATAATGGGCGAGATAAGCGTAGTGAATTCATACAAGACGTGTTCATGCAGCCAGATGTAATCTACGGACTAGAGTTGACCCGGATCCTGGAGCACATCGAGAAGGAGGACTGGAATGATACCGCTGCGCGCCTTTTGGGTGTGCTCGCTAAGCACGATATCTTACGGTAATTCGCTCTCTGATGATCAAGATCTTCTACTAATCTAGTGTGTTTTCAAGCCCTCAACCGTTCTGTCTAGATGAGATTACAGCGTGCGGCAGTGTATTTCCCCAGCCTGCGTTTTGCGATCGAATCTACGTTGACACCAGCGGCTTCTGTGCCAATGTCTCTCAAGATGTAATTTATTCCAACATGCCGCTTTTAACCTGCTTACTTACTGATCCCATCCAGAGTCAATCCTACGAAACTCTCAAGATAACGTATGAATCTGTGACCTCGATTGACATGAATCAGGGTATTTCTGGGACCGATGTCAGAATCAAGCTCTCCTCGCCCGCGTGGGTAGGGCAAGCTTTGATCAATGTCCCGGGAAAACTCGAGGCTACATTCCTGATTAAAACCGAAGACATGAAAAGATTCAAAACTGCACTTGGTGCCAGAGGTCTAGTGAGAGCCTCGCTCCCAATCCCATTGAGTCCTACTTACCATTCATTATAGAGGGATCGGTTGACATACGGCCCGGGGAAGCGCTCTAGAATCTCATTGTCACAGAGTGTTGTGGGCATGATGGGGGACCATGCAGCCGAAACGACTTCCAAGGTACATCGGTTCGAACCTTTTGGGGGATCAGCATACTTACACCACATCCCATAGCAACTGGCCGCGCAAGCTGAGCAAAGTGCGTTGACTTTTCTTCTTCTTGAGCGACGACAATCTCACTCAGCATCTGTTGTAGAGTATGGTTTGGATCAACCAAGTGATCCTTATGATGCGCCGGACAACTTCAACGAGCCACCACCCGCCAAGTCTGCACCTTTTGTCGCTCTTCGGAGCATTGCAACCGCTCTTGATCCCTCGGCCTCAGGTTTGAAGAAAAAAGCTGATGCGCCTTTAATACGAACAAAATCTCAGACCGACCGTGACGCAAGCTTCGCAAAGCTAGACGAAGACCGCTCGGATCTTGAAGACGATGCAAAAACCATTGATTTTGCGCTCACTGTCAGAAAAGGTAGGATTGTGGATTTGGATGATGTGCAAGGACCTGTAGAAAGCAAGAAACCGCCGAAGACGAAGACGAAGAAATCGGCTGAGGAATCCAAACCCGACGAACTTCAGAATAACGGTCGACTAAATGGCAACGCTCGGACACTGGAGCATGTCTCGTCAAAACCTCGAACTCGTCGATCAGCGATTCAAGAGAAACTCTCTACTGTCACCTCACAGAATCTTTCAAATAGTGTCATATCTGAAACTGCACCGCTGATGGCAACAAATGCTTCCTCTACGGATACAGCTGGTGTCACTCGTCCAACTGTCAAACCTTCAAACTGCAAGCCTGGAGAACAGAAAGTGCTGCCCAGAACGAACGCCCCTTCCCCCTTAAATGATGTCTTCGCTGAATTTCTCGGATCTTCTATGCCCGCTCATGCTGTCGCTTACGATGAAGACGACGCGCTCCATGGTCTGCATCTTCGTCTCTCCAGCGCACTTGGTTTCTGGGATTATTGATCGTTATTGATATGTTCTTGTTCTATCTAGTGACTATGCCTCGTAAAACTACTACGAGAACTCTTAACGGCAACAGCAAAAAAGTAGCTCCTGTGACGAATGCTAGCAAACGCAAACAAGCGACCTTATCTGAACAAGACAACTTGGCGACACGACCCTCAAAACGCCATCGCGGGCAAACAAGCGAAGTTTCTGACGCTCCCTCAAATAAGAAAGAAGATGACAATCGCCCCAAGACCCGGTACTCGAGAAAAGCAAGAGCGTCATCGCCCTTGCACTCAGTTATACCAGAGATCGACTGCGATGAAGTCCCTGCCACTAACAATACAACCAAGCCATCCGCTCTCGCCTCTACTACGGCATGTGCCACTCGTGAAATCGAACAAGAAATCGAACCCTCTAAATCAAACAGACGTACCCGCGCATCGGGGAGAACGAAAGTCGCGGAGCCAAAGGTCCCTCAAGCGTCAGAAGTCAGGGCGCCACCTAAACGTTCGCCCAAAGCGAAAAACTCCAAGAATGCCAAAGCGAAAGTAACTGCTCCGAATGAACTTACCGAAGGGACAGAAACAACACCGCCACATCTTGACGCACATGAACTAGACAAACTGAAGGTGTGTCCGACGAGTATTATCCCACATTCCCAGCAGCTAACATAGATTTTTTCAGCTGCAGGCCAGGAACCGAGAACCAGCCCTCGACATTTCGACCACCGATCAACACCAAGACGCAAGGAATTCTCGGCCCAAGGCTACCCTCATCCCCTCTACCAAGGTAAGTTGGTCTCAAAAGATAATTATCACGGATGAATGACGATTTCTCTCTTAAGGCCAAGAAAGCGCTTTGGGAAGCTGCAGATTTTAATATTTCTGATGTCTACGATGCAGCTACCAAAGAAAATGCGTCTCCAGCCGATATCATTCAGAGCAGTTCAGATACGGATATAGTTATGGTGGAAACGAAGGTGAGACGTGCCTTTTGCTATCCATGCACTTGATGATCCTGAAGCACCATTTCCAAGTTCGATGCTTCATCCGACGGCCCCGTTGGAACATCGACGCCAAAGAAAGTTGCCATCTTGGTTGATCTCACGACGGATTCTCTTCTGACGACAGCACAACCGGTAAAACTGGCAAAACAGGTGGAAAGCCATCGCGCTGTTCTTGAGGATACCGACAATCAAATTATGCATGTTCAAGCTAGCTTCGACGCTGTCCCTGAACCCAGTGAAATACCTGATCGTCCATACGCACCGCTTCCTAGAGCTCCTTACCATCACCACCACTCTACCAATAGCAGCGAGCCTGTGACACCTATCACACCTACTGCTGACTATGTCTCCGGTTTCGCGTCGCATACGATCGCCCCTGCCGTTCTTGCTGCCGATGATGCCTCTCGTAGACGCGCTATCAATGACATCCATGAACGCCACACTTCAGCTTCGGAATCACACCTTCGGTCTCGCCATGTTGCATTCGTGCCATCCACTGACCATTCTCAGCGCAAGGATCAAGAACCGCGCGAGTTTTCAGTTTCGCCTCAACATCGATGTAAGTCCACACACCCACTCTTCATCCATTCAGTGTCTGAAGGTATTATTACAGCAATCAACAAACCCGAATCAATCTCATCAACAGCTAAAGGTCGTCGAAAAAGCGACTTCTACGGCGACGATGGGAGGAACTCTGAACCTAAGCGTCAAAGTGGCGACGAGATGAAAGACATAGAGGAGGTGAGTGACCTCATATATTAATTGATATTGATAAATCGAATTTAGCGTGCTCATATGGATGTCGCTGTCAGGTCTTGATTGAGATCCATAAGGTGCGCCGTTTGTGTAGATCACAACCTCCGGCTACTCTGAGCTTTTATCTAGGCAGTGGTCAGTAAGCTTGAGAAGAAGTTCGAGGGTGTCAAGAGAGACGTTCGTGTCGCTCGCGATCGTATTTTGCGTGAAGCCGCGGCGGATTTGCAACAATTGCGCAGTGGAAGGTGAGTGTATCGTTGTCTACACTTTTAAAACTCTTAGGAATGCATGGACACGATAGCCTATTCCATTACGACGCGCTTGTCAGCTTGCAGAAAGATTACGCGGACCATTGCCGCAAGACTATGCAAGGATGGGAAGACCTGCAGAAGATCAACGAGCAGATATGCCACCAGATCGACCGCGCCATCGAAGATCACGATCGCCATACGCTCACGAAGAAGTTCCCCAAATCAATTTTCTCTGGACCAATTCCCGTTTTCAAACTCGTCTCGCGCAACAGATAGTTATCATTCTCCTAGTTCCGCGCGCTCCACCATTTTTTGTCCAAATCGCATCGTATGTATTCATAATTGTAGTTAATCGTATACTGTGAGAATAAACACGAACTCTCTTAAATCAGACGCGTTACGTGCTGGTGCCATAACCTTGCGTACTTAGTAGTCCGCGTGTCACTGCTTTCTTCTCCCACCGTCACTGGAGCACTGTGTGCGACGTTTTCATGATGAGCATGCTCCGAGCATGTCTCCACACTTCGCCAAGGTCGATCACGCGTGCAGGTACTGCAAGAGCACATTGCCGCACTGCCCACAGCACCCAGCTGCGAAGGACCGGTGTCCTAGACTTGAGCGTTGGTCACGCGGATGCCAAATGTGCACATGTATCGCCGCGTCTTTCCACAGACTTTAAAAGGATCCAGCTCGCTACACGATCTCGTGGATATCCTTCATCTTCCAGACACTGTTCTACCATTGCCCGCAGTATGTCAGCTGCTGCCGCTACCAAGCCCCAGGACGAATATCGCCTCCCCGTCGGTGTCAAGCCTACACACTATGATGTGACCATCCGCACTGATCTGGAGGAGCTCGTCTTCGACGGGTTTGTGAAGATCCAGTGCGTAATATGATCTATTTCATGCTTCTTACATACTAAAGCACTCTTAGTCTTGATGTCAAGAAGGAAACATCGTCGATCGTGCTCAACAGTACAGAGCTGGAACTTGGCGTCGCCTCACTTTACTCTGATGCTTTGCAGGTCGAACAAACCGTATCGTCTCAAACTTTGGAT
>KV417552.1:173849-215884 GCA_001630335.1 Athelia psychrophila | reverse complement strand
CTTACATACTAAAGCACTCTTAGTCTTGATGTCAAGAAGGAAACATCGTCGATCGTGCTCAACAGTACAGAGCTGGAACTTGGCGTCGCCTCACTTTACTCTGATGCTTTGCAGGTCGAACAAACCGTATCGTCTCAAACTTTGGATGCTACGCAGGAACGTGTGACTTTCAACTTTGCAAAACCTCTCCCTGCAGGGAGTACAGCCCAGCTGCAAGTCGGCTTCCGTGCCCCTCTAACATCAAGCATGCAAGGCTACTACAAATCACAATGGGAACAAGATGGAAAGAAGTCGTTCTATTCATTGACCCAATTTGAGGTAAGGTTGTACTATGCTTTGCAGTTCATATGCTAACGTCAGGTCTACAAGTCCACTGCGGCCAGGAGGGCGTTTCCTTGTTTTGATGAACCCGCGCTGAAGGTTTGTAAGGTCTTACTCATCCTAAGCTCTTGCTGAAGGGCGATCTCTATCTAGGCGACCTTCTCGGTTAATCTCATTTCACGCGCTAATACGGTAAACCTGAGTAACATGCCTGTGATTTCCGAAGACGAGCATACCTCAGAGGGCCTTACGGGATTGGAGAGCACGATATCGTCCTTGACCAAGTGGTTCTCCTCATTGACCACCCAAGAAAAATCCAAATGGAAGATTACTCGCTTTGACAAAACTCCGCTCATGAGTACTTATCTCGTTGCGTTCGCCAATGGCGACTTCCAATACCTGGAAAGCTCTTATACTAGCCCGCTGAGTGGCAAAACGAGACCTCTTCGCATATACAGTACGTGATAAATGAACACGATTGAATAATCTACTGATCTACATCAGCTACCGCGGACGGAATTCACCAGGCGCAATTTGCGCTGGACGTCAAAGCCAAAGTGCTGCCGATATACGAACAAGTCTTCGACATCGAATATCCTTTGCCAAAACTTGATACTCTTGTTGTAAGTTTGCTATGTTTTTGTGCATGCAGCCCGACTCTGATGGACATTGCTTGCATAGGCCCATGATTTCGACGCTGGTAATTGCTAATTCTGCTGTACCCTTTCAAGAATTCTTACTGATGGATATGTAGGTGCAATGGAGAACTGGGTAGGCTCATTTGTGTATCTCGCCCAATCACAGTATCAACCTGACCTACCTCCTCCCGTGCATAGGGCTTGATCACCGGCAGAACTAGCGCTCTTCTGTTAGACCCCAAGAGGGCTGATCTGGCCGCCAAGAAGCGGGTAGTCACAGTCCAGTCTCACGAAGTCGCTCACATGTATTTGTCGTATCCTTCGACTGTTTTTGCCCATGGCTCACTGGAAGGAAAAATAGGTGGTTTGGTGATATTACGACAATGGCTTGGTGGGATACCCTGTTCTTGAACGAAGGTCCGTTTTGACTAAAGCTTCATCATTCCGTATTGGAAGCTGAATATAATTTCCCAGGTTTCGCTACTTTGGTTCGTTCCTTTTGGCCATTCCCGATGTCATCAGCGCTTACGTTCTTCTCTAGATGGGTGAAGTCATCATAGCTGACAAGTAGGTGCCTTTTTTAACTGCAGTTTGCCGTCTCCTGATGCCTGCATCCAGGATATACCCTGAGTGGAACGTGGACGCTGGCTTCATTACCGAGCACCTTCAAAGGGCCTTACGTCTTGACGCCAAGTTGTCCTCTCATCCAATCGAAGTTGAATGTCCCGACGCCAACAACATCGATCAGATCTTCGACTCCTTGTCTTACTCTAAGGCGGGCTCAAGTGCGTCACGCTGAAATCTACTACATTAGTGATTTCTGAGAACTAACCATGAGGATGTCAGCACTTCGCATGCTGGCTGACTACGTAGGCGAGGAAAAATTCCTCAAAGGTGTTTCTATTTATTTGAAAAATCATCTCTACGGCAACACTGTCACCAATGATTTGTGGGAGGGTATCGGAGAAGCCACTGGTGAGTGGCGTCGATCATCTGGCAGCACCCTCTAATGAAGCATTGTTACAGGCAAGGACATTCCCGCCATCATGGACAATTGGATTAACAAGGTACGATGCCTTTGAAGCTATATTAGAAAGTCAGCACTAAAGCTTTCCCGATTTCAAGATTGGCTTCCCCCTCCTCACGGTCACTGAGAGCAAGGAGGGTGTCACTGTGCGTCAAGATCGTTTCTTAGAGTCAGGACCTGCTCCAGACAAGGAGAATGAAACCATCTGGCAAGTCATTTGGACATTGTTCTCAGCTGTCATTAAACTTTATTCTAGGACTATACCCCTCAGCATTCTCTCAGTGGGCGCCGATGGGAAAGCAGCCGTAGATAAATCTGCTGTTCTTGACGTCAGGGAGAAGGTCCTCGCCATCGATCCTAGCAAGCCCTTCAAGCTGAACGCAGGGACCACCGGAGTTTGTCCGTATCTTTACCTCACAAGTATCATGCCGTTGCTCATGGAGTACACCTTCCTTTTTTTAGACAGAGTGCTCTACACTCCGGACAGGCTCGCTAAAATTGCCGCAGAAGCCGCTAAGGGCGATGAAGTTTTCACTCTGAAAGATCGTATTGGCCTGGTCCATGACACTTTTGCTCTTGCTCGAGCTGGCTTTGCTGATGTTAGCAGCGCATTGACGCTGGTAGACATCTTGAAAGAAGAGCGTGAATGTGAGTCAGGCCTCTCACGTTGATGGCTTAGCTTGACGCCCCCGCAGTCTTGGTCTGGGAAAGCATGTCGGACAATGTGGCCACCTTGGTATCAACTTGGTGGGAAGATACCCAAGTTGTCGAATCGTTGAACAAGCTTCGTCGCGTATGTACCAACTACCATTAAATTTGCCCATTCGACTAAACTGAACGCTTTTGCAGGTCTTGTATAACCCCATTATTCAACGCCTTGGATACGAGTACTCCAGCAGTGACTCGCCTGATATTACGGAGCTGCGCACTCGGGCGATCTCACAAGCCGCACAAGCAGGAGATGCGGAGTGAGTCAAATTCAATGGGCTGCTACACTGCACAGGCTGATTGTGCATGTACCCAGGGTATTGAAGGAACTCAAAGGCCGTTTTGATCACTACTTGAAGACAGGCGATGATTCGACAATCCCCGCAGATTTGCTCAGAATCACGTTTATCACAGTGCGTCGTCTCTAATATCATGGGTACCTTCAGTGATTTTGCTCACGACGTTCACGCGTTAAAGGCAACGAAATATGGAGGTCGCGAAGAGTGGGAGTTTGCTAAAAAGATCGTTGACAACCCACCCACGCCTTCTGCAAAATCAGCTGCAATGTAAGTGCGCTGTCTTATTCCTGATATTCTGCCAGCTTATTCGGTATGAAGCGCTGCGATGGGTAACACCCAAGATCTGGACCTCATCAATGAAACATTTGACTACATGACGAACACAGCTCGTGACCAAGATGTGATCTATTTTGTTCACGGCATCGCTTCCAACTTCAAGACACGGAGGCTTATGTTTGAGTTCTTCACCAATAATTACGTTGCGGTAAGAATCCAGGGACAGTTTGCAACGTAAAGACTCACGATCATATCCTGTATCTTGCAGATATACACGCGATTTGCCGGAAACACAATGCTCAAGTACCTTGTCGCTGGCTCTATTGATGGGTTGTCGACCGAGGCAGATTATCAAGCTATCGAGAAATTTTACTCAGACAAAGATATCTCCAAGTACAACTTGTCCTTGGCGCAAACCCAAGAGGGCATTCGAGCTAAGATTACGTGGCTTGAGGTAGGTTTTATAACTCCTCAAAATTTATACATGCTGAAGGTCGATGGTAGCGCTCGACTGGCGATATTCGTGCATGGCTGCAGAAATGGGAGCAAGAGAACAGCTCTAAGCTGTAAAGAGGGGCGTTTCCTTTTACGTTTGCTGACATACGAAATTGGGATGTCGAAACTTTGTTACTGTATATCGCCGCCACCACTTTGCTTCCTATTGCTCTACGATTGTTTGTTCCCTAGTCACTGCATGTCCACGTCCTGCACATCATGCCATTTGATCCTGTGAGGGACGCCGTCCAAACAAACTCGCCAATTACCACATCAGCGCCACCTTTTCTTCATTATGCTCGAAATGATTCTCCCACCAACAACTACTACGCTTCACCCTCTTTACCTCCAGTTGGCAGTCCAACTCTCGGTAGACGGGCCACAGATTTATCCGTATTACTTAACGCGGAGCCAGAGCCACCTCCAACACCACTTCGCCCGTCGTCTTTATCGCATCTGCTTTTGCCTGACCCTGTTGAAGTTGTCCAACTAAGGAGCTCCATTACCCGCAACTCGAGGCCAGTGGAGCGTGCACAAGAAGACTCTTACTTCCATCCTTCACATCCCCCATCGTCATATCCCCAGTCAGCGCAGTCATTTGAGGCAGGGCCGTCGTCTTTACGTCCGATCACGCCTGTGTCGCGCTCCCCCATCGTGTCCAACTCGCGACCTTCATCCTCATCCTCATCCTCACGTCCTACTTCAGCTGCAGTGTCATCAACTCCGCGAACCACCACATCTCCCGTCGCGTTTCAACAAACAAACCCAATGCCGTCCAAAATCCCGTATCACCCGAAAAAGCGCATGACTCCTGCAGACTCTGTTCTGCGCCCAATCACTGTTGAGGAGATAGCGTCGTATAGGAATACGTATGGTATCGGTGCGAAGCGGCTAAATAAGCGGAAACGGGGCAGAAGCAGCGATGCAGAGGATGGTACTCAGCCAGCAAGCAAAAAGTTGGCCGGAGACGTCAGCGTAGTGGTCGAACATTGTAAGCATCGAGGTTTTGAAACCTGTCTTTTCAGTCTAACGCTCTCACAGATAACGCTCGACCGGATATCGGAGTCAAACAGCGTTTGGAGTCCCCCATCATTGGCTTGAAGAACTTCAACAATTGGGTAAAGTCCATCCTCATTACCCGATTTGCACATCCTGCTCTGGCTGCCAGTCCAATGAATCAGGGGAAAAGGGGGAGTGCAGGTAAAGTGCTGGATATGGGATGCGGCAAAGGTGGAGACCTGAGCAAATGGAATAAAGCCCGTATCAAAGAGTATATGGGAATCGGTGAGCACATTTTGTCCATGGTCCTTGCTGCATAGACTCAATAGGTCTATAGATATTGCTGCCAATTCAGTGGAACAGGCGCATGGTCGTTGGAAGGGTATGCGAATGGCACGATTTGATGCTACATTTGCAGCATTGGATTGCTATACGGACTCTCTTTCACAAGCATTCCCACCTGCAAAACTTGCTCAACCTTTTGACGTTGTCTCCATGCAATTCT
This sequence comes from Athelia psychrophila, assembly GCA_001630335.1. Classification (NCBI taxonomy): domain Eukaryota; kingdom Fungi; phylum Basidiomycota; class Agaricomycetes; order Atheliales; family Atheliaceae; genus Athelia; species Athelia psychrophila. The sequence continues at coordinate 210,616 of KV417552.1, read as the reverse complement.
GCATGCACTATGCTTTTGAAACCATCCATAAAGCTCGTATCATGCTTGAAAACGTTAGTCGATGGCTTAGACCTGGTGGGATATTGGTAGGCACAATCCCCAATTCCGAGCAGTTGTTGTGAGTTTGACCTGGTTCATGAAATACGCTATTTGACGTCGTTTTATAGGGAACGTTTGGATGCATTGCCTCCAGATGCGCAGGAATTATCCTTTGGAAATTCGGTTTACAAAATTCGGTTTGATGAGCGGGTGAAGAGACCGGTATTCGGGCATAAATACTGGTTCTATTTGCAGGATGCTGTGGAGAATGTACCAGAGTACATAGTGCGCTGGGAAAACTTCGTCGAGTGCGTAATTTCTTTAGTTTTCAAGGCCTTTGTTGACACTTCGTCATTAAACTGCAGAATGGCGAAGGAATACGGCTTGCACTTAAAGTACAAGGAAGAGTTCCATGGCATATTTGAGGAACATCAGGATGATCCAGAGTTCGGTCCACTGATGGTTCGCATGAATGTAGTCAATTCCGATGGCGAAAGTTCTATGGACGAAGACCAGTGGGAAGCAGCAAGTACGTGCAGTGCTTTCACTCAAACGTTTTATGGCTTAACGGGTTTGCTTCCAGATATTTATATCGCTTTCGCATTCGAGAAAGCGTGAATGAGTGCCCGTGCATGCCTATTACTTTATTTTACTCACACCTAATTTTTTACTTCTGAGTCTGGTTTGTCTGGAGAATGTTTAACATTGCTTTTCAAGGCCCCCACTGTATATACACTGATGAATTGTGAAGGAATATGTGCTGGCACAAAGGGGGATAATATCGAGAAAATAAGAAAGATAGAGAGGATTACAAAAGACATAGCATGAGGAAAAAGAAGACATTCGTAAATGAGCATTAGTCCGGAAAATATCCTACTCCTGACCGAAACCGACGGTTTCCCTAAACACGGGTAAGTTAGCATATTCGTTGAAAGAGACTGGGAGCACTCACTCTACAGCGAGAGTCAGCTTATGTTCCAGACTCGCGTAATCCTTGTAGGGGGGCAAATCGATACGGTTGAAACACGTGTGACTCTTGGGCAGCTGAGAAGGATCCCCAGATTTCTCTATTGTGAATCTCCGAGGACCGTCACTTCCTTGTAAATCCTTGAACCCGTTCACTGGGATACGACTAGTAGCACGAATGTCAGGCAGATCTCAAAAGTGTGAGCGGCATGACTTACGATGTGCCAGTCGCAAATTGCAATAAGCGAGACTTGCGCTCCGGTGGCCAGCTGCGAACGCACTTCCAGAACCATTGAATCACCTCATCATTCATCTCGTAGCCACGGTAGTCCGTGAATTTCGTCCAGTCATCACTGATCACAATTTGTTAGTGAGAATCATCTAGAGCATGGGCATACAGCACACACCAATCGATTTCTGACATTCCACCGATCAGCAACTCCAGTTCACGTTCGTCGAAGACTGTGATGAGGTCCTGGGGGATGAGTTCGCTGAACCCAGACATGAAGGCCTCGAACTGCTCCTTGACACGCTTAGAGATACGATACTCGACGACCGCCTCGACGTAGTCTTTCTTGTTGTCATCCGTGACCTCCACGTCTGCGCCACCCGCATTCAGCTCTATGGTAACCATCTCGCCGAAACGCTCTTCGGTGGTGGTGAAAGTCTCGTCAATGATGTCCGTAATGTCATTGTCGCTGTTAAATATGTCAGCTTTTGGAGTATGCCCTGCAATGTAGTGGATACATACAGCATCCAAGTCATTCCGCGATGAAGTTCTGCGTCTACACTCTCTAGATCTGCCAATGTTACCTTCTTCTTCAAGATCATCTTGTAGAAGCTGACAATGAAGTATGCATCAAGGAAACGACGATGGAAGATACCAAGGCCTAGACAACGACCGATGAACTTGAAATAGTTCAAGTGCTCGGGATTGACACCAGACGCGGGGTTGATCTGGAGTGTGTAGTTATCATGGGCCGAGTACTCGAAGAGACAGTAGAAAGGGTTGAACATCTCGTGTGAGAGCAAGAAGAAGAATTCTCTGAAGTGTAATCAGTATGTGCGCGAGTTATCGCTTAATTGAAGAATGTACCTCGAGAGACCTCCGTAATCCAAACCATCTTCACCGTCGAACTTGATCATGAGCCTCTTCTTCAAGTCGTTGGGTGTTTGCCTCATGATCTCCGCGTAACTGTCTTCGAATATATGGTTCCTTCGGATTTTGATCTGACAGTTACCAGGTTGTGCGCGCATAGCCGGTTGGCTACGGAAATATATAAGTTTACGCCTGAAGTCCCGCTTGTACTGTGGCACGTTGGAATCCAAGGTCGAAGGGAGTCGGGGATCATCCCATGTGGTGGTCTTCGTGTTGTGGTCGACAAAGTACACGCGAGCGGTGGATGTGAGCCGCATCTCCCATCCAGAGGGCAAGGGACCAAGCTGTGAAATGGTTTGAGGTTGCAGAGTGTTATTTTGCCCATTGGGCCCCATAACACGAATGATAGTCTGCCGGCGGGGATCAACCCATGTTGTCGTTCGTGTATTGTGGTCAACGTAGTATGGTCTCCCTTCAGGTGTATATCGCTCTTCCCAGCCGGCAGGCAGCGTCCCGGTGCCAGCAGTGGTCGCACCAGTACCTGCAATGGCACCGGCGGCGGCCCCAGCAGCTGGTGGTTGCGCAGCTGCTGCAGCTGCAGCGACCGCCGGTGTGGGCGTTGAGCCGGCACTGCTCGCTCTATAGACCGCTGGAGGATTATTGTTTGCCTCAAGAAGATCGTCAGCTAAGATACGACGAGAATGCTGATCGCGTGCTGCATTGGTCTCGCCCTCTTGCACATTATTGTTGACAGCCTGGTTGCTCGACGGTCTTGTCCAAGTCGTACTTCGAGTGTTGTGATCCACGTAGTAGGTTCGCCCTAAGGGGTCAATGCGCCGCTCCCAATTTCCTGGGAGAGGCCCAAATTGGTCAACATTGGGATTGAAATTGCGCATCTGCTGGGAGTTGTTGGTTGCAGCGCCGACTGAGGTGGGGGCCGTCGTGACTCCTTGCGGAGTCACTTGAGCAGTGGGTGCCGACCCACTGACGGGGCGCGACTGAGGCTGCGAAGCTGGTTGCTGTTCAACTTCCGCAGTGCTGATAACACTAGCCGATGGTGCTAGATTAGGAGTAGGCATCGTTATCGAGGCATTGCTTGTACTGTCTGTGGTTGTGGCGTGAGAGCTGCCAGTACGGGACAGTGCGGTATTGACAGAACCACCAGCAGCGTTGGCAGTGAGTGCAAGTGCAGAGTCGTTCTCGCCGCCACTGAGTCCCATATTGGCAAACGCGGTGGTTACGCCGTTTACTTGGGATGGTCCTGGGTTGGTGATGGGGGCTTGGATGTTGGTGGATAGATAGATGATCAATTTCCCATGGACGATGAGGTTATCGTTAGACCGCTTCAGGTCCAACGTCAGCATCTCTGGTGGCCCGCAGCAAGTGTCCTGTTAGTTACAATCATATGTCGCGAAAGGCTAGCACGCACCGTGGCCGTCCAACTCAAGATCGAGAACATCGCTAACCCGAACATTCACCACACCGAGGAAACCCTGATCCCTCCTTTTGAATTTACGCTGGTCAAATATTTGGACTGCGACAACGGACGAATCCTTAACCGTACTGTTGGAAAGGTTGGTAAGCAAAAATGCTGCGCGCAGGCGATAAACTCGAGGACTCACATATCAAAGCTCTCGTTCCAATATGGGTTCAGGGTTTTCTTCATGACACTAGTAGTGTGCGTTTGCTCTGCATCCACTGTGATGACAGCGAAAGGATCGGGCAGACGAAAGACATCGCGCTTAGACAACCCATCCGCGGCGACAACTAGATTGGCACAGGCGTCAGAGCAGCGATGAGAAGAAATAAGGTGCAGACTCACCAGTTATTCTGATCTTGTTGTTTCGACTTGAAGCAGAAGGTCAATGAAAGGTACTCAAGTGGTTGCGTTTGACAGGCAAACTTACGGAGGTGCAGCAGCCATCGCGAATTAATAGCTTTACGACCCGATTATAGAGCAGAGGGCCAGTGACCGAGAATAAAAGTATATCTTATGATGAACTCTGGCCAAACTCTGGCGGTGTGTGGTGAGACTGCAGAACAAGGAGAGGTAAAGACGAAATAGGTTGCCCGTTGATGGCCACCTTGACACTGCATTTTACGTTATGAGGCACATGCATCGCACTTTTTGTGGCACAGAGCATTACCAAGGCTGTATTTCCGAAACAATCGCATTGTCTATTTATTCGTAACTTGGGAATATAGTTCGTGCCACTCTGATAGGCGTACTCTTCATTGCCAACCTCGGTGTCGCATTGTCAGTTTCCCCCGACGTTTCAAGCGCCATTTTCAGTCGGGACAAGCCCACATCAGTCACAAACACTACTTCGGTAGGGAAGGCCAGGTCTGAACTGACAACCCTCGTCATGGTAGGTCTGTGCATCGTGGTCACCATGCCCATACGAAGGTCCATGCAAGAGGGGTCAGCCCCCTGAGGAATTTGGGGCGTGTCGCCCGATGAGGGCGCGTCCACGAAGAAATTGGAGCATAGATCCGTGCTGAAATCGGAACTTTGACTTTGTGGCGAATCGCAGTGATTTGAATCACTTCTAAGCTCGCCCATAATCTCCGATGAATTGCGCCTTGATGTGTGCGGCGGTGGGGGAAGCAGTCCACTATGATGTTCAAAGGTCGATATTTGGTTTAAGACATCGCTAGTATCTTGAACGGGTCTCTGGGTGTCCGGAGGATAACTGCGCATCCGATTGTAGATTGGGCAGTTGAACTGCTTGGTCGGGGTGTTTGCGCCATGCTGTATGCGGGAATCGTCTCCGTGCGCCAGTGCACAGCTAACATGTTTCTTTTGCATAATGGGCAATCGCATCGTGAGTCTGGAGGTGGGGTAGATTCGCGCTGGGAGTGACGGTGGTATGGTAAGGAAAGAAAGGGGGGAGTTTGACGCACCAGAGAGCCCCTAATCCTCCCCACATGACCCCTAAATACGTTCTGACAAATGCGGCCCATCGCAGCCAGACCGGCAGTCACACTCGATGTATGCAGTTAGGATGAAGACTCAGAAGAGCACCGGGGTGGATCATACTAAATGACTGAGGATGACATGATGATCGCTCTCCTTGCTCGTATGCCCTAGATAGTCTACATCGCGAGCCGGTCCGCTTGCGTATTCCGCTTGATTTCCAGACCAACACGTAGATGGAAGTCGTGCGCCATACTGCATAAGCCCAGAGGCCGTGAGCGCGAGGAAGAGAGCTTGACCAAACCAGCCTAATGACCGTTTGTGGTGCAGTACCAGTGTATTCGCACCGAATTTCATAGTACGCACCTTGATTCGCACCATACTGCTTTCTACATAACCTCTCCTTTGCGTTGCCTATACACATACCATTTGGCCAACCTCGTATCATGCCTCCCGCTATAGGGTCTGCGCTCAATACTGTGAATTCGCCCTGTTCCGCTGACACCGCTGTGCTTCAGAACTGAATTTGATGCAGGCGCACCAGCATGTTCAAAATAGCGAAGAGTACGAAGCTCAAGGACTGTTAATACCTGCGGCAGACGAGCATCGCAAGGCTGCTGAGGCGTTCCAGTTGTGCATTGAACAGTCTACCGATGAGCAGGTGCGCCCCTTATAAATACTAAGTGCACGATCAAACTAATTGACATTCGATCGTAGCACAAACGCACAGTGCGTATGCTCTACAACGAACAAATCAAAGTCGGGAAGGAATTGCAGCGGAGAATTGACAAGCTTCGCGCGGAGAACCAGGATCCATCTCTACCCCAGAAGCCAGCATACGCGCAACCTCGCGGCGTCCCCGTCACATCCCCAAGCTTTGGAAAGGGCACCCATTCGCCCAGAGCTGTCCCGTCTCCACCGCCACACGCCCGCGGACGCATGATGGAATCACATACCACCGTAGATGAATCGTTCATGGTCCTGGGCGGCCGCGTACGTTCTGCGATTCGTATCCGTGATTCAATGATTCTGACTTTTCAGTTGCATGTTGCAGTCTGACCCCGGTGACGACTTTGGGAAGTTCTGGGACCGGATGCAAGCCATGCAAGATATGCTCGAGCAACCATTAGCAGTGGCGTTCGCTACGGCACCGCTGGCCGAGGAAGAGCAGAAGCGCAAGAAGGGCGGACGACGGGACACGAGCTCCGGCAGTGATAGTACAGACATCGAGGAGCCCATGAGCGCGCGGTTTGCACGAAAGATTGGAATGACTAAAGCGTCCAAATCGAAAATTCTGGGAGTGGATATACCAGGCCCCTCCAAATCCCACCAGGAAACTTTTGACGAAGAGTTCGATGAAGATGCTTTTGCAGATGACAGTATGTGTTTATAATATGCTCGATACCTCTGCAGCTAATCTTATACTTTTTAGATGACGAGCTATCCGAGTCTTTCTGCCTCATACCGGGAGGCTCAGAGACATCCTCGCCAATGCTCAAAAGAGAGAATGCGGCGCTGAAAGAACAAGTGGAAGCCATGCAGCAAAGACTTACGCAAGCTGAGCGTGTGTTACAAATGCGGAAGGATCAAGACCTACAACTACGCGATAGTATCGTCATGGCTCGCCAGCAAGCCCAACGCGTAATGGGCGCATCAATGATGGGTCAACCACCACGACCTGGGCAGCCGCCCTTAGACTTCAGCTCTCTCAACATCAATGTGCCCGCGGTCCCTGCCCCCATTGCGCCGTTAAATCCTGTTCGGGATCGTGAGGTGCCGCAGCTGCTGAGAAGGGTTCGAGAACTCGAAGAAGAGGTACGGACAGTGAAGAGTGATAATGAGAAACAGGTTTGTCTCACTTCATCCGCTCTACGAACATATAGCTAATCGAATATCTACTTTTGCAGAAATTGATGATTGCTAAATTCCGAGAGCGGTGGGAGAAGTTGAAAGAATCCGCGAAGAGAAAGAAGGATGCTAAGGCGGCTGCCGATTCTGTCAACTCCCCTGTCCGAGAAAGAATAGACGAGGAGCCTGAAGCGGAAGAGGCGGAGACACAGACGACGTCGTAGATATGGACACAAATCGGTGTTGTTAAGTTATCCCTGCGTACCTACATACATAGTTACAGCGCTCTGTTAATCCCAAATCTTACATTTTATCAGTAGCTGGTTGCGTATTGAACCATCAAATTAAGTGTAATCGCGCACCTCGTCATGTTGAGCTTCGGGGTACGAATAGTCCGTAATCCATTATCTGAAGAGACGCGACCAGTGCCTTGAAATCTCGGTCTGCTGTTGCCCAGCCTTCCTCTCCTGCAGATTTAATCGGAACATTGAATGTAACGACCAGATCGTTGCATATGTCTTCGCGTTCAGTGATTTGTTTGCGTATTTGGATCACACCCATTGCGATGCGCACTTCGTCGGGTGGAGCGTCTCTCTGTCTTTGGATGTATTGAGTACCAACCAAAGCGAGAGATTTGCGAATGCTAGGATCCGATTTCTCTTCCGTTATAACGCTGACACTGTCGACCTTGCCATCTAGTGCGGAATTGTCGTGTGCCAATGCATCAAAGTGAAATCTGTCAGCCAATTCAGCACGATGGAGATTGAGGAAGAGAATGCAAATACCTGGCGGGGTCTAGATCTTGACTTTCTACACCCTGAAGTATCTCTATGATAACACTGATATCGTAGTTTGGGTACAAGAGAAGCTCTTGAGTGTCCGGGACTGGAGGGGAGTTGGGAAGTTCCCTATCAGATGCATGAGAAAATGTCGATCAGTAAACTTGGTGATAAAATTCATACGATGCATCTATGAGATTTTCTGGTATTCTGGCAATAATTGCCCCTCCGAATAGCTCACGGAGAGACATCGTGAAGAAGACTGCAAAGAAGGGAAGGTGAAGTTAATCTAATCAGGCACGTGGTGTTTGTTAACGACGCGAGCCGTCGGTGACATTGTAACTACTAACCTGTGTGCTATTCCTCCTATCCCCCTCGCGCGTCCGTCAACATGGCAGACCGTCGTTTCTCTATGATGCCTCCCCCGTCGAACTTACCCATGCCATCTACGGCTAAGAAACCTGCTGTTTTCTCCTCTTCAACATCCAATATGCGAATGTCATTATCCGGTCCTGCGCGCGGGACAAACCCAGCGCCTCCGTCTACAAACCCTCGGCAGTCCATGATGCGATCACAGAATACGAATCAACTCTTGCAAAGCACGTCAAAGTTGGGCAAAACGCCCTTGAAAAAGTCAGTATATGTTCTGTAGAATAGGAACCTCCGACGCGTCTCAATCACGACTAAATCCTCGAAATCGCGGTCGTTGCTTAACGGCTTTCACTTGATGGACACCTTCACTTTATACCCATCATCCATTTGGAAACTGAGCCCTGACTTTGTCTTAGCAGCGCGCGTCGCGGCTCGATCTGGGGAGGAGCGGCCATGGCAGCTCCGTCGTCGAGCCAGTCTCTCAAAGACCCTCGGAATCTTCGTGATAAAGCATTTCAAAGCAAGATGCGGCAAGATATCTTGCTATGGCTTCAAGACACAGAGTTCAACATCACAATGTCTGTCCTTCGAGATGTCACAGTCAAAGACTTTCGGGAAATATTTCATCATCTCGTTATACTCATCGACCCTTCGCATCCATTTAATCCTGTCGGGCGCTTTGATGACGATTTCCTGATGGCTCTAAAAGCGTTGAAATATCCGTATATGAACCAGATAGACGTCAAATGGCTAGTATCACCAGCCGCCATGCATTCATGGCCGACTTTGTTGGGAATGCTTCATTGGTTAGTTGAGATCGCCAAGGTATGCCTACATTCCACAGCTCTAATGAACATCTCACTGATGGCGACATAGGGAAGGTTGCATTATCTAGAGAGCGGGCACCTTACGCTGCAGGATGCCAATTCCGTACCCGACGAATTTGATGAACCTCAGCAACATAGAGCACTGGCCTGTCAGTTCTATAACGATGCTTATGGTGTTTTCCTTGCTGGATCAGATCTTCCAGAGGAGCAGAAACAAGCACTAGAGGCACGATATGGTAAGTGTGTACTTGTGATTGGGATGGCAGTCGGTCCTCATTTACACAAATGATAGCGAAGAAAAATGAGCGTGTAAAAATGGATCTAGACGAGAAGATTGCAAGACTCAATGCAATAAAAGCGGAACTTGACAAGATCAAAGGGTCTAAGGTGCGTTCTGCCGCTTATTTGTGATTTGTGTGTCCTGACGTGTCATGCTAGGCTCCTATTGTAAAGATCCGCGAGCTCAACGAATCCTTAAAAGACGACCGTAGAAAGTTTTTGGAGGTCGTGAACAAATTCGAGAATAGGAAGCAAAAGCTTATCGAGCAAATTGCTGAAAAGAAAGCGGATTTGGGCATCTGGAGTAAGCTTTCTTCACTTCTTGTGCACGCAGAGAGACTAACGTTCCGCATAGCCAAAAACCTCGAACAATTGCGCGGGGAACAGAACAAACTCTCAGACGTTGTGAAGACACAGAATCTGGCCCCTGAAGAGGTTATTCAGATGAACACCGATCATGAAAACCTGTCGCGAAACTTGGAAGAACTGAAGCACAAGACCTCGGAGGTGCTCAAGACTATCATGTCTCTGGAGGTCACAGTGGCGCGCCGTGCCGCCGCCGCCGAAGAGGCGCTAGACTCGTACACCAACCTCTTGTCTTCACTCGGGCTTTTCCCGCCTCTCCTACCACCACTGGATCATATTGATCTCACGCTCGAGCTGAACACCGCCGCTTCCACCACACAGTCTTTACTGTCCGGCGAGGATATTCGCAAACTGGTTAAACCCACTTTAAGTTCCATCGCCGAGTCTAATAGAACAGAGCGCGCGTCGGTGGAGACCGAGCGTATCAAGCTTGACAATGACCTGGATCAGCTTACCATGGAGTGTGAAAATATCGATGAGCGTATTGTCGAGATGGAGAAAAAAGTGGTGGGGTTGAATGAGCAAGCAGATGATTTGCGCGACGTAGGTACTCGCCGAAACGATGTGCGCACTGGCTAAAAGGTTCAACATTGCAGGCTGCGCAACAAGAAAGTTTGGTTAGTAGCCAAGAAGCGGCACGTCTAGAGCGAGAGCTCGCCCAAGCTAGAACCAATGCTATGGCGAATGGACTGGGCGTCAAATCACGTTTACAAGCATTGCAATTCAGGTGAGCTTCAAAGATCGGTTTACATTATTATCACCCTCATGGTATTGGTTGTTAGCTACCGCGAGCAGGTAGAGAAAGTGAACAAGTTGCGTGACGAGACCGTCCGCGCCATCATCAAGAACAGCAATGATGTTGCTGTCTTCAAGGAGGAGGTCTCGCAGCACTTGAAAGCCATCAAGGAGTATGCAGATGAAAACTGATCATTTACACTCATGTTTTGTGCCTGTACTAGCTTATAATTATAATTTATTGTGCAGCGCTCGACTTCAACTGCACTGGTTGATTCGTTCACACCATTGGTATTATACTTGATGAGGAGAGATTTGTATGGGTAGACCAATGTATATACAGAGCACTATAAATACAAGAAACAGGAGCAAAACAGGAGAACAAAAAGTGATGCCAGAATGAAAGGAAAGAGGAAGGTATAGATGTTATTTACAAGGGTGCATTGTTTGCACTGAAGCTGAGGCAAAGGTGAGAATGATGTATAAAGGAGCGTAGAAGCAAAAGAGAATAGCAGTGGAAATCATTCTGGGTAAGCAAGTCTGTCCTCGATTATCTCTCCGGCGCGCTTGCCCATCCAATGCCAACGTCGACGAGGGTCGATGACGCAATTAGCCTGCAGGCTGACGCCGCGGCGTGCCAGTTCTGCCAGGATGCGTGCGATGTTCCGCGTGTCCTGAAATTCAAATTAGCTAGATCAGCGATAAAGATCATCAAGGTTTATAGAGGTACTGACATCGATACCGCTGTGCTGCCTGCCTTCAAAATCGGACAGGCCGAGGGCTTGCAGCTGAAGAGCTATCCCCAGTGATGGTCGTCTTTCGCCGGTTTTGGGCTGCATGGTTATCAGACAAAGTGCATATGTTGAAGTAAAGCACATACTCGAGGAGTCTTACGATATCCACTAGGTTGGCCTTCGGACCAGAAGATCACCTGGTGGCATTGTTGATCACGAGCAGCTCCATATCGACTATCGGAATATACATACCTCTTTGCGGACATCGATGACATCCCCCCGCAGCCATTGGGGCATTGCAATCTGAGCCAAACGATTACACTCCGGAGGTTTATGCAAGAACAAAGGAAGGCGTACCTTGGAGATGAAGCATTGTTTGACCACAAAATTCTGGACGTCGAACGGGCCATCTGTGCACCAACAGAAGTGTACGAGTCGTTCGCCGGTCACCGCGTCGATCAACCCATTCTTAATAAGGAACTTCTCGAACATCTGGAGGACTGTTGGGAACGTAGGGGCGTTGTCCACTTGTGGCTGTATCCAGGAATGATAAGTAAGAGTTTGTTGATATATGGATGATATATTAACCTGAGTTATGCCTGTGAGTGAAGTGCAGAAGGGGGACAAGATAGGAGCCCATGTTGGCTTGACGAAGCTGCGAAACTCGTCTGCAACCTGCATTATGCTAGCACGTCCGTTTGCCATGTCCTTCCACCTCATGAGACATACTGGCCACTCGACAACTTCGTTTGGCCAGTGGAATCCGGCGTTCCTGGATGGCGTACGGTATCCAGTAAATCATAGGATCGATCAAAGAGGGAGGGCACGGGACACTTACTCCAAGCAGGTAGCCTCCACGTCAAGGACTAGGAGCACCTCAAAATGCTGCTTAACACGCTTGGAAGCGTCATGCATGTCTAGTTGACGCGTCGAGGCGGAGATGATAGGGTCATTGGTGATTTCTTGGATCATGTTGCTCGGACGTAGAGTTTGTAGCATCTTTGTAAAGAAGCCCGGGGAATTGGTGGCCTTATGGGATGTGTTTTTGAATTTATAGCATAGTACGGAGAAAAAGAGAAACAAAGCGGTTGTGGTGTAGATGATAGAGACCTCAGCAATCCACATCAAATACAGGACCACAGTCCACTGGCCTCGACCCCCATTAATTTAGACACTCGCGATTTGGCTTTCAGCTGCCGCTTGCGACACATTACGGCACGCTCGGCCCTGTGACAAGCAACTCTACCGATTTTTTGATTGCTCTCCACTTTTGCTCTCAGCGTTCAACCGCTTCACTTGGGCTCATGGCGATCAGACAAAACGGAGACGACCTCGAAGATGACTTTGTCTTGGATGACCTTGTAGCCCTTTCGGAAGATGAAAACGATATACAGGAGCTTCTCAGTGTCGACGAGGATGCCGTGGAGGATCCGGTTGCGGATGCTGAGAAAAAGGCCAAGGCGGAGGGAGATCAGGCAAAGAAAAGGAAGCAGAGAGGAAAGGAAAAGGAGCGAAAAGCAAAGGTATACATTATTCTTACCCTCCGAGAGACGAGCTGATTGGTGGACCATAGAAGCGCAAATTGACCGAGTCGTCGAATACAACGCCCCACGAGTCCCTCACAGCCCAGCCACCTCCTGCGCTGCAGGTATATATCAACGCAATGCAGGCAAAGACATTCTCAACAATGTCAACACTCGAACTCGAGGATGTCAGCATACCTGGTATGTTGATCGCAACTCGCATCGTATTTGCGCTCAGATTTTCCAGATAGAGAATTCCATAGCGGATACGACGATATGGACTGGTCCCCGAACGCTCGACACTCTGGTGGAATTTATAACCGAAGGTACGTTTGCATTGGCATTCGTTACTACCTGAATGATAGTCAAACTCAACGATCATTGTCCAGCACTACCTACCCTTCGCACTCGCCTATCTCAGAAATCCAAGTCTAACGGAGCACCAACTTTGCTATTTGTCACTGGGGCTGCACTGCGGGTGGCAGATGTCACCCGAGTGTTGAAGGATAAGGAGCTGCGAGGGGAGAAGGGTGGTGATGTGGCAAAACTTTTCGCGAAACACTTCAAGTTGGCAGAGCATGTGACATATCTCAAGCGAACGAAGGTTGGCGCAGCTGTGGGCACTCCAGGCAGGATTGGAAAATTGCTTTGCGAGACAGGTGAGCAGGTGTTAGGTCATCCGAGGCTCAAACTGAGCATTCGAGCAGATGCACTATCAATTCCAGCGCTGACGCACATCATGCTCGATGTGACGTATCAAGACTCCAAAAAGCGCAACCTGCTAGATATTCAGGAGACGCGTGACGAAGTGTTCAAGACGGTCTTGGGTGGGGAGAAGGTGAAAGAGGCTATCAAGGCAGGTAAAATCCAGGTGGTGTTATTTTAGACTCGCGTCGACGAGATACTTATATGTATTATGTGTATTTGCTGATATGCGCTATAACATTGCAATGCATTATGTGTGCTGCCGGGAAGCTGCTAATAACCTTTCGGATTCGTTCGCAGTGTTAACTGAAAAAACAATCAGTGGTTGAATGGAAATAAAAGGTGTTGGCACGTACTCTTGTAAACTTAGGCACCTTGTGAACTCCTTTCCTATATCCCGGGGTAGTTGGGGAGAAAACTGTGTACTTGTCCCGTGCGGGCATCTCGTGCTCCTTTGGTAACTCAAGCGCTCTTGTCTACCGAGGTAGTCAGCCATGATATGCTATATTACTAGGCTAGAGACTCACCAAGGCGTGGCACTCGACACCGCTAGACCTAACAGCTTCTATGACTGCGTCCACCTTCTTCAGTCTATGGCGTTGATTTGCCTTGCGGGTAGCAGACAACTTCCAGGGGACTTTCCTGGGAACATAGGTGAGTAAGAGTATGAAGTCACGTATCAGAACCTATATACCATAGGAGTCCACCGAGGTTTATGCAGGAAGGTCTCATTGCAAGTGTCGCGTAACAGTAGTGGTTTGAGTGCAAAAGGCTGTCTCGGTATCTGAAGACAACCTGAAGGGAGAAGCGCTCAGAGTCAAGTCCGTCGCGCGCAAACTTGCAATTGCTCTTGGTTCTTGTTTGACCAACCTCCTCACAATCGACAGCATTATGGCCGTCGTTATTCAAGTTTTGCCTGTCCTTGATGGTCATACTAATGGCGACGTGGAAATGGACGAGGTGGCAGGCCAAGCCAGGTTCACGAGTGGACTTATTCTGCCCCCACCAGAGATCAAATGTGCGTACTACAACCTTTTTCTGCGGCCATACCCTTCTAACCTGTTGGTTTCAATAGCCGTAATTGACAGGACGGCTCTCTTTGTTGCCAAGTCCGCCAACCCTCCCCAATTCGAGGACAAGATCCGCGAGAACCAACGCTCCGATCCCAAATTCTCCTTCTTGAATCCAGCAGACCCCTACCATGCGTATTACCGCAACAGAATGGACAAAATCGCAGCCGGTGACTTGGGAGACGAGACCTCTGCGGACAAGGATGGAAAGGCGGAAGACGACGCGGAAGCACAACCTCTCGTGCCCATGGATATTGGGGTGGAGCCGCCAACCCCCGAGTTCATAATGGACTTGCCGAATATCAGCGCCATTGACCTGGATATCATGAAGTTAACAGCTCTCTTTACCGCGCGTCGGGGGCGTAACTTCCTCGCTACATTATCAGCACGCGAAGGCCGCAACTACCAATTTGACTTCTTGCGACCTAATCACTCGCTCTTTGGTTACTTTAACCGCATGGTAGAGCAATACGCAAAAATCATCAGCCCACCCAAGGAAGTACGAGAACAACTCCAGAAGCGAAACGCGGAAGGGGCTCGTTGGGAAACGCTAGAGCTCGCGCGGAATCATGCAAAATGGGAGCGCAACAAACGCGAGCAGGATAAGAAGCGGAAAGATGATGATGAGGCAGAGAAAAGTGAGTCCTATCTGCTGTTTGATTTATCTGCCGCTAATCCAGGTTACTTAGTCGCGTTTGCCGAAATTGACTGGAATGACTATGCTATTGTTCAAACCATCGAATTCACTTCTGCCGACGCAAACTCCGAATTACCCCCTCCAATGAGCGTTCAAGAAGTGGAAAACATGACCCTCACACAGAAGAGGATGGCAGCTATGATCATGGAGGATACATCTGGCGACGTCGAGGCTCTTCGTGCCCAGCAGGCTGCCGCCGAAGCTGCGGCAGCTGCATCTGTAGGTGGCGCTGGTATTGCAGACGAAGATGCTACAATGGACCAAAGTGATGACGAAGATGACATTGCTATTGCGAGAAGAAAACGCGAGCAAGAGGACAGGGAGAAGGAGATTGAACGTGCAAGAGCCATTCAAGCGAACTCTGTCAATGCTACTGGTCCTATGAAGATCAGGACTGACTATGTACCTAAACGTGCGCCACTTTCTCTCATCCATCCATTTTGTTTACTAATGAACGCATTGCAGTTGGTGCCAAGAAGGGAGCGGCAATGACAACATGTACTATCTGTGGTCAACAAATAGCTGTCGATGAGTTGGACGAGCACATGCGTATCGAGCTTCTTGATCCCAAGTGGAAATCCCAGCGTGATATTTTGGAAGGGCGCAAAGCACAGGCCTCAGAACTGCAACGGGGTGCCAACGTTGTCTCGTCGCTCAAAAACCTTGCCCGCAGCCGTGTGGACATCTTTGGTGGAGAGGCGGACGAGGAAAAACGAAAGCGCCAAGAGGAGGAGGAGAGGGAGAAAAGGAAGGAAAGGGAGAAAGTCGTTTGGGATGGACACACCGCTTCAAAAGAGAACACTCTCAACAAATTCCAGACCAACGTCAACTTCGACGAGCAGATTGCTGCTATTCATCGTGCAAAGGGCTTGGGACCGTATGTTCCTTCATGTCTCGTTATATCTGTTTCATACTGACACATCCACGACAGAGAAGCGACAGGCGCAATCGGTCCAGGCATAGGGCCGGCTGCAGGGCCAGCGCCCATGGCCGGACTACCGCCGGCGCCGGCGTCGCTGCCATCTGTCCCACAAGCCTCAAGTTCAGGGCAGTATTCCGCAGCGACGGTCTCGTCTGGGCCTCAACCCGCCTCGATGTTTGGGGCGCAAACTGTCATGCTGCCACCCCTTCACTATCAGGGCTTGGATGCAGCCCAGCCTTTCGGGTATCAGCCAGCTCCGCCTGGGAGCACAGCCACGCCCCCTGGTATGCACCCGTCTAGGATAGCCGCCCTTGCGGCTGGTGGGTCAACACCACAGGCAGGCACAGTTCGGAGCGCGGATGAGATGGAAGGCGATGACATGCCTCCGGCCAAGCGCCAAAAGGTCGCCAAGCTGCCCGGTGGTCAGTATTATCCAGAAGCAGACTGGATCAACATGCACCCTGTGAGCCACCCTGCACATGTTTGTTAACCTGAGCGTTACTAATAAACTTGCCCCATAGCATCCAATATCATTGCGGATACAGCTACCCACCGATCCCTCGAAACCGGAGTGGAAGCTCGACGGCACGGTGGTTACCATCCCCGATTTACCGCTCACATTGCTCGTGTCTACCCTACGTGATCGGATTTTGCAGCACACTGGGAGCGGCATGCCTACTTCGAAGATGCGGCTGGCGTATGCTGGGAAGATGTTGACCAACGCGCACTCTATCGCGAGCTTCAATCTGGAGGACGAGGATGAACTTGTGCTCAGTATGAGCGAGGCTAAGCCTAAGAAGAGATAGTGCACCTGAAAGTTATGGTGTGTTTTGTATTGTTCTCTTGATGTCTAAACCGACGGATGCTCTTATTAATCACGGTGGGACATGAATGTATACGTGTTTGAACCGGAGCCTTGTCGACAACTCCTAGTATAAGAGTTTTTGTTGGTGAGTTCACACACCATAACCGCTTGGAACTTGCATAGCTACTACCGTGCCAATCGCTGGCAAGATGTTATCAACCGCTAGGAACCAAATCATAGCAACGGTACCTGCCAACTTGTGTGTCGAGAAACACAAATACACCCCTGATACTGGCCTGTTTGAGCAAATTCTTCTTGAAACTGAAAGATGTTCAAAGGAGTCACCCCTGGCCACCTCGTCGTGGTTTGGGTTTTCCACGTGAAGCTTTACAATCTACATGCATATGCTTACTCTTTGGGCGGGTTTCCATCCCGAGCCGGCAGAATATCCATGCCATCTGGCTGTCTCCCTGCGATCATTAAGCAGAGCACTTGGGTGCCAATCGTGACGAGTTTCCGATGCTCGATTCACTATCACAACAGAGGTTCTTCCCTGCCTTTCCATTACAGCCTCGGCTTTGAACGACACCTTCGATCTGTAAAAGTCCTTATTTGCTGCCAGTGCTTTGCGATCATAGTATACGCTCACATATAACATCGAGGCCGATGCATAATTTGATTTGCCATCGACAATACTCGACTTACCGCGGCAGCTCCGGCAGCCTGCGGTGCAGATCGAACCTTTTGATCCCAAAGCAGCAGAATATATGCTATGCCGATTAAATACCGACTCCTAAGTGTGCAGATGCAGCAGATCCGTTGCAGCTCCCTGCCACGGAATTATAATCGTGCCCGTTATGGGGAGCAGCTGCAGCTGATCGCATGTCCTGTGCGACGAGTCGGAATTATGTCTCGGAATGTGGGGGGACTGAATCCTAATGGATCAGATGGTGATGTATCGTGACCCTTCCAGTTGCTGACTGACTGCGCAGTCTGGCAGGGCAATCGCTTACAACTACTACTGGCGCTGCATGTTTCATTTTGCACAGGCTGTACTTATCTTAACTGCTAACTGTGACACCACCCTCAATTTCCATCAGTTACCTATGCAAGGCTAGTGAGTGATTGATACGACATCGTACATGCTGATTGTGGTGCTTCTGCTAATAACAGTTCGGAGATGAGAGGAGATGTGGCGTGCGGCATCGAACCTATCGAACACCGGCTTCCTTCGTTACTTACTACAAGCGGGGGCAGGGGGGGGCGGATCAGCGGGAGAAGGCAGGGACAGGTACATAGCGTGGTTTTGGACCAACGTGGCTTTGAGGAACGGCGAGGGCATCAAGGGGTCAACCACAAAAGGCAATTTCTAATCCAATGCAGTTCAGTTTGCAAGGGGCCGGCGCGGGTCTTGAAGCTTGGATACAGGGTGTGATGCATAATCATGCTAGCATATCGGTCGTAGGTGCTTGATAATGAACGGAATGTATAAGGGAATTACTGCGTTTATTGTTTGGTGCAGTGTGATGATAGGTACATTTGAAGTAGTGGACGACCATGCGGAGTAGTGCGGGAATATGGCGGTAAGGGGAATTGGGAAATGAAACCGATAATTCGAAAAAAAATGCCCAGATGTGAAATGATGCGAATGAAAACGATGTGGTGAGAGAGTAATGCGAGACGTATGCGGTGAGGATGTGAATAATGATGAAATGCCCAAGAAAACAGACGGAATGGAAACACGGACTACACCCATGGAGTTTGGTGCCTTCTCTGCCCTATAATGATAACGAAAGCCCTCGTAAAACCCGAAAAAAAACAACGTGAAAATGCGGTATTGCAGTGGGATCTGCGGCGTGATGGCGGCCTAGCTGTGAAGTGACCAAGCACTGTCGGAATTTGATCTGGGGTAGGGTATAGCGGCCTGCGCGATAGACGTTGTGCGTTGCAGCCAATTCGTCTTGACGGGTACTGCGTTCCTGGGTAGTCGTTTGCGCACCAGAGGTGGGCTCGACATGGACTCTGCCTCCTTGCGCCGCCGATTGGCGTTCTCCTTCTCCTTGCTTCGACCTCTCCCTGCATCTCTGTCCTCATCTGCCGTCCTCCTGACCACTACCACCATGCCTGAAAGCACCGATCGCGACGCATTGAAGGTGACTTTGACGCCGTCGCCGTCCGACACCGATAGGGGGATCGTGTCCCGTAGCCACTCCTCGTCTTCTTGGGTGGGTAATATAGGGTTTGAGATGGCTCTGCGGAATACGCTATGCGGCGATGTGAGGTGGGGCGAGTGCGCGAGCGACGGTGGTACGGGGATGCATGCAGCTGGTTTTTGGCGCAGGGTCTCGCGTAGTGAGCGGGAACGACTGACTCCTGAGAGGCCGGAACTGCTGATGCTGCTGAAGGACGAGACTGGTCGTGAGCGGGGCATTTCTGACGTGGGCGAGGATGTATGCGACATAAAAGGGAGAGCCGAGGGTGTGAGGCGATTGTGAAGGACAAGAAGGGAAATGTTTGCTGTCAAGAGCGAAGGTTGTCACAGCTATTTCACGAAGATCCACGGCCGCATCTCAGCCAATGCGCCCGCGCGCCGGAGCGCAGTCGCCAAACCGTGATTCGGCTTTCTGGCTCAGGTCATGCTTGGAATCAGATGCGCCGCTAAATCCGTCAAATCTTAGATCCAATAATTATCTTACAACAAATCTGATAATTTACTGGGTATATTGCTCTATGTGCGGTCTCCTGGCCTAAACCAACCGGCGGCATACCAGCGCCACCGCCAACACCAACAGTACACCTATCGCCGAATCGACCGTTCGTACCGAGCGCGTTGTAGTGGGATTCAAAAGAATGCGCGAATGGTCGTGGGGAACGGGATGGGGTAAATTGCTTATTTCACTGGCGGATTCTGAGCGGGCATTCTGGCTCTGAGTTGTTCCTGCGGCCGTTGGTGGATCCTCAGCCTCCCGGTCTTCTTCCATTTCCGGCGTCGGCGGACCGGAGCGGGGGGTATCAACAGCGCCGGTATCGATCAGAGACGTGGCGTCGTCCTCTGTGGAGTCAAGTTGGGGAATAGAAAGGCTGTCAGCTGTCGCTGTGTTAACCGACGCAGGAGCGGCAGCAACAACACAACTGCTGCTAGGGTCGCCGGCTGCGGCGGGGTCTGGAAGTGCGTCGAGGTTGGTTTGTTGGCAGTGAGGGCAGATCCACTCGCGAGATCTGGTGTGAAAAGTGAAGCGTGCTAATTAGTAAATGATATCTGCCAGGAGAGCAGTGCCTTACAAAGCTGCAAGTCTCTTGCGCTCAGACACAGGATATTCGATCGAACCCACGCCCACCGCCGCTTGACCCTTCAATGGGAAAAACCCCTGAAGTCCAATGATAGCTAAGGATTGAAATGTGAGTAAATCGGTCAGGAATCTCAGTCTAAGCACCCACCTGTTCGCACACCCCATGCGGGTTGCCATAGGTCCTCGTGATCTGTTCCTAGATGTTCAGTGTTCTGCCATGCTGAGCTTCTGGCGTTATTACATACAATTTGTGAAGCTAATGCATATCTGTGCACTCAATCAGCGCTGGGACTTTTAGGTTTTTCACAATCACATTTAAGTGGCTATCCGGATCAAGTTGCGCACCTTTGTGTTCAGCTCAAAACGCCCATTTGGAGTGAGTATCATGATAGAAGGTGGGCGAAAGGGGTACTCGGCCGGTAAGAGGATTCTGAAATGGTATAGACCCCCTTCGAATTCAGTATCTGCCGGACCTCGTAAAGTGCAGTGCCATTCCTGGCGCATCCAAGGCTGTCAGGCGGAATCCAAGGATACGATAAGCTCGGGCACTTACAAAGATATCGTCCTAAGGAGGGAGTTGCCGTTAGATCCACGATAGAGAGTGAGAGATAACGACGAACCTCTAAGGGAGCACCCGAGTAGTCCGTGCAAGGGTCGTTTGCAAGCTCACGAGCCTCTTGCATAATACGCTTTACCGCTACGGGAGAACATGCCCCGTTAGGCCAATGCTGGTACTGCGGCGCATTGCTACTTGCCAGAGTTATTCTTGTTTAGAGCGGCCATGTTAGGAGCCACGGGTTCTCGTACTAGGGTAATCCAAGATGGTCAAAGATAGGACTGTTTCGAGCAAGTTTCAAGTGTGCGCTGAGCAAACAGAGATGAGCGATGAATCGATGACACTTCAAGTTAAGCAGTAGCAGACACAGCAGTCACCAGTGGACACGTCGATTGCACATGGCTGACAAGCGCCCGCGGAGTTTCAATTCCACAATTCGCGAAATTTCGCGTTGGCAGTCGCGATCGTCTTCCCCTCATGCATATCAAGAACCTCAAAGTCAGACCGCGGAAGAGTGAGCTCGAACCCTTCAATATATTGCTTTCATCCTTTCTAACGCCCGCTCAGACGCAACACCAAGCATATGCTCAGCGCAGTTGACAGCTATGCTTGGTTGCATGGCGGCCACGAGTGACTTGCACACGACGACGGCCTGCGCAGACGCAGCTTCACAGCTGTTCAACTGCATGCGAACTACAGTGCGTATCTTTACACGGTTTTAATTCAGTTAGCTAACGGAAATGCCATGTAGTCAATCCCCGGGAAGAGACCGCGCTCGTCGATTAATTACCATCTCGCCCGGCTTGGGAAGACCCTCAAATAGACCTTATTGTATAATTCACTATTCACATTGCTTTATTCTACTGGAATTCGGGTCGGAGATGAAGTTTTCGGAGAAGGCTGCGTTTGTTCTGTTCGCTTACTGCTTACTTCCCTGTCATCAAATCCCGCTTGCTGTGAGAAGCAGACTAGAAGGTGCGTTTTACTTTCTTCATCCGCATTAGCTTTTGCGATTCCTGCATGCGAATTGCTTTTACGGGTGGCAGGAAACATGTGCTTCTTTGCAACTTCCTCGCATCCCAACTCGTCAAATACCTCGAGCTCTCCGAGCCCAGGACACGCGACCCTGCAATTTTTTGGCTGAAGAAGACTACCGTTCTGAACTTTGTGGATGTGCTCTGGATAAACCATCCTCGTCGATTTGCTTGTGGCTTCAGTACTGTTTGCGTTCCAAATATGTGCCCCTCCTTCGCGGCATTCGACCTCCTGACTAGGAAAGAGTAAACTATACGATCTGTCCATCTTGCTTCTTTTTGGTATGTAACCAAGTATTTCTACGGCCTTCTCTTCAGGCGTTGAAGAGTGCGCCTATATACTGAAACTCTTGTCCAGCAGCCATGACACTGCTAATAACGCGCTGCGCACCAACTGCTCGGGCCCAACAATTGAGCCGGGGTGTGCACCGCGGTACGGTGCCGCAACGGAACAGAGTGGGTATATTCTGGGACATTGGTGAGTGGCCGTCGGAGTAGGCATACCACCAGGAGAGCTCATTCATTCAAACCAGAGAATTGCATACCCGCGAAAGCACCTGTTCCCAGCATAGTCCGCCGCATCAGGGAGATCGGACAAGGCTTCGGCGCTGTTCATGCTTTCAAAGCTTATGCCGATACAGCTTTATATTCAAAAACCACGGCTGAAATATCGGCTGCAGGAGTGTCCTTAGTAGATTGTGCCCATGATGGGCAAGGCCAGGTTGCAGATGCGGCCCTAATTGGTGAGTTGTGCATCACTTCTTTGGCGTTGTGATTTCTCTGACGCGCCCTGAGTGCAGCGGACATGGGCATTTGGGCCCAGGACTCACCTTCAGCGACTATCATATTAATAACGGGCGACGGCGGATTCACAGCAACGGTCACCGAGCTTCGTCTACATGGGTACACGGTCGTGGTTGTCTCGTCGCCGGGTTCAGGAAGCCTACGGCTGAAAGAACAGGCGTCACAGTCACTATGTTGGCATCTCGATGTTTGCGGGCGCGTGATAGGGAAGAAAGAAAAGCGCTTGTCGCAGGACCCTACTACCCCCAACTCAGCCGGTCCGCCCCTCACCCCCACGAAGTCGACAGCTTCGTCGCCTGACGAATCTGTTGTACCAGTGGCCACCCTCTCGGGGAAGAAGGTGTGTTCATGCAAGGCTGTGAGGTTCTTCCCAGCTCACAAATATCGTATTTTAGGGAGCTTGCAAGAAAGGGGTCTTAAACCCCCCAAAGGGAACGGATAAAGCAATGGCGCCAGCTACTTCTTCGCCTCTAATACCTTCCTGTTTCCATCCCCTAGTCACTCTCCTAGAAAGGCGGCGAGAAATTGGGGCTGTTCGTCCTTATAGATCGTCTGTGGCTGCGGAAATCTTGAGCTTTCATGTGAATGCATACCTCGATGCAGGGGTGACCAGCTGGAGAAAATATGCTATCCGAGCTGAACAGGCCGGGCTCGTGGAGCTCGGTAAATTCAGTTCTTCAAGTGCATGGATCTCTCTTCGAAGTTGAAGATTGATCGCAGTGCACCTTTTCTGCACAGGTATCCCAGAGTGTTTCAACCGATCCATCTCGTAGCTATGGAGGTGCATGCTTAGTTGTTGTAGGTGAGTGCACACATTTACAGCGAATGTTTCAATTCTAATACCCTGCGATTTTTCAGATAGACATCTTGTATGGCCAACCACCCAAATAAAGAACTGCTTGAGAACTTGTTACGATTGTTCTGCTCACTCGAAACGTGGTGCAAACTTTCCTCGTGCCCTCACCAGATATGGTAATTCGTCCGACGTTTTACAGCGCTTGCCACCATCCCTGCAACGTGGATACGGCGCGGCCTTCAACACGCCTATGGAATTCACCCAAAATGGGCGTTTCAGCCCTTAACGATCAATCTGCTAACCATCTCGGAGTCTCAGGCTGTCTACTCGAGGCTTGCTGCAGGACTGCATTTGTGATTGATCACTCCTTGTAACTTACCACGATGGCCAGAGAGTCTGTGGCGGTATTTTGGGACTACGGTACGGCATGATATATACTGCTAGACTGCCTCACTAACCCCATTGCTCGGCAGAGAACCTGTCTCCCGCCGGCAGTAAATGCTCAGGTTTTGATATCGTTAAAAACATAACTACGATTGCTCACCAGTATGGGGACGTGAAGCTCCTCAAAGCATACGAAGAATGCCATACCAATGCTGGCGTCCACACTCAGAGGCTACGCTCCGAGTTGCAATGCGCCGGGGTATCGCTGACCGATTGCCCTCACAATGGAAGGAAAGAGGTCGCGGACAGAATGTTGACCGGTACGCGTGTTTCACCCTGCGCTTAAGACGACTGATACTCAATTGAACCACAGTTGATCTGCTAGCTTTCGCCATTGACAATCCGGCACCAGCAACCATCATCTTAATCACCAATGACCGTGATTTCGTTTACGCCGTATCAGTGCTCCGGCTGCGCCGTTACCGTGTCATTCTCGTGGCGCAACCTTCCGGCTCGGCCACCCTCAAAGCTCAAGCATCCATGTGGTTGGACTGGAATCTCGAGATACTTGCGAAGAATCCGTTGAGGCCAGAGAGTTTAACACGTGGCGAGTCCGACACGTGTACCAACGCCGTCCTACCCACAGCAGCAGCTTTGCCAACACCCCCTCCTTCTCCGACTCGTCCTCTCCACACCGCAGCATCGTTCGCTGTCATCTCAGGTTCAGCCAGCAAAGACGTCGATGGCGTAACGGAAAGCAGCTTTGATCTACCTTTGACATCGTCCAATTTGCCGGAAGTCCACGTTCCGGCTCCATGTTCTGCCAGCAGTGGCAGCTCATCGCAGTGTGCACAGGCCTTCGGGACACCGGAAACCATTGATGCTCCGTTGACTGTTGCTGCGAGCGAGTCAGGGGCTACTGCCCCACCCTTGGTTGAACGCCCCGAAACTTCCCCAAGCCCGAACACAGCTGAGATCGCTCTTCAGGAGCAACACGGAACTCCGCGCGGTTCTGTTCGCACTATGGCCCAGAGAGTCCAACAGAAATTTTGGGCCGCCTGCCGCAGAATCACTACCTTCCACCTGCCAAACAAGCGCAATAAATCTGGCAAGCAACCTCCCAAGGTTGTTCCTTTCAGCGAGTCTACCACTGATGGGATTCTCACGATCCCAGCAAGCGCAACAGCCACCGTAGATGAGCCCTTCAATGCCCTTCAAGCAAGTGATACAAGCATTACCACCCAGTTATCCTATCCCACAATAGATGCAACACGCATCCCCACTCTCCTTCCTTCCACGTCCACGTCCACCGTCGACCATTCTGTGGACACAATGGTGACCATTAGCGCCCAGTCACCCTGTCCCACAGAGCATGCCACGTGTATACTGCCCGCTGTCCTTCCTGTCACGTCCACGTCCACGTCCACCACCAACCCTTCCGCGGACGTGTTAACATCGTCACAAGATGCTGCGCAAGTGTCGCGCGAGCCCTCTGAACATCCAGCAATGTCGCACCCGGGGTTGAGTTCTGAACTCCACACCGACACTGGCGCTGAAATTGGCAGCTCGTCGAAGTGCTCGAGGTCTCAAACTTCTCAGGCTTCTGAAGCAGTGAAAGAGGAAGCCTCTCTCATCACTCCTGCAGCATTTGTTGTTGTTCTTCCCTCGAGCTTACCTTCCTCTAAACGTTCGCCTCCCCCTCCTCCAGCGGTGTGTCGAGCCATCACCCGCCCGGCCATTGTGCCGGTGGTACCCGCCCGGTTCAAGTTGTTGGTGGTGGTGCTACAGAAGGAACGGCGCTTAGGAAATTTGCGCGTCAAATTCGCTCGGGCGGCGGAGGCTTTCAATAATGCTGATACCAAAGCGTATCAGAAAGCAGGCATCGATGGAAAGAACAAATTCAAAACGCTTGCTCAATTGGCAGTTTCCGCAGGAGTGGTAACATGCAGTGTCGGGAAAACGTCTTACATCGCTCTTGCAGACCCCTATATCGGCATTTAGGATTACATTGGTTATATAGTGTTTGGCTCTTGATTCGGCTTGGGGCGTATGTGACCAGTCGTAGTATCATTTATCTTCAATATCTTGGTGTAGTAGTATAATTGTATACGTATGTCCTTGCCCGTACATTATAATTATTGGGTACATGTTTGTTATATCAAGTGCTTGGCCAGAAATTCAAAAGCCTTCGCATACAAATCTTCCACACCTGGAAGCAATGTGCTTGTGCCCTTCACTACGAGTCCATGATCCCCACCCGAAACAATAAACAACTCGCTTTCCACCCCAACCTTTTTCAGCTGCTCATGCGTGTATTTGCTCTCATTCACCGGTACGAGTACGTCGGCGTCACCGTGGATGAATACCGACGGGGGGAATTGGGCAGTGATATGAAGTTGGGGAAACAACTTGGCAACAATGGAGGGGATCGCCGCCTCGCGTTCGGTGTTGGGAAGGACGCTCAGCGTCTCCGACAGTCCGGCGATGCCAGACAGATGGTCTACGAATTTCCCTGTTTGCAAAAACCATGCGAATAACACCATCCGGTTCAACGCGTCTGTCGTCTCGCCGGTTTCGAGATTTTGGGTGAGTGCTGATCCTGCAATTGGGTCTGGAGCAGGGTCGTAGAGGTGGGCCACCGCTTCCTGGGTCAACATAGAACCTAGCCAGGGAATAGGCTCGGACTTGACGGACAGGTAGTCGTCTGACAGCCATTCACCGCCCATACCGTAAAGACTGAAGAATGCGACGGGCCGTGGCTCTGCGTGGATGGCAGCTTGTCGCGCGAGATATCCGCCTGATGATGTCCCAGACACTGCGATTCTCGAAGCGTCAACCTTCACTCCTTTCGGAAGATGTGAATTGACATCGGTAGCTAGGAATCGGAAAAGTGACAGGACGTCTTCGAGCTCATCGATGCCAGTGCAGGGATGTAGCAGTCGGTAGTCAGGGGATATGTATATGATTCCTTTCGCATTCGCCAGCTCTGTGTGGAAATCAGACACGGGAACGAAATGAGCACAACTGTTCAACCAGGCCAACGTACCTATCATCCAGGTACAATTTCCAGTCCCTTTTGTGGCGCGATCGCCGATGACTAGGCCACCGCCGTGATAGCAGACGACGACCGGCATGTTGCCTGTCGCACTAGGGGGCAGATAAATATCCACCTTGAGTTCAAGGTCATCCACTTTGGAGTATACCAATGTCAGAGGCTCAGAGGGCGTAGTCATTGTGGTGGTAAAGAAGATGATAATCAAGATGATGTTCCGTAGCAATGACTAGCAATATATGTCCGCACCAGCCTTGAGGGCAGGACTAATGTTAGACAGTCCCCCACTGCAAAGACCGAACGGAGGACGTGTGGGTGCCCATCGCATCCACTTGGGGCCCGGTCGGAATCCTTTACTTACCCGTTGGCCATCGGCTGCACGTTGACGCCACGTCAAAGCAAGCAGGTAGGGTTTGTCGCGTTGATGGCGCGTGAAAGCTCTGCGAGGTCACTGGCTGCTCAGCGCTCAGCGCTCAGGCCTCAGGTGCGAGATCGCGATCTGAACAGTGCCAAGTCACTGTTAGCTTGGCCGAAAATATCGC
This sequence comes from Athelia psychrophila, assembly GCA_001630335.1. Classification (NCBI taxonomy): domain Eukaryota; kingdom Fungi; phylum Basidiomycota; class Agaricomycetes; order Atheliales; family Atheliaceae; genus Athelia; species Athelia psychrophila. The sequence continues at coordinate 183,475 of KV417552.1, read as the reverse complement.
AATGCATGTCGCCCAGAAACTTTGAGGTCCTCAACGAAACTATACCGATCAGCGCTGAGCGATGAGCGCTGATCAAGAGTCTAGATCTGCATAAGCAGTGTATAATTAGCATATATATGACAAATGAAAGGGTAGAAGAGCACATGTACGTGTCATAGCTGGCGACTTTCTCAGAGGCACATTAGCAATGACAAAAGAATACCAGAAGATGTAGACGACAAAGCGAAAGCCCGGGGCCGTCGATGGAGGAAATTTAAATGCTTCCTGTCAGTCTCGTGTCAAACATTACGCGTTATTCGAGGCTGTTATTCGTTATTCGGCACACCAAGATGCCTGCAGCTGGTGCTGAAAGGAAGCCAGCACGAGGGAACGAGTAGATCTTCGCAATGACTTGGAGCTTGCCAAGGGTCCTCCCCATCTCAAAAACTTGCGAATATCAGAGTTCTGCCCACAGGAGACTAGAGTTGGCCCAAAGTTAGTTTACTTACCTTTGGTTCCACAATTCAGAAGTTGGCAGAATTATCATCTGCTCATGACTCTGCTATCAAATTCGAACGATCATTAACCAGAAGGGGAAAGGTCTGACATTCAAAAGAGCAGTTGATACCAGTTGATACCAGTGAGGTTGAGTGGTGAGAAACATCGTTGAAGAGTGCAAAAAGTGCGTCACCTGAGCGATTCGAACACTCGCGCTCAATGAGCAACCGCTAACATACTATGAATAGCAGGCGATCCCGTTAACCACTCCGGCAAAGTGACTTGTAGGTTGCTCGACTTCGGGCAACTAAGTTGGCAAAATACTTCTAGGTTGGCAAAGTACTTACTCGGACCGGACCGGGACTGTCAATGACTCTGACTCGTCGCCCGGTGCAATAATCAACTCATCTTCTGAGATCTTCTGCTGTGATGAGCAGCACCAACCTCTGGTCCGAGACGCCTCTCATCCGCTCATCGCACATTTCTGACCTCCTCAACTGCTCCGCCTACCTCAAGCTCGAAGTCCGTCGCCCCTATCCCTGTTTGCTCACCAGTTAACACCTCGTAGAATCTCCATCCATCCCAATCCTTCAAATATCGTGGCCTCTCTCACTTCGCACAGCACGCTCTGGCCGCGCATGGGCCATCCGTACACCTGATCATCGCGTCTGGCGGCAACGCAGCCCTTGCAGTCGCCTGCGCAGCGCAAGTCCTCGGTGTCCGATGCACCGTTTTCATCACAGAAGGCGCGAGCGCCGCGATCCTGGCGTTCCTCGAGAAGCAGGGCGCGGAGGTCGTCATCACGGGCAAATACTACACGAACACTCTCGCAAGCGCGGAGGAGGCCGTCAGAGCCGAAGAGGACGCGTGAGTCCTGCCTGTTGACTGGGCAAAGAAGGTCAGACTGATTGTTCGCATCGGTAGAGTGATGGTGCCCGCTTACGACGATCCAGTGGTATGGGATGGTCATTCATCGATGATCACTGAGATTCACGCCCAGCTCCCCAGGAAGCCAGACGCGATCGTCTGCTCTGTAGGCGGGGGCGGGCTGCTCGGCGGTGTCCTCGTCGGGTGCGCCAATGTTGGTTGGGATGACGGTATGGCTGCTTTCCTCCTCGCCAGACAGCAGCATGCTCATCCACCGGCAGTCCCCGTAGTCACGCTCGAGACGCACGGCTCGAACTGCTTCTATCAGTCAGTCGGGCTCAACCCGGGCAAGTGGAATGTGGCAGCACACCTCCCCCCGCACGTTGAGGCACTGCACGACCCCAAGACAGGTGTCGCACTCGCACTCCTCAGCGCCCTGCCCTCGCGTGCGACGTCGCTGGGTGCTTCGTCCCCCGCGGCTGGTATCGTGCGCCTCGCGCTTGATCGCGCCGGCGAAATACGGTGCTTGTGCATACCGGACGAAATGGCCATGCAGGCCGTGTGTAAATTTGCTGGTGAGTGCACATTTACGGCGTACGTTCGCTTGTGCGGGGGGTGGTGTTTAATATGGCGTGTAACACAGAGGACCATAAGACGCTGGTGGAACTCGCGTGCGGCGTAACGCTCGCTGCAGCGTACAGTCCATCACTCCTCCGTGCTGCCCTGCCCTCGCTACCGCCGGACGCGCTCGTGGTGTTCGTCGTTTGCGGTGGATTCAAGATTTCGCTTGCCGAGATCGCAGAATATTCCACGGTCCCGAGTAGCAAGTGGGAGGCGGTGTGTGACGGGGAGACGGTAACCATTGAAACTTGAGCACTGAGCTTAGAAAGGAGAGTGGGGGAATGGGCATTAGATGTTCCGCTATACATTACATTTTGAATTCAGATGTAGACCTCGACTGAGGATCGTGTTTGGGTTCGTTAGCGCGGCGCGGTGCAGACAGCGCGGAAGCAGCATACCAGCATAAAGTACGACGTTAATCCCACTGTCTCGCATGCTCATCATACCGGGTACTCGTCGCATCATACTGCATCTCCCTCTCCCGCCTCACGCTCAGCCTTCTTCGCACGCCGTTCAGCCTTGATGCGCGCGAGCGCCTCGCGCAGCTCACCGCTCTCGGTGGGCACAACCTGTTATCCCAATCAGCCTTATTCGCTCGTGCCATAGAAATGTGTCAAGCAAGGGGCTCACGCGATTCGTATTCTCTACCGCTGGAAACAGCTTTGCTTGGTACTGCCGTCCCGGGACCACCCACATCAGTCCAATTCACACCTGGAAAGAAACCGGATACTCACAGGGAGGACGTTGGCACGATACCACTCGGGGTCGCCAAAGTGCAGCAGCGCGAATACGGGGACGAAAAGGTACAGCCCAAATTTCGCGACTTCAAGGTTCGGTCCGCCCATGACTGTTGTAAATAGATCGAGAGGCGAGTTAGGGGTTATGTCATTCAATCCTTCCTGAGTCCTCACCACCGTTTTGCCACCGCGCTCAAGTCATATTTCAGTTTGTGACTAGTATGTACATAAGAACTGATTCGGAAGAGCCGGCACTGGCACTGGCATGGTGAAGGCAACGTGGTTCCGTAGTATTTGACGCTACTGCACATCGTGTCCATCTAAACTAAACCCCTGCATCCCGCTGGCCTCTCAAACTACCTCTTCCGCAACATGTTCCTTTCAAGGTGTGTGTCATATCTTTGCTGAGTTCTTAGAGCCCCAGCTGATGAACACACACTCAGGACTGATTCTCGCCAATAGACATGGACACCGGTGTTTCAGAGCAGCCAAAAGGCATGCTTGAGTCTCGGGTGTCAGACGATGTTCTGGTCGAGATATTTCTTGCCCTGAGCGCTGTTACTCGGAGGGCGGATTATTGGGCACCGTCCCCAGGGCCCATCTTACTTGGGAGCGTATGCAGACGGTGGCGCGCAGTCACTCGCTCTTCACAACTTCTATGGGCAAGCATTCGCATCAACATCAATCACCCCTCCAGATTCGCTAGCGCGCTGGATATATTCCGCCTCTTTACTACCCATTCTGGCGTATGCCCGCTCGAAGTATCAATCACTTTTAGAAACGAGGAGGAAAAACATCACATGTCTAGCGTCGACATGGAGCAGTGCCAGTTATTGGCCAGCGCCCTGGCGGCGTCGGTCGAACGTTGGCAGCATTTCCGCACAAACAGCCACCCATCCTTCCTTCGGAGAATAGAGCAGGCAGTCGCCGAGAGACCTTCATCCTCGACACGCATCCTCGAAACGCTGTGGATACAACCATACTCGCGCGAGGGAGAGACTTGGCCTGACCTGGGCCTGAATGTCCATACAACACATCTGGACATGTTTGCTGCCTCTCCGAAACTTCGATACGTCAGTCTTGGGGATGGTTATAGTTTTGAAGGGGACGACCTACCTATCCGACTTTCGTGGCAGCAGATAGAACGCTTGGACATAGCAGCCTCCTTCGAAGGCTGCATTCAAGTTTTTCGAGATTGCCCAAAGCTTACCCGATTTTCTGTTGCGATGGCTCAGGACTGCGGCGTGGAAGGGGGCGTAGATATTGTACACCGCTCCCTTCGGTCCCTAGAAATGTGGGTTGACGATGAACCGACCTTTGATTGTTTCTTCAAGAGTGTCAAACTTCCTTCATTGCTCGACCTCAGTATCCATTTTGACTTGGCATGGAACGCCGACGAATCCCTAACGCAAGAGCGGATCACCGCATTTCTGCCCACATGTTCCAAGTTACAGAGACTTGCACTTCGAATATACGAAGTAGTGCCTGAAGATTTCCATGACATTCTCAGGGCCGTTCTACCAGGTCTGATGGAGCTTGAAATTTGCCACGAGGTGGACGAGGCTGCGACCATTTACACCAACCAGTTGCTGGAAGAACTCACCTTCAATCATGGTCGCCAGACCCCCGCGCTGCTACCCAACTTACACACGCTCAGTCTACTGGGAGAGGGCCTCAATATGGACCCTGCTACGTTTACCACCATGATACGATCGCGAACGAAGGAGAACGTCGATGGTCAACACGGTGCGCTGTTGCAGTCGTTGTACATTCACATCGTGAAAGATACAGAATCGATCAAACTTCAGGACCTTGGAGAGGTCAAGGCTATTCTGGGAGATAGAGCGGACATTCGGATGGTTGCCTTTGCACCCATGTACCAATCATCAGCATTTCCCGATCTCTTTGACAATGAACATTGAATATGCGGAACGACCGTACTTATGATGGTGACCTGCCTCTGTATGTAGCGGGCTGACATGGTCACCAAACCTGCTTAATTTATGTTCTCACGGCGCTCAATTAAATACTCTAATTTAGCCATCGAGGCGACTCAAAAGGAACGGGTGATAGCTGCAAGAATCCATTGGTGAGTGCGTGAATCAAAAATCTAGCAGTAATGAAGGAGTGCTTGAAGTTAAGACCTACATACTCCTGTATAACCTGAGCATAATGACACTGAGAGGACCCAGGCCGCCACAGAGCAAAACCTCAGCAAAAATTTGCCAAATACAGGCCTCCCCAGCGGCAGGATACGATGGGATATGGTTCGTATTTGGTAGACATGCTCCCGCACAGAGCGATTCGGAGGCAGGGGAGAGGGAGGGGCTAGAAAGGGTGCCGCGTGCTGGCAAGACGTGCACGCGGGACATGTGGGTAAAGCTGAACGGACATATGTGTGTTTGAAAGAAATTGTACGACGTGTCAATCTAGCATTCGAGAGGTCATATATTTTGAGAAGAAAAGCATGTCTGAATCGACATATCGATTAACCCCCACGGACTGTTCAACTATTAGCATACGGATATCTGCGCTGTATAAAATCTATGATAGTCCCCTTAGGAAGCGGTATGAAATCCTCTGCATGCCTTGTCGTGCAGCGACCGGGTTTGAGAATTGGAAGGATGGCGGTGGGGCGGGACCTTCCTTCCTTCTACCTCGCACTGTTTTCCCTCTTCTTCTTATACAACGCGCTTCGAATAGCCATGGCCTCTGGATTGGATGTCCGAGGCTGAGCTGCTCTAGCAGCAGCGCGTCGCTTCACGGCCTTGAAGTTGCTGTCCCTCCTAGCAGGTGCACACGACGAGAGGGCTGCGCTACCGGGGCAGAAACCAGCGTCGTTGTCCGTCACGAGAGCACCAGTAGTCTGCAAGGAAATTAGCATGGAGCCTCCAGATAATCGAGGCTCGGGGCTTACATCGTTGTAGTCGCAGTAGAAATCATCGGAAGACTCGCCAGCGAAAGCGGGATAAGAGCAGAAGAGGATACCATTGGTGTCGCTGGTCTCGCCGAGTGGAAAGCCGGCTGCGTCACTTGCGGGGCATTGTGCCACACAGCTGGGCGGCCGTTAGTCATTTGCCAACACATGGTGTCGCGGGATAGGGGAAACGGTACCTCGGCGATCCAGAGGCTCTTGGGAGAAGGGCAGCGGTGGCAACGCTAGGGACGACAGCCAAGAGTACGAAGCTTGAAATAAGAGCGAAGCCTGCCATTTCGAATTCTAATTTCAAGAATGTTGGGTGTCGTACAAAGCGGGTGGCGAGGGTTGAAAGGAGAGACCTAGAGGATTCAATCCTGGCAGGAGAGCCTTATAATGTATTGCTGTCGACACGAGGCCGGTTTTGAATGACCGAGTGCTATAAGTTTGTATATGATCGGATTTGATTCGCGGCTATTGGGAGGGCCGTAGCAAGCAATGCCCGACATCTGGTACCTGGAGTCGACATGCCCCGGGGCCGCGGTTGCACGATTGCATGCAAATGAAGCAGCAGCACGAGAGAGAGCCAGAGCAGTCCATCCCAAATAAGCTGACAAAAGGCGACCAGGTACTTTCCCCCCAGTCTACCAGGTATTGTACACTACCGGACGAGGCTAGGGTTGAGAAAATGTTTAGAGCGGATGTTGTACGAGGGTACCTGAACATACGAGCTCGAGTCGTGGGCTGGACGGATGCAAATTGTATGTCAGATATGGTGTATCCACAGGAACCGGCGACAGAGAATATGTGGTGGTGAGTGAGGGTGGGTGCTTATTCAGGGCGAGGTCCCGCGAGGACGCGCCTTTGTTATTAAAGTTAGATAATGGTAGACGATGAAAGGTGAAAGCAAGATGAGGGAGAAATTGGGGAGAAACTTGAAGCTTCAATTGAAAGCGCAGCGGATGCCTGCCTTAAAGCTACCATGTGACATTTACGAGTCCTTTTGGTACAAAAGATAGACTCGTTCTCTAATATTCGCTTCTACCTACCTTTTTCGGACCTTGTAGGAGCGCTACGTCATCGACCCAGTCGACCGATCCGGTTCCCACCATTCGGAAATTGCTGTTGCCACGAAAATTTTCAATGTGTTTACCGGTGTTTACTTTATCTTTCCCTCGTTGCCACTCTTAATTTCAGTGTGTTTATCGGTGTTTACCTTACTCCACCCCATGGCCACATCGTTCGGCCCCGTGTTTACCGGTGTTTACTTTAACTTTCCCTCGTTGCCACTCTTTATTTCAGCGTGTTTATCGGTGTTTACCTTTTACCCTATCGTTGCCACACCTTTTTTCCGCTGTGTTTATCGGTGTTTACCTTGCCCCACCCCATGGCCACATCGTTCGGATCTTTGTTTATCGGTGTTTACTCTATCTTTCCTTCGTTACCACACTTTATTTCAGTGTGTTTATCGGTGTTTACCTTTCACACTATTGTTGCCACACCTGTTTCCGTTGTGTTTATCGGTGTTTACCTTACCCCACCCCCCATGGCCACATTGTTCGGCTCTGTATTTATTCGTGTTTACTTTATTCACTCTTATTCCCACACTTCTTTCTCTTGTTGCCACACCTCCAAGTTATGTGTTTGTTGGTGTTTACATTTTCTTTCGTTCTTTGCCACACTGTTTCCATTGTGTTTATCGGTGCTTACCCATCCTACCCCATTGCCACTGAACCCATCCTGCCCTGTTGCCACCGAACAGGCAAATGTGCCTCTGATGAGGTCTAAAAATATGTGCAGTCTCTGTCAGCAATATGATTAGCTTCCAATCACTTCATATGAAATTATGGTGTCCCCAGAATGTTCCCCAACTTTATTGTTGTTGAGATTGAGATTTACTGCAGGTCGGCAGTGTGTGCAGCCACATGTCAAAGGTAGTGCTGCCGTAGTTCGGTCCTGAACTTGGGTTTGGTCGCAGGTTCGGCATTTCTGGAGGACTGAAGAACCGGACGGGACTTGCATTCAAATTCGGATTTTGAGGGAGAACCAAACCCAGGTCCCGTTCGAGGTTCAGAAATTTTGTCCAAGAATCGAATGGAACCGGACTTCGGCAGCACTAGTCCGACTCAAAGGCTGACAAAAGTGCAGTAGTACTGCCAGTAATTATATTCAGTAATCAGAGTAAGTGTCTATACATACTGACAGCATGCTCACCCCACTGTTGCCGCGATCAAGAAGAATTGCTTCAGAAGTCGTGGCAGCAATGTGGTGTGGCGAGAAAAAGGCCTGATGCTAGCACATATTTTCTGACCTTAGTTCTACCCTGCCTGCTGCAACATGAAAATGTGCTGTTTATTACCGTGTATTACACATCTTGTACACTCAAATTGAATATTCAACACCTCTGTTTATGTTAAACAATTCAATTACTGATTCCCGCCCGCAATGGAATCAGTAAATCCACCGAAATTTCTGACCCAGTGGTGTCGCTGTTCGGTCCCGAATTCGTCAAGTTTAGATGTTTGTTTACTCACGTCTAATCACCTGGAAACTTGTCGCGCGTGAGCACCACCTTTTTCCCTGGGTTTAGCGCCCTCGAGTTTACTCCGTGATGTTCATAGTCCGGGGTTTAAATAAATAAATTGTTAGATTACACCAAAATCACGATTATTTTACTTGGTGCACATGGGTATGACGGTCAAAATCATTTTATTTTCCAGCATTCTGGGGATGTACATACAACAGGAGCTATGTACTATAAAGCTATATGTGAGTGGAAGGCCGAAAGCGAAATGACTGGGAGTATGGAGAAGTAGAAATGAAATCCCCCCTAAAATCGAAAAATTCCCTCCCCGCCATGCGGCTTGAGGCCCGTGCGCTAAGCGAGCTTACTAATACGTCAAATAGAGGCGGCGAGAGGTTTTGATGGGCGGTTTGGCGAGCGGGCGGGCGGGCGGACGGAGGATACGAAGCGGTGGGCGGCGGGCGGGAGAGGGCCGCGAAGGTACCGTCAGCGCGCACGGGTTTCGAGCCCGAGTGCCCGAGGAGAGGCAGGTATCGATGGAGTATTCCCGAGTCAAGAGGGATGTGCTGCCGATGGAAGTGGTTGTCATCGCCACCGGCCGCGTATGCCTGCGGCGATGGGGTGAAGGGGAGAGCTGAAGAACGTGTGACTAAACACGCGTTCTTTGTCGGGGCGGGAAGCCGGGATCGTAGAGTTGGCCATGGACGTCCCCCGCACATACTGCCAGGGTGCGGAAGCTGGAGGCGATAAGGCGTGGTGTGGGGCCGATGGGTGGTGGGGCTGGCGCGGCACCACATGATCCTGCGCGCACGTACGTGTGCACGGGAATGGACGACGGAGGGTGTTTAAATGGCCAGGGCTAACCCCGCACATTTTGAGATCACGCGGGGGCTGGTGGACGTTTGCATATAGTGGGGCGGCGGCGGGAGTGGACGCAGGGAGCTGGTCACAACAAGGGACGCGCACACATCCATTTGCGGTGGTGCGGCGCGCAGGCAATCGATAAAACATTGATACCTTGCCCCCACACGTTTTGCGAAAGCATGGGGGCCGGGGAGTTCGATGCTGAGAGCAATGAGCTTAGGAGAGATTGTGGGGCAGGGCGCCGGCACGATGGTGTGTGAGGTAGTGTGCACGGCGTGTGGCGATCTCTGCGGGCTGAACCAGCGGCTGGAGGTAGTAATGGAGATCCTGGGTAGTTGCGGCGGGTCCGGGTCAGTGGTTTCTGGGCCAGGACCGCGCTACGGGGTGGAGGGCCCAGGACTGCGAAGTGTGTTACACAGTCCTCGATAGGTCCTGGAAAGCACAATAATGAGAAAATGCACATATAGAATATGAATACCTACTTTATCCTAAACCCCATCCCATTCTCCAGCTTTCCCTGCGTTGTTGAAGTTGGTTGTCGTCGTTGACGTTGTCGGCGAGCAGAGGACGATCGGGGCCTAACCGCGGAACTGCCGGATTCGGTCGTTTGTGGCGCGTC
>KV417552.1:141622-165660 GCA_001630335.1 Athelia psychrophila | reverse complement strand
CCCCCCCGCCCCCCTCCGATGGCCCCTCCTCCACCGACCCCACCTCTAACCCCAACTCCAACTCCAACCCCACCACCGACCCCTCTTCCAACCACAACTCCAAAAACGCAAACGCAGACGCAAACCCCACAGCCGACCCCAGCCGCGCCGACGCACGCTCGCGCCTGTCCATCGCAGCCGCGACCCTCGCCTGGCGGCACATGGCGCCCACCGCGCCGGACACGCTGTGGTGCCACCCCTTCCTCGACCGCGACCCCTTCCTCATCGCGGAGCGGCCCGACGTGTACGTCGTCGGGTGCCAGCCGGCGTTTGCGACGCGGTTCGTGCGGGACGGCGAGGGCGGCGGGGAGGACGGGGCGGGGGGCGGTGGTGGGGGAAAGAAGAAAAGGAAGGGAGATGGGAGGGGGAAAGGGAAAGAACAGGCGGATCGGAATGGAGACGGGGATGGGGGAGAGGGGACGGACGGCACGCGCGTCATCCTGCTGCCGTCCTTTGCGCAGACGGGCGTGCTGGTCCTGCTCAACCTGCGTACCCTCCGCGTCCGCCGCGTCAAGTTCGGTGTGCGCGGGATCCGGGCTGGTGGGGGCGATGATGGGGGCGATATGGAATGTTAATGGGGAGGAGGGGGAAATGGCACACTAGTTCAGAAAGGACCTTGCGATGCTGATGTAGGCGCTGCTAATTGAGCGGCATGAGCGCGACTTGACTTGCATATATTTGTCATTCAGAATCGAACCGAGTGCAAGTGCTGTCACTAGCTGAATTCTCTACCAGACCGAACTCCGTCCAGGCTAATAGAAAACTCGGTAGTTTGCGTTCATAGGTAGTGCTTCAATTAACACAGCTAATAGTTGTGCCGTGGACCCATCCAGACACAACTATGAGCGGGCCTCTAGTTAACGACGTTGCGTCGCTGCGTTCAATCAAATAGGCAAAAATACAAATACTTTCAAGTTGGAGCACAGTACATGATGTTTAATGGAGATCTTTTTTGGAGCATTAATTGATTAAGAGGAGAACAAGATGCCTAATATACACTACACTACAGTTCAAATGCTTTGTATCTGATCTGTATGTATGCGTGAGTACGGGAGATCGTTTGAAGAGAAAAACAAATGACGAGAAATGTCACGAGGCAGGACTGGGACGACGGTGGACGACGGTCAGCAATGGATATGAAGACGAAACAACGGAGCGGTAACTTAGCTCGCGATCGGGTCTTTGCAGAACACAACTCATCACCGCCAACTCGCAATTGTGCAACTCCAGAGGAGAGCGGGAATAAAAAATTATGCGGATGCAGCTGAAGCTGACATGCGCGCGTTCGTCATAACCGCCGACAGATCCCTTTGGTTGGGTACCTCTAGGCAGAAAGCCCTCCGAAGAGAACTCTGCTATGCCCTCGGGTGTGTCCGCGCACTCGGTTGATGTGAGCAGCAGAGGAACGCTAGGGGAAAGTGGATGGGTGAGTGGCGGGGGGGAGGCTGGCGTGAAGGGGGAGGCTGGCGTGCGGGGCGGGGGGATTCGAGTCGGCAGTGAGGGCGGTTGTTGGGTGCTGTTTGCTTGATGATCTGCGTGGATAGTGTAAGTATCGCGCCCCCATAAATAAACAAATAAACTAGCCTTGTGCTTCGTGGTGGTGGGCGGGCGTCGAGGAGAGAGTGATTTTGAAGCAAAAGTCTGTTGAATCCAGGATCTTATCCTTTAGCAAGCGTGGGAATGTCAGCCGCACGTGATCGCGATTGCTGCCCCATCGTGGGTTTGGTCATGGGTTGAAGGGTGGAGATGGAAAAAAAATCAATATTATTGTACCGCAGCTGTGGTCGACTGGGGTTTGGAGCTCATAACCTGATGGTTTCAACAGGTCATCAGGGTGTGTACCCGATCCTCGAAATTTTTGCTGATTATTTGCCACCAAATATACCGGTTACCCGCGTCCGCCCGGGCCGTCATTACCCCACATCAATTAAATCGCAGCACGAGCAAGAGCACGAGCGCTCCCCATCTCCCGATTCATCGCATTGATCCTCTTCCAAATATAACTGCAAACCAATTCTCTTCTCAACATCTCAAACTTGCAACAATCTCGTCTGAGACACTCGAATCGCCCCAGATGATCACCGGAATAGCCCACGTCAACCTCACCGTGCCGGAAGGCACCTTTGACCAGGCGGAGGAGTTCTACGGCAAGACACTCGGCATGACGAGTGTGGAAGTCCCAGCTCTGCAGAAGGGCATCCTCACCTGGTGAGTAAATACATCGTGATCTCACCCACTTCCTCCACCATCAACCTCCAGATCATGTGTTCCCCTCCTCCCGTCTAACACAGAACCAGGTTCGACATCACACCCGGCGGCCAACAGGTGCACATCGGATTCGGCCCGCCCAACGATGAATCAGCCCGACACCCGTGCTTTCGCGTAGAATCTGCAGACGCGCTGAGAAACCTGCAAGTGAAAGTATATGAACATTTTGAGAGAGGCCTCAATGGGGCACCGAGGGCGGCTGATAAGCCCGATGGCGAAAATTCTGGTGAGTGAAATGCTTTTTAGGGGGAGAAAAGAGGGAGGGAAGGGTGTTAAGATGACGATGGATCCGAAAGCTGATCATAACTGGGTTGGTGTAGGTGCGAAGGGCGTGGAGTATCCAAAACGGTTCTTTGCGAGAGACTACGCTGGGAATAGGCTGGAGTTCAGCCTATAGGGTTGACCGATGTGCTGGTGCAAGGGGGGAAAGTGTGTTCATTGTACAATGTACTGATTGAGCAACATCAATTACATGGGTTTTAATCGCAAACCTCATCGTTAAAACAGTGGTCATGCTGGAACTTTATGCCAAGACGTGCAAAGTATCTGCTGCGTGCGCTAGGAACTATCTGAATGTCTGCTCTATCGCCCTTGCTCATTGATAGCCTTGACCTCTCTAAGTTCCTGAACTGTGATTGATCTTGTGTGTTCCCTGGTGTGAATGGTCATGCTAGGAGTTTAAGCCGCGAAGTCTAAAGCGGTGTGGGACGGGAATCATCCAGATGTCTGCTCTATCGCCCATGATAGCCTTGACCTCCCCAAGTTCCCCAAGTTCCATCGATTGTGGGTATTCCCCAATGTGAATGCGCAGCGACCGCAACACTGCACCGCGTTCGGTGCTGCGGTTCTCGCTCGTTCGCGATCGCACCATCGCGGTGAGAGCGGCAGTGTCCATTCTGAGAGCGAGAGCTCCCATCAGGCTGAGTGTGTGCAAGTTGGGCAGCAGTGCGGGGGCATCGCGGCCAGGCTTAAATGTGAGCTCTTCAAACAACTTGCTGTAACCAGTCCCAAAAAGACAGCGCTTTTCACAGCAGATTTCGAGCTCCACCAGGCCAGTGGGCACAGCCCTGAGGATGCCATGCAAACCCTGGGGCTCCACTTTCGCCTGTTTAAGGACAAATTTCTGCAACATGGGACATGTAGGCAGAAATGAGATGAGCCGCTCTTGTATTCGGAATTGGTCGGCGTGCACCGTTGAGGTAAAGTGGACGTTGAGGTGGAGCAAAGAAGGGAGTTTGACGCTCTCGAAGAAGTATTTAAAGGTCGATTCCTCGTCGACGCGTAGTTCCAGGAAGCGGAGAGAGTGGTGTACAAGGTCCACACTCTCCTCCCCTTCGGCGTACGACAGCCCGACCTTAAATCGGGCAAGGTTTGGGCAATCCCGCAAAAGTTGCATGCAGCCTTCGCTGGTGGCTTTTAAGATGTCCAAGTGCTCTATCTGTTGCCATGGGAGTTGAATGTACGGAATGCCCCCGTTGAAACGACTATACCCGAGACTGGCGTATCGAAGTATTGGAGAGGCGGCAAATACGGTCAGAAGCTGTGGGTGGTCGTTGCGGCTCAAACCGGGCCAGATGTACCCCGTGTGGGGGCGTACCTCAAGCGTTTCGAGGATCGGAAACGGTGATGCAGATCTCTCAGCGACCGCCTGCTCTATCGTGACAAAGAATACTGGGTGGCAGTTTGTGCGTAAATGCCGCAAACGTTCCACTGAGGCGGCAAGGGTGATGGCCAAGGACCGATAGTGCTCTTTGTCGACGCTGGACATCATGATCCGATGTTTTTGCCCCTTGTTGCTGAAATTGATGACTACTTCGAGCGGGCAAGCACCAGAACGGGCGGTAAAGAGGCGGAAGATCTCCAACGCGCCGGCGAATCGGGAGGGGCGATTGATGTGGATGCGGAGACTTGCCCATAGACGTGGTGAAGAAAAAGCGACTGCGCGCCATCGTCTGCACACGCTTGCGAGGAAGATAGGCCCTGGGGACGGTGCCCAATAATCCTCCTGCCGAGTAACAGCGCCGAAAGCCAGAAAGATCTCGGCCAAGACGTCGTCTGAGACCCCAAACTCAAGCATAACTGCTGCTATGATCGAGGATGTACTGGATGGATCGTCATCAGTTGAAGCTGCTATGTAGAATTTAGCAAGGGTATGGCACGCACTTTGAAAGGGAGCGAGATGTGGAAGGGTGTTCTGAGATTTGAATATCGCAAAGATTCGGACCCCCTGATAACGGGCGTTTGTGTGAGTGAGTGTGTCTGTTGTACCTAGAATCGCGTTCGAGGACGCACAGCACTGAGTAAGGATAGTCGCGTGGTTGTGGTAACGTTGTTTGGCTCTGTTACCTGTAGTCATTCAAAAGATTGAAGTCGATTTATAACGCACTGGTATGCTCGGTAACTTGCCATATTTAAGTGCAGCATCATCTCATCCTAGTCACTACCACCCTTCTGCCAGTAACACATACGTCGCTGAGACTTCTATAAACTTTCTGTCAAAAAAACTACATCAGGCCGCATGTGAGGATGCTACTGAGCGTGCAGTAGGGTCTGGTAGCAGTGGTAGGTCAATCGGTTCCCCCCCCTTTACATAGTATGCAGTAGGATAGGGCCACGTCTCCATAGGGCTCAGTAGCATTTCGTAGAGCAGCCTCGCAGTTATGTAGACTTGCAGAGCAGTGGTAGAAAGTGGCTATGGAGAGTGAAGTAGCGCACAGTAGCGCAAAATAGCAACAATTGCAATAGCTACCACACGTCGACTGCGATTCCGCAATGCATTTAAATTGCATAATGATGATAGGGTGTGCATAATTTCATTGTAATTATCTATAACAAGAAATTAACTACAATATGCCCTCCATACTCTTGCGCAGCATCCAAATCATCCGACTCCATCGACATCCACCAGTCGGCCGGCTCTGGCGGTAGAGGATATTGAGTATCAACAGTTAATAATTACAAGGTGAAACTTACATTGTATTGCGCGAACCCCAGGTACCGGTTTATCGTGGGGCTCGTCCAACCCCACCCACAATTACGCAAATGTCACCACGCCAACACGCGGTGTAGAATTGGATAGTATCACTAAATGTATTCATACATCACTCTCGGTGGGCATATTACTTATATTGGCTCTGTGGTTGTGCTGATATACTTTAGTAGCAATAAGATGATGACCCTCGGTGGCTACTGGGTTACGCTGGATGCATTGCGCAAACTCACCGAGAAATTGCACATGGAGCTCGGAGAGCACACTAGCCCCTGGACCAACCCTGGGAATTACGGGCGTTCCATCAATAACTGGTTACTTATGTGACCACAAACCAGACGACATACCGAACATCAAGGCGGGAGGAATTGACTGGTCTCCTAAGAGCAAGCGATTCGGCGTCATATTCATATCGAAGTTTGCCAGACAAGACTACCATGTCCCGTTGGAGGAGGACGCGGGTGATCTCGTGGTAAAGGAATGGCTACGGCGCGAGGGAGCTGATGAGAATCATGAGATCGTGTGCGCGACGCTGCCGGACCCTTAGGGGATCGCAGCCAGTGGGACTCGCCCTGAGAAATGCACGTACACATATATACATGTGACACGACCCCCCAAGGAAAGCATTGGGAAGTAGCATTCGTATGATAGGGCCTTTGGTCATGTGCTGGAGGAGCAGCCGAAGGATCGAGTTGCGTTCTTGTGCAGTGTCACAAATTAGGAATTGTGCATCCTTCCTTGCGATTAGAGCTGTTCGGTTCTATGAGACGGGACAGATCCAAGGACGCGCGTGATGGCCAGACCAGAATGCAGTGCAAGTCAAGGCCCATGGGCGCCGAGCTTCCGCGCCTAAGTTGCCACTGACTCAGCCTGACTCAGCGTGTACTTCAATTAATGTTCATCTTCTCTTCATCGCTGCTGTGTCGGCAGGCAGCGGCGCACATTTCCCTGACGCCTGTGCTTGAGCCTGTGCTCAATCCAGTTGAGCTGACGCAACACCTAGCGACGCGTCCCATCAAGACCGCGCACAATACCTTGTAACCAGCGATCGTCACGATTATGGAAACCTACATAAACATGTCTAGAAATGCCTGAAAGCTCAACACACTCAACCCACCCCTCACACAACCATGGAGATCCCCACCAAACAACAGAAAGTCGTCCAAGTCGCCAAAGGCCTCCCCGCTGACGTCCTGCGCATCGTCGACGCACCCGTCGAGCGGCCCGCCCCCGGCAGCGGGGACATCCTCGTCCAAGTCAGAGCTGTCGCGTTCAACCACCTGTTAGCCCCCTTTCCTCTTCTTCCTTCTCTCCAATCATGATCGGCGCGCTGACAATGACGGACAGGTGGAAACTCATGCCCGTCATCCCCGCCTTCCTGCGCAAGCTGCCCGCCGTGCCGGAGATCGAGCTAGCTGGCGTGATCGCCGACCCGGGCGAGAGCGCGTTCGCAACGGGCGACGAGGTGTTCGGGTTTATTCTGACCAACATGCTGTCCAGCGACCGCGGCGCGCTCGCGCAGTACGTCCTCATGAAGGTGAGTACACCGCCCAAGCCTGGAGTCTGCATTGGTATTGATATTGATCGCTGCCCCTCCCCAGGCAATCCATGTCGTCCACAAGCCCGCTGCGCTCTCCTGGGAAGCGGCCTCCGGGCTCACCTGTTCCGGGCTCACCGCCGCGCGTGCGCTATCCCTTTTCGACACGCGCCCGAAGAAGGGTCTGCGCATACTGGTGGCTGGCGCGAGCTCAGCCCTCGGGCGCGCAGCCATCCAGATTGCGAAAGGCCAGGGAGCGTATGTAGTCGCGAGCTGCTCGGCCGCAAGCGCGGAGGGCGTGCGCGCGCTCGGCGCTGACGAGGTGCGTACACAAATATACTGAGTCTGCTACCCGACTAACATGCTGCAAATGGGCAGATCTTGGACTACACCGCCTCGCCCCTGCCGCAGCAGCTCGCCACGGCGTACCCATACGACAAATCCCGCCCGTCCGAGTCGCCCCTCGCGCTCGACCTTATCATCGACTGCATCGGCGCGGACCCCAAGCTCTACACGCAGTCCCCCGCGTACCTCGCCAAGGACGGCGTCTTCGTCCAGCCCGGCATCGACACCAGCGGCGGCGCGCTCAAGACCGGGTGGCACCTCGCGCACGCCAAGTGGTACCCGGGCTGCTGGGCGGGCGGCGTGCCGCGCACGTTCCGCTTCCTCAGCGTGCAGGTTGCGGACGATGAGTCGCTCGAGCGCGAGCTGGCAGAGCTCGCTGGGTGGACGCAGGACGGTGAGTCTAAGCTATTTCGTTCATGTGCTTTGCTCATAGAAGGCATTTTAGGGACGCTGCGGATGGAGATCGACTCTGTGCACGCGTTCGACAGGGCGGGCGTGATGACGGCGTACGAGCGTGTCATGTCGGGCAAGGCGCGGGGCAAGGTTGTCGTTCGCGTGTCCTAGACTCCTGGGAGACCTCTTTTCTTTCTTCTATCAAGGCCCTCGTGTATCTTATCTATTAGCCTGTACTCTGCTGCTCTACCCGGTGTATTTAACTGTGTGCAATTACCAAATTTTGAAACATTGCACGCATAACTCAAGGTCAATCCCAAGAAAACAACCAACGATCTATGTTATATGTTATCGCTGAAGCGGTGGACTATGCGGAAGTGCACTCTCTATGTGTGAGGCGATCATTGAGAACCTGTATTGCGATACACGGAAGGAGGCACATATCGCATCAATTGGTGCATTTTCTATGCGACTTGTCAAGATCGCAGCCATTGCTGCTGCAACATCCTTGTTATCATGGTATGCGGGATATGTTTATTTACAAGTACAACTTAAATAGAATTCACACAACCCTGTCCGCTTGTTCTGCTTATAGAAAACTGCTGAGATGACCCATGCGCTGAATTGCCGGTTCCATATCATTCTTTCTCCATGATGCTATATTAACCTGGCAAGTCGGGCAGGGAATTGCGGTATATCCACCAGAAGAATGGGTGCCTGCGGCACGGAAGATATCGTCAAGTTTCAACAGTGATGCCGGCGTATCCAACTGAGATATGACCGACTGGAACCACAGATGATTGCGCCCAGAATTGTCTTGCCCGTGGTGTGGTATCGTCTTCAAAAATCTGTGCAAGCTTCCGATTAGATCCAGCCACTGTGCATAATATCGCGTCTGCAAAGCTCAGGATTAGCCCGGAGCGCATTTGGATCTTGGTACTCACCCATGCGATGTATAATGGGAGAGTCAATTTCTCGAATGCCAATGATAGTGGAACTTCGAGTATTATTTTCTCCGTCTTATCCATGATATCCATATAGCCGTGCCTCGCGGCATAGAACATGACCTCGAACGAATGCTCAAGATGTGCTTCGCTGAAGAAAATCATGTCAGGGATAGCGAAGTACTTGATAGACAAATAACACACCTCATGTAGATGTTGCAAACCCCTATGGCCGCGTATACTTGATACTTCTCAGCCGCTTCTGCCAACTCAGCTAGTTGCTTGAATTCTATCTTTTTAAGATCGGGCTGCCTTTGAGGATACATGAACTGAAAAAGGAGCTCCAGCGTGTCTCCGCTTTCGGTCAGAGGTACGGTTTCGTCTTGAGAGTTGGTGCCATCCGGCGGAGGGAATCCCTCCGAATGAACCGTCAAATTGTTACGGTGAACTTTGAAGAGCATTCCATCGCAAGATCGGAAGGTTACATCAGAGTCGTCTGCACAAACTAGAGCATGTCTTGTTGGCTCCAGAATAGGCACTATGATTCGAGCAGGTTTGCGACTCACAGCGGCCCGAGACATTGTCTGCCTGTGGATTAGGGTCCATTGGATCAGATTAAGGGACAGCAGTGATCTAGGTTTGAAACGGTGGAGGTTGAGGCCAGTGCTGCAGCTATTGCACGCCGAATCAAATGCTTCAGGCCGTGATGTTGTTGTACTTTGTTTGTGCTTTTCCCTCTGCTTCCAAAGCATGACAGCACCGCAGCGGACTTTCAAGGAGGAGCGGAAGGTGTAAGGTAAGGTGAGATGTCCTCACCAACAGAATACTGGACATGACGTCGAACTTCTGCCTTAAGGCTCTCCAGAAACCCATTCGCCCAAATGTGGTAATAGATTCACACCACATGGGCGCTTACATCAATCAATCTAAGCCATTGATATTGGGTAAGTTGTTGCTGCGACGCTCAGGAAGACTTTGCGTTGATATTTGGTCTTCACAGTGGCGCCACCATGAACGGCTCGGTGGCTGAATATTGTGAGGCAACTGCTCCACTCAACAGTCTCTTCTAGATGTCGCCTGTGTCACATCAGATCGGGAAACGCTAGCGACCTAGAACCCCCGCTTGGGCCGCGGTGGACTACGCGGAAGCGCGCTCTATGTGTGAGGCAATCCTTGAGGATCTGAAGGTCCTCGATTGTCAATGACTTCTGGCTCTCCACGATGTACATGTGCAGCGACTGCAACTCAGCGCCGCGGTGAGCATCAGCATTGTCCCAAGTCCTCGACCGTATTATCGCAGTGAAGGCGCGAATATTCATGTCCAGCGCGCCCAGCAGGCTGAGCGCGCGCAAGTTGGGCAGCAGCGCAGGGGGGTCGCGCGTGCGAAGGGTGAGTTCTTCAAGCAGCTGTTTGCTGTATATAGTCGGGGCGGCGCTCTCCTCCCGCTCATGGACGAATTCGAGCTCCAGTAGCCCACTGGGCACGGCCTTGAGGATGGAATGGAAATCCTCGGGAGACACATGGCGGAGCTTGAGGACGAGTCTCTGCAATGTGACCGTTGCGGCCAGAAATCGTGTGAGGCGTGCGTGTGCGAGGGGCTGCCATTCGTCCTCAGCAAATGTTATCCGAAGCTCGAGCAAAGAAGGCAGCTCGACGCTCCCGAAGAGCGCATCAAAACTAGCGCCAGATTCATCGTCGAACCATATCTCAAGGGACTGGAGGGAGTGGCGCAGGAAATCAACAGGCCCACGTACGCCGCATTGTCGAGGTACCATGACATTGAATCGGACGAGGTTCGGGCATTCTCGCAAAAGACGCATGCAGCCCTCGGACGAGGCATCGATCCTGTCCAACTGCTCTATTTGCTGCCATGGGAGCTGGATGGGTAGATTTTCGTCGTTGTGAAAGCTATAACCAATCCCGAGGTTGACGTATCGGAGTTTGGGAGAGGCAGCAAACATGGTCAGACCCGCTTCATCGTCATTCTGGCCCAGGTCGGGCCACGTTTGCCTGTTGCGTCCGTATGACCGTATCTCTAGCGTTTCAAGCATTGGCCGCGACCACGTGGGTCCCTGAACGACTGCCTGCTCGATCTTCCAAAGGAATGATGGGTGACTGTTGGTGCGGAAATGTTGCCAACGGTCCACCGACGCAGCAAGGGCGTTAGCCAATGACTGACACTGTTCCATGTCCTCGCTGGAGAACATCAGTGCGTCTTCCACGTTGCTGAATGTAATAGCAATGTCGAGCGGGTATGCACCAGAACGGGCCGCGAACCGCTGGAAAACATTGATTGCATCGACGAAGTTGGAGGGACGACTGATGTTGATCCGAATACCTGCCCATAGACGTGGAGTAGAAAGTGTGACTGCACGCCACTTCCTGCACACGCTTCCGAGAAGGATGGGCCAGGCCGGGGAGTCTGGCGAAGGTGGTGGTGGTAAACTTGGTACCCGAAGGTTCTTCTTTATTGCACCAAAGGCGTAGAATATTTCGACCAAGACGTCGTCCGGGACTGCTAGTAATGGTGCGAGCTTGGGCGTGCCTTGTGAGCCGGTGTCTCGCTCGTTCGTGAATTCCATGGTTAATGACACAGTTGAATGAAACCTAGGCGGCTAAGGAAAGACTGCCAGTCACTGGACCAAGCAGGCTGCAGTGCACTGTGAAGCAGGATCACGATCACGATTCACGTGCGGCTGTCAATTCCCACGCTTGCCAAAGGAGATCCTGGGCTGCTAAACTCAGTCCCTTCAACCTTGTGGCAGAAAGTACGCGCACTGCGTAGACTTCCCGCCTTCTTTACAGTTACGCGACCACTCCAACACAGACCTCGATTCATATCGGGGAAATCAATACAGTCAGAGAGCGAGAGAGAGCCGCCTTTTTCGCCTGTCGCAGACTCAAAGTCACGCACTGGCAAACACTCAACTTGAACGCGTCTTCCTCTGTCTTCCTTTCGTCATCATCAAATATTAGGCCGAAACCCACCATTTTCCCAATTGTACTACGTCCTGATGTCACTTAAACCGTGCCTTCGTGGCATTGCTGTGGTGCGTTGGTGCTTGTAAAATCTATCAACGGCTTTCCCGAAACCCAATGGGCGCTCACACTCCACCGTACCGACTACCGAGCGCCTGATGTGCGTACATTCCAGATCATCACCGGCTGCCACGCGCCTCGTCTCATCGTCGGTGTGCTCGGCCTGGAGACCCCCGACGGCGACTTCTTTGCACCACCAGCCTCCCCCCGCACGTCCCCCAAACCCTGCCGGCGGACGACGACGCGGACGCGAGATAGAGGTCGGCGAAAAGGCAACCCCGAACGAAAGAGAAGACAGCCCGATGAATGACTCGTGTCGGGCCTCGACATTGGCGCCGCCTCTCCCGCCAACGCGCAGCTCCAGCAGCTCATCGAGTATCTCACCGGCGTATCCCCACCGCGCCAGGCACACTGCGCTGCCACCCCTTCCTCGCTCCCCATCGAGGAGCAACCGGATGTGTACCTAGTCGGGTGCCAGCCGGCGGTTGCGACGCGGCTCGTACGGGACGGCGAGGGCGGTTGTAATACGGGGGAGGGGGCAGTGGGAGGAAGAAGAGAAGGAAAGGGATAGAGAAAGACTAGGGGAATAGAGATGGGGATGGGGGGAAAGGGACGGACGGCACGCGCGTTATTCTGCTGCCCTCCTTCGTGCAGACAGGCATGCTGGTCCTGCTTGACCTGTGCACCCTCCGCGTCCAGCGCGTCAAGTTCAGTGTACGCGGCATCCGAACGGGCGGGGGCGGGAAGAAAGACCATAGAAGGCTGCCCATGACCGTGGTCCACTCTAGTGTGGGCGTTGCCATTGCGCTGTTTCAAAGAGGTCACGTTTATAGGAAATAGTTCACATTCGTTGTGTCGTGGACCCATCCAGACATGCAGCTCTAGCTCTTTAATGGAGACATTTTTTGCAGCATTAATTGATTAAGAGGAGAACAAGATGCCTAACATACATTACACTACAGCCTATGGCGGAGAGCTCGAATGCTTTGTATCTGATCTGTATGTATGCGTGAGTATGGGAGATCGTTTAGTGAGCAAAACAAATGACGAAAGATGTCACGAGGCAGGACTGGGACGCTTCGGACGGCGGTCAGCGATGGATATGAAGACGAAACAATGTAGCGGTAACTTAGCTCGCGATCGGGTCTTTGCGAAACACAACTCATCACCGCCAACTCGCAATTGTGCAACTCCAGAGGAGAGCGGGAATAAAAAATTATGCGGATGTAGCCTGAGGCTGACATGCGCGCGTTCGTCTAACCGCCGACAGATCCCTTTGGTTGGGTACCTCTAGGCAGAAAGCCCTCCGAAGAGAACTCTACTATGCCCTCGGGTGTGTCCGCGCACTCGGTTGATGTGAGCAGCAGAGGAACGCTAGGGGAAATGGGAGGGGTGAGTGGCGGGGTGGATGCTGGCGTGAAGGGTGGGAGGCTGGCGTGCGGGGCGGGGGATTCGAGTCGGTAGTGAGGGTGGTTGTTGGGTGCTGTTTGCTTGATGATCTGCGTGGATAGAGTAAGTATCGCACCTCCATAAATAAACAAATAAACTAGCCTTGTGTTTTGTGGTGGTGGGAGAGCGTTGAGGAGAGAGTGAGGCAAAAGTCTGTTGAATCCGGGATCTTATCCTTAAGCAAGCGTGGGAATTGTCAGCCGCACGTGATCGCGATTGTCGCAACCACCCCTGAGGTGAAGTCTTGCAGCTGCCATCAGTTTTCATCGACCGAGGTAGCACCTGGTAGCACCAGGATCCTATGTGTGAGTGCACGGCGGTCTTTTTCGGTCCGTGTTTACTTATACTTATTCTGAACTGCTTTCAGCCACCAATTAGTGTGACATGCGCCTGCTTCCGTGTATCGCGATACATATCTTCAAGGATCGCCTCTCACATAGAGCACGCCATGGCATGTAATGGAATGATATGCTCAATCGTCCCTCAAGCTGTGCGCACAACATTTCGAGATTCGGTAATCGCATATTGAACACACTGGCGAGAGCAGCAAAATACAAGCTAACAGATAAGATACATGAGTGGATAACAGAATTTCAACAAGTCACCCAGGAGTCTAGGACACGCGAACGACAACCTTGCCCCGCGCCTTGCCCGACATGACGCGCTCATACGCCGTCATCACACCCGCCCTGTCGAACGTGTGCACAGAGTCGATCTCCATCCTTAGCGTCCCTAAAATGCCTCCCATGAGCGCGCACATCCAAACGAACCAGACCTAAACTCGTTACTCACCGTCCTGCGTCCACCCAGCGAGCTCCGCCAGCTCGCGCTCGAGCGACTCACCGTCCGCGACCTGCACGCTGAAGAAGCGGAACGTGCGCGGCACGCCGCCCGCCCAGCAGCCCGGGTACCACTTGGCGTGCGCGAGGTGCCACCCGGTCTTGAGTGCGCCGCCGCTGGTGTCGATGCCGGGCTGGACGAAGACGCCGTCCTTGGCGAGGTACGCGGGGGACTGCGTGTAGAGCTTGGGGTCCGCGCCGATGCAGTCGATGATGAGATCGAGCGCGAGGGGCGACTCGGATGGGCGGGCTTTGTCATACGGGTACGCCGTGGCGAGCTGCTGCGGCAGGGGCGAGGCGGTGTAGTCCAATATCTGCCACATTTACAACACGTTAGCCGGGTAGCATGCTCGGCGTCTTTGTGTGCGCACCTCGTCAGCGCCGAGGGCGCGCACGCCCTCCGCACTTGCGGCCGAGCAGCTCGCGACTACATAGGCACCCTGCCCTTTTGCAATCTGAATGGCTGTGCGGCCGAGGGCCGAGCTCGCGCCGGCTACTAGTATGCGCAGCCCCTTCTTTGGGCGCGTGTCGAAGAGGGACAGCGCACGCGCGGCGGTGAGCCCGGAGCAGGTGAGCCCGGAGGCCGCTTCCCAGGAGAGCGCAGCTGGCTTGCGGACAACATGGATTGCCTGGGGAGGGGCAGCGATCAATCCCAATGCGGCTTCCGGGCTAGGGGCGGTGTACTCACCTTCATGAGGACGTACTGCGCGAGCGCGCCGCGGTCGCTGGACAGCGCGTTGGGCGGGACGAACCCGAGCACCTCGTCGCCGGTTGCGAACGCGCTCTCGCCCGGGTCGGCGATCACGCCAGCGAGCTCGATCTCCGGCACCGCGGGAAGCTTGCGGAGGAAGGCGGGGATGACGGGCATGAGTTTCCACCTGTCCGTCATTGTCAGCGCGCCGATCATGATTGGAGAGAAGGAAGAAGAGGAAAGGGGGCTAACAGGTGGTTGAACGCGACAGCTCTGACTTGGACGAGGATGTCCCCGCTGCCGGGGGCGGGCCGCTCGACGGGTACGTCGACGATGCGCAGGACGTCGGCGGGGAGGCCTTTGGCGACTTGGACGACTTTCTGTTGTTTGGTGGGGATCTCCATGGTTGTGAGGGGTGCGTGGGGTGTGTTGAGTGTGTTGAGCTTTCAGGCATTTCTAGACGTGTTTATGTAGGTTTCTACAATCGTGATGATCTCTGGTTACAAGGTATTGTGCACGAGCGGTGTTGGCCATGGGACGCGTCGCTGGGTGTTGCGTCAGCCCAAATGGATTGAGCACAGGATTGAGCACAGGCGCCAGGGAAATGTGGGCCGCCGCCTGCCGAGTCCCGACGCAGCAGCGATGAAGAGCAGACGAACCATCAATTGAAGTACATGCTGAGTCAAGCTGAGTCAGTGGAAACTTAGGCGCGGAGCCTCGGGGGCCATGGCCTCATGCACTGCATTTGCACTGCATTCCGGTCTGACCACCACGCGCGTATGTCTCAGTCCTTGCTCAATTTAGATATGTGATTGATCCACTGTCATCATGGTACGGTGAAGGTAATGTGGACCAAGGTCCCAGCCGTCCATTGTTTGATATTACACCTCGCACGAGCGTACATTTCACGTTCCTTAACACCCCAGGTCTTCCCACCCCTTCAAGCCTTTATACCAACGGACTGGAGGATGTGTTTGGGGAAATCAAAGCAATCTTCGCAGTCATCGATTGAGTGCTTGAGACAACTGAAGATCGGATCCCCGTCTTTCGACCTGCTAGTGTCTATTCCAAAGTTATAGACTCTCAGCGGGACACGAACATCGTCCTGCTTGGAGTCAGCCATACCAAGCACACGGTAGAGAAAATGGACGGACATCAAGGCGTTCCAAGACCCTTTCTTGCTGTTCCTCCGGAAGATTCCTCAGCTGTTCTGAAATTTCAAGCCAGTCACTAGGGTTGTTTCCTGGACGAAAATCTCTGGGGCAATCGTGGCAGTACTCGTTGCCGTGCTCGCAGAACATAAAGTCGCCAACTACAAAGTCACCTGTGGTTGGCATGGCAGGCATGGCAGGCTAGTTTGATCATTGAGCATGTAGTGATCCTCGTAGCTCTCCAGATCACTTCAGCACTTGCCTAATTGATTTAGATGAGTTGCAGTCAAGTTCAACGTGTGAGAGGTGATATCGAAGACAAATCGATGGCTGTCATTCTATATAGGCGCATCCGTCATAGCACCCAGCTGAGTTTGAAAACCTACCGGTAGCAGACCCAAACAATGCTGCCACAACCGCATGCCTGTTTTGCGTCCTTGCACACGATTTCCGATACAAGTCGAGCCTTTATGGGGGTGATATAGGTATGTGTTGATTTAAGCCGTCTCTGAAAATAATACATTCACAGGACGCTCGTGGATCAAGGCGAGTTGTGCATTTGCTCGAACAAGTCCCATCTTGACTTGAAGATCGCAGCCAATTCTCCACATTTCTCCTGAAATGTCCTTGTTATCATGGTATACGGGATGTGTTTGTTTAAAAGTGCAACCCGGGAGGAAATTCATAGGCTCGTATCCTGCACTCAGATTGAATTGCCGCAGCTCTGTCCGTTTGCGCTGCTTACAGAAAACTGCTGAAATGTCTCAGGCGCTGAATTGCCGGTTGCATATCATTCTTTCTCCACGATGCTATATGACCCTGGCAACTGCACAGAGCATATCGTCCAGTTCCAAAAGCGATGCCAGCATATCCAGGTGCGATATAACCGACTTGAACCTCGTATTATTCTGGCAAGCAGAGCGCTGTCAACATTTACGCACTTCGAGTTCAAGGCCATTCGACACCGTGATTCATGCTGGGGCAAGAGCGAGCACTCGCTGGGAGACTAGCATGTTTGTTGCATATACTAGAAAAGCCCATATCGACATCACAGCTGGCCTGCTCTGATGTAGCATGTGGTCATCTTTGCCTTGTCTCGAAACATGGCCACGTCGCTTCCTTCTGGTCCGAGGCACTATTTGACGGATAAAGCTACTGTGGCACCAAATCGAAGAGTTGGATGACATGGGCCAATTAAGAGCATGAAGGATTCACACTTCCAACGCCTTGTACCCTGACTGCAATACCCTCACTTTACTCCCTAGATTGCCGACGCTGTGCATAATTGGCGAGGTTGACATCGATCCTGATACTTTACTACTGTCGATGTCATACGCCTAGAAAATGATACAGCTCACAAATCTGCGAATAAAACGAAGTTCTGTTTGATTAGTCTGCACTCGGCCACAGCGAGTTTGGCCAGCTGGACAAGATTAGCCCATCACGCGGGTGATAATTCAGGCGATCATGAGCGCGCTGAGTGCCTCACCATTTGCGGCGCTTTATTCTGATCAACGGCGTTGGACTCTTCTCGACGATCTCTTCAGAAGTCGTCGGGCATGCATATAGGTCGAACACGCTGAGGCCATGCAGCCGCTTATCACTACTTGGGGGGGGCAAGTGATGGTAAAGGGGTCAGCATTATTGTTGAACATTACATCAAGGTCATAACGACATGGCGGCGCAAGCAACCCTACTTTCAGATTGAATGTGAAAATATTTGCAGCGGGGGACCCTTGAAAACTTGATGACGCACAGGCCGTTGCTCGGGTCCGGGATCAACACGCTACTAGAAAAGGCCAAGGTTTGAGTAGCCAAGTTCCACGTGTATATCCGGGCGGTCGAAGGCCAATCGCAGCAAGTGCGAGCGCTCTAAGTGATTGGCACTATGCAAGTTGAAGCGCAAACCTTGGCCACTGGATTCAAAAAAAAATCTGGATCTCACTCAAGAAATCCTTCGAGGCTGCGATAAGCTACAATTCATACTTAAAGGTCCGTCTCTTCGTTTAATTGCAGTACATCATACTTACGAGAGGATATGTCGCAATATAGCTTCGAAAATATCAATCTCCAGCTGCTTGTACCCGATCGATCCTAGATCCATTTTTCGCAATGCTGCTACAGCCTGTTAGAAACGGTGTCGTGCTCGCTAGCTATACACCTCAGCTCCAAGTCGCGTATAAAAGCGAGAGCATCCCACAGGAAATTCCTCAGCTCCTCTCAGATTCTCTTCTCCTTCAAAGACAATCAGCCCCCTCCAGATTTCCTTCTCCGCACAAGTAAATCCACAATGCGTTTCTCCATCGCCGTCTTCGCCACCATCGCCTTGAGCGTGTTCGCTTCGGCCACCCCGGTCGTTGTCAGAGATGCCAGTGTGCAGGGAGTTCAGAGCATCCTGACGACCCTCAAGACCGCCGTGACGCCTCTCGCGGCCCAGCTTGGTACGTTTACACAACCCTCTCGCCGCAGAGTTTCGTCTGACATACCTTCTCATAGGTTCTATCCAATCCAAAGACGCCACCAGCGCGGTTGTCAAGCCCCTCATTAAGCAGCTCACCACTGCCATCTCTGCGGCTACCACCAAGGTCGGGGCTCTCAAGGGCCAGCCCCAGAGCGTCGTACTCAGCAGCGCCTCTTCCAACGAGCTCGTTCCTCTGCAGACCGTCGCTAAATTGGTGGCGGACATTCTCACTGTTCGTTTTCTTCTGCTCCTCTCCAGCCATTGGCTGAACACCCTTTTCGTAGCTGCTCATCCCCGTACTGGCCCACCTCTACAAGATCCTCGGCCCCGGCGGTGATTTGACTCCTGTCCTCCCCCCTGTGGGGTATGTCCTCTCAATTTCCTCATACATATCAAAATATTCACATTTTCTTCAGTGCTGCTCTCAGCAGCCTTGTTGGCGGCTTGCTCGTTGTCGTTGCCGGGCTCGTGGTCGCACTTGCTCCTCTTCTTGCCGGACTGCTTGCCGGCCTCAGCGCCCTTGTGACCAGCTTGGGCCTCGGCCCCCTCATTGTTGCGCTCGGCCTGTAGAGGGTTAGCGTACACCATGCATTCCCTTAGTATCATTGCCGCTGTTTGGGAATTATTCGTAGTATCGGATGGTTTCTATAATTGAGCGATCGTAATGTCATCCGTTATATTTCCTTGTCCTCCGGAGTGTTCAGAATGCTGGGGTTGATGTCTCATTACAAGTGTTGCAGAAGCTTGCCACCTCGTCACGGTCGTGTTCGAATTTCCGCAGGTCGCTGACATCTGCACGTGCACGTCGGGATTGGCCTGATCACCAGCAACGGTTTGTTTCAGCAAATGACCCGAGTAAACAAATTTATAGACTAGACCACGCATTGATACTTCCTTTTGGCAAGAGAGGTGTAGAGCATGAGCAACAGAAAATGTGACGATCGCGCCACACGGCAGGCAGAAAGGGGCTTGTCTATTCTGAGCCGTGTCATCCAGCTCCGATCGGACTTGTTGCAGGTTATTCTACACTCCTGAGTCCTGCACGATGAGCACGAGAACCCTCTCGCAGCGCCCCGTCGAAATCGAGCTGTCGAAGCTGTCCCTGCGTGCAGAGTCCAGCAATAACAATAACAATACCGTTCATTCAGACCCACAACCGCCCGTAGAAATCGAGGATGTGCCGCCCGAAGGCGGGTACGGCTGGGTAGTTGTCGCCGCGTGCAGCACAATCACGTCTGTTTGCCTGCGATCATATATTTATCTTGTCAATGAGTCCTTAGCAACTTACGACCCTTCGAACATGTCAGTGTATGGCAGTGGTTCACAGAATCCGGGGTTGAAACGTTGAAGTTTCAACCGCTGCGGCAGTGACAGTAAACAAGGAACGATTGTCTTCACTTTTTTTTTGGTGTGGCTACGGGAGACTAAGTGACAGTAGCAACTTGCCCGCTGCACCAAGTGATTCAAGGTATATCGATAAATCCATTGCATATGTCATACATAATACACTAAATGGTTACATTTCTGTCTATTCTATAAGGTGCCCCCGCCTCTCCGCCGCCCACCCAATCATGCTTTCGTCAGCCCCAGCATCGACCCGGGCGTCCACGGCTGGATCTCGCCCTGTGGCCGCGCCCCCACGCTGCCCTTCTGCGGGGCGCGAGCGTGCTCGCGCTCGCTGGCGGACGACGACCGCCGCGAGGACGCGCCCATTGCGAGCAGCAGTGATGCGACGCTCTCGTCCTCGGGCGTGCGGGTCGTGAGCGGGGACAGCACCGGCGACGGCTGTGCGCTCGTGCTGCCGAACCCCTGCGCGTGCGAGGCAGGGAGCGCGAAAGCGGGCGGGAGCTGCGCGGACACGGACGGGCGGAAGGTGGTAGAGGACGGCGGGGAGGGGAGCTGGTGCTGCGTCGTGGTGGGAGGCGCGTGCAGGGAGGGTTTGTGTATGAGGCTCGGGTCGAGGGGGAGCCAGGAGGCAATGGAGGGGAGGCGCGTGTTCGAATCTGAGGGGCTGGGCTGCTGTCTTGCCGCCTGAGAGTCGTGATCGTCTTCCGCCTCCTCCAGGGCTTCTCCGTCGGCTCTCTTCCTCTTGAGGCCTGTGCAGCTCGCGCACTTGCCCGGCCCCTGCGCGCCCTCGAGCGCCTTGACGCGCGCGGTGAGCTCCTGCAGGTACGTCACCGTGCGCACGAGCACATCGAGCTTGAACTCCTTCTCCTCCTTGCCCGCGTCTTGCGGCTCGTCCTCCTCGTCCTCCTCGCCGCCGCGCTTCGGCTGGGCCGGCACGAGCACACGCAGGGTGGCGAGGGCGTCGTTGATCTTGGTCCGGCGTGCCTTCTCGATGATGCTGTGGTTCATCTTGCGCTGTGCTTCGCGGGCCGCGCGCGAGCTCGACGAGGCCTTGCGTCCGCGGCGCTTGGGGGCGGGATCGTCCTCGGTCAGAAACATGCTCTGCTCTGCTGCGCTGGGGCTGGGGGCGATAACGGGGGACATCGATGCACTTATGCGCTGGCGCTTTGCCTGGCGAGGCGGGTTGCAGCTTGCGGCGTAGGGGTCGGGGCGGGGCATGTCTTCAGTTTCGAGGGGCGCAATGGGGCGGAGGTTCGACATGGGAAGTGACGAGATTATGGATGGCACGGGTATTTGACGGTGTCGGAGCGGCAAGCTGCTCGTGTGCAGGGGAAACGTGGTTCGCAGGTCGGTCTTGAAGGGCCTTCATTAGGCCTGAACAGTGCCAGCAGCGTAACCAGCTCGCACGACCCTCTGCGCGCGACGCGATTGGTCCACAAGCCTAGTAGCGGCGCAACTAGCTCGCATGACCCGCTACGCGCGACGCGATTCGCCCACTTCCACACACGTGTGCGCAATATACAAGCACGTGCGTGCGTCTCCCGCCACATCTCCACTCCGAACTACTAGTACCCAGCTCTCTGTTTCGGGGATTGCCAACTTGCTACTCTCATTCCTGTCGCCCCCTCGCATCGATGTGTTGGAGGTGACGCCAATAATATCACAATATGGATTCTGAGTCTGCAAGTCGTCTCCCATTCGTGGCGCCTCATTACGGGCGCCCGTCTATGTCATACGAAGAATTCAGCACGACTTTAACTATTGTATAAATACGTAGATGTACTCTACCATAGGGAACAGCTCCCCCATGGAGTATAATCAAAGATTCCAAAAAAAAAGTCGTCTCCCATGATAGTGCATGTTTCCGAAAAAAAAAAAAGGGGGAATCTGGTCAGGCTTTCGCTTTCTTGGAAACACCCACAGGCGAGCGTTAGAACGTTGAGACCTTGTGGACGTGCGCCTGCGTGTATCGGACTTCGAACGCGACGAGAAGGTGACGCCAGACTCTGCGGAACCCATTTCTTATATATACAGTCGCCGGCACGTGTGGTTTACATCTAAGCAAATCCAATAAATTTTTTCGTCATCAAACCTCTCAGCGTAAGCATAAACATCGCGCTCCCAAGAGACATGGATCCTCCATAATACATAGCAGGTCGGAAGGCAGCGCGGCCAGCTTCAGTCCCTCCATATCGTTCCAGTATATAACCTGCCACCGGTGCACCCTGATGCACTGCGTCAACAATGATACTATTGCATGAGTGACCCGCTTACCATCATGTAACCTGCCCCCCAAGCAGTGACGATCATGGACAACGCAGTAGGCAGCCGCTTCGGCCCATACATATGGCCGACGACCGACGGGATCGTCGAGAAGAACCCCCCATTTCCGACGCCGTTGATAAGAACGAATACGACAAACGGCGCGAGCGAGACAGAGACGGGCCACACGGCGAGCATGCTCAGCGCGCTCATGATCATCGCAATGCTGAGCGACGTGATGGGGCCAATCTTGTCGCCCAGCTGCCCGAACCCGATCCGCCCAAAGGCGGACGAGAGATTGAACATCGCGAGAAGCGTCGCGCCCGTACTGGTCGACAGGCCGATGGAGGATGCGTAGAGCGGTATGAAGAACGGCGGGACGAGTAGCGGGAAGGTGGCGATCCCGGATCCAAAGAAGAGCAGCAGGAACTTCGGGTCCGTGAACAGCGTCCTGTGCGATGTCAGAATATGCAAATAGATGTCGCGAGAAATGTTACCAGTCAATGGTGGCGATGGGCCGAACGGTGCGCTCCTTGAGGAGCATGGCAGCAGGCAGCGTAACCGCCAGCGTGATGAACCCGAGGATCCTGAACGTCCACGCAACGGACACACGGCTCAGCAGCGCGTTCATCACGAAGGTGAGAACGAAGCCGCCGATGCCTCCCCCCGCAAAGACGCATCCGTTCGCGAGGCCGCGCCGCTGCTTGAAGTACTGCCCCGGCAGTGACCCGCACGCCATGAAGCAGATACTGCACCCCATGCCCAGCACCGCGCCGTTCGTCACGAACAGCGCGCCCACACTGTGCGTCGCCCATCCGGATAGCACCTGCGAGCTGCCTAGCAGCGTGCACGCGATGAGCGCGGCGTTGCGCGAGCCGATGAGCCGGATGAGCCGCGTGTTGATGATCGCGCCAAAGGAGACGAAGGCCGTGGCGGTGGAGCCAATGAAGGCGAGCGTCGAGTCGGCGGCGAGGTGTTCGGCGGCAAGCTTGGCTTGGATGAGGCCCCAACTGTAGGGGAGGCCTGCGTGCGGCGCATTAGGGGGGTTGGAGACTCGAAACGTGAAGCAGGCGTTGTGACTTGCCTACGAAGAAGAAGCTGGGTGTTCTATCGCGTTAATTGGGCAGAGACAGATGCGCGGGGACGACGAACGTGATTGTGCTGCACGCGGCGACAACTACCCAGCCGTACCCGCCTTCGGGGGGCACATCCTCGATTTCTACGGGCGGTTGTGGGTCTGAATGAACGGTATTGTTATTGTTATTGCTGGACTCTGCACGCAGGGACAGCTTCGACAGCTCGATTTCGACGGGGCGCTGCGAGAGGGTTCTCGTGCTCATCGTGCAGGACTCAGGAGTGTAGAATAACCTGCAACAAGTCCGATCGGAGCTGGATGACACGGCTCAGAATAGACAAGCCCCTTTCTGCCTGCCGTGTGGCGCGATCGTCACATTTTCTGTTGCTCATGCTCTACACCTCTCTTGCCAAAAGGAAGTATCAATGCGTGGTCTAGTCTATAAATTTGTTTACTCGGGTCATTTGCTGAAACAAACCGTTGCTGGTGATCAGGCCAATCCCGACGTGCACGTGCAGATGTCAGCGACCTGCGGAAATTCGAACACGACCGTGACGAGGTGGCAAGCTTCTGCAACACTTGTAATGAGACATCAACTCCAGCATTCTGAACACTCCGGAGGACAAGGAAATATAACGGATGACATTACGATCGCTCAATTATAGAAACCATCCGATACTACGAATAATTCCCAAACAGCGGCAATGATACTAAGGGAATGCATGGTGTACGCTAACCCTCTACAGGCCGAGCGCAACAATGAGTGGGCCGAGGCCCAAGCTGGTCACAAGGGCGCTGACGCCGGCAAGCAGTCCGGCAAGAAGGGGAGCAAGTGCGACCAGGAGCCCGGCAACGACAACGAGCAAGCCGCCAACAAGGCTGCTGAGAGCAGCACTGAAGAAAATGTGAATATTTTGATATGTATGAGGAAATTGAGAGGACATACCCCACAGGGGGGAGGACAGGAGTCAAATCACCGCCGGGGCCGAGGATCTTGTAGAGGTGGGCCAGTACGGGGATGAGCAGCTACGAAAAGGGTGTTCAGCCAATGGCTGGAGAGGAGCAGAAGAAAACGAACAGGGAGAATGTCCGCCACCAATTTAGCGACGGTCTGCAGAGGAACGAGCTCGTTGGACGAGGCGCTGCTGAGTACGACGCTCTGGGGCTGGCCCTTGAGAGCCCCGACCTTGGTGGTAGCCGCAGAGATGG
>KV417552.1:0-139396 GCA_001630335.1 Athelia psychrophila | reverse complement strand
GCTAGGATCTAGGTAAAGAGCGTTACGACGATGTCGGACAATCTTTGCCACAGCACGAGCGATCGATATGTAGAGTCGAGGTTCAGCGCATATTTTCGCTCTCGTAGGGTGTCCTTTAAGGAGTCGAGGAGAGTCTAAGAGAAGAGAAAGTTTCTGTTAGTCGGGGGAGGTCTAAAGGAAGAGGCATGTTCATTTAGGTGTTACGCAAAGAGGTAGCGGTAGAAGCGGTGGTAGCGGAACTCGCACAAGCGAAGCCGGTGGGGCCAGCAACAGTCTCTACGGTCACACGTCCCTCAAGTCTCGTAGGACTGTTGGGAGTTCTGGCGGCACTGCGGAGAGCGCCGGGTCGAATCATGCAAATGTGCTGGGAGAGCGGCGTCGAAGCAGACTGTATGAAAACGTATCCAAGATAGGTTAGGTTTCTGCGGTGGTCGCGCCAACAGTTCGGGGAGTAATTCGTCGAGTGGTGACGGTAGAGACGCCGATGGTGGTTCCAGCCCCGAGAGTTCCCGGTCGGGGTCTCGCAGCATGAGTCGTCGCGGAGAAGGTTGCTCCAGCAAGGAGACGTCTGGCAGCGATTTAACCACCGCCTGTAAGAGGAACAAGCAAAAGAAGACGAGGAGAGGTCGGTAACCGACTTGTGGGAAAAGCGTCGAGGAGTAGGGGCATGACCGGGTGGAGATGTTCTAGGAGCCGGGGCCGCCACTAAACTGAGGACAGGAGGGGGGACACCCCATACAGGAGAGTTAAAGGAGTATGTATAGTTTTATAAGTGTAAAAGAAGTCACGACGAGAGTCGTCGGAACAACCGCCGAACGAGCAACAGCAACGGCCCGAGCACCAGCGTGAACGAGGAGAAGAACGGCCTGACGAACGGATCGGGTACAAGCAGCTGGAGATTGATATTTTCGAAGCTATATTGCGACATATCCTCTCGTAAGTATGATGTACTGCAATTAAACGAAGAGACGGACCTTTAAGTTTAGGTATGAATCGCAGCCTATCGCAGCCTCGAAGGGTTTATTGAGTGGTATCCAGATGGGATCCAGTGGCCAAGGTTTGTGCTTCGAGCATAAATGCCAATCCCTTAGAGCGCTCGCACTTGTTGCGATTGGCCTTCGACCGCCCCGAAATAAACATGGAACTTGGCCACTCAAACCTTGGTATTTTTCAGTAGCGTGTTGATCCCGGACCCGAGCAACGGCCAGTGCGTCATCAAATTTTCAAGGGTCCCCCGCTGCAAAACTTCACATTCGATCTGAAAGTAGGGTTGCTTGCGCCGCCATGTCGTTATGACCTTGATGTAATATTCAACGATAACGCCGACCCCTTTACCATCACCTGCCCCCAACCTGCCTGCCCCCCGAGCAGTGATTAGCGGCTGCATGGCCTCAGCGTGTTCCACCCATATGCATGCCCGACGACTTCTGAAGGGATCGTCGAGAAGAGTCCAACGCCGTTGATCAGAATAAAGCGCCGCAAATGGTGAGGCACTCAGCACGCTCATGATCGCCGAAATTGTCAGCGGCATGAAGGGCCAATCTTGTCCAGCTGGCCAAACTCGCTGCGCCCGAATGCAGACTAACCAAGCAGAACTTCGCGGACTTGCGAGCTGTATCATCGCAACTTCGCAACACAGTCAAGATCGATGTCAATCTCGCCAATTATGCACGGCGTCCGCAATCTAGGGAGTAAAGTGAGGGCATTGCAGTCAGGGGGTACAAGGCGTTGGAAGTGTGAATCCTTCATGCTCGTAATTGGCCCATGTCATCCAACTGTTCGATTTGGTGCCATAGTAGCGTTCTCCGTCCAATAGTGCCTCAGACCAGAGCGAACCGACGTGTCCATGTTTCGAGAGAAGGTGAAGATGTCCGCATGCTACATTAGAGCAGGCCAGCTGTGATGTCAGTATGGGCTTTTCTTGTATAGGCAACGACCATGCTAGTTTCCCAGCGAGTGCTCGCTCTTGCCCCAGCATGAAACACGGTTTCGAATGGCCTTGAACTCGAAATGCGTAAAAGTTGACAGCGCTCTGCTCGCCAGCGTATGTCAGCTTGTATCCAATGCCTTCCGAGGAAGGCGACTTCACCAGCAGACATGAGCGGCC
Source organism: Athelia psychrophila (assembly GCA_001630335.1). Classification (NCBI taxonomy): domain Eukaryota; kingdom Fungi; phylum Basidiomycota; class Agaricomycetes; order Atheliales; family Atheliaceae; genus Athelia; species Athelia psychrophila. Next base: position 137,289 of record KV417552.1, on the reverse strand, counting down.
TGTGTAGGATATCCCGAGGCACGAGGTTGAAGGGAATGCATCGTGCTCCGCCTTCGGGAGACCTCTATAAAATGAGCACAGCATTTGCTCTCCGCCATGGACTGAACATACCAAGAACATACCTCTTGTTTCGTAAGCACAAAACACGAGAAACATTCAGTCCGAAGAACTTCATGCTCTGACGTCGACTCTCCAACCCTCCTTCCCTATTCTCCTGTGATTTTGTTCATGTCCATTTTCGTTTTGCGTGCCCTTGACGCGCTGTCCTGCTACTCTAGTTGTCCCATTTATTCGTTGCATTGTTCTCTATCTGCTTGGTGCCGAGTGTCTAGCGATGCTGTGCTGCTTTAAGCTCCATGTGATCGTTTTGTGGAGTGCAGAAAACGGCGGAACCAGTCTTGAAGCTCGCGGCGATCATCGAAGAGTCCTAGTGTTGCCGCCGAGGTGAGGTACAGTGATGGACGCGCCACTGAAACACGATCGCCCAATGAAACACTTCACAATTTCTTGCACCGTACATTATGTTGCTTCCTCAAATTCTACATACAGCATTTCTATGCACCCCGGGGATCTTGTAGGCGAAAGCTTGAAGCACAAGCACACCAAATAAATTTGCAGAGAGCCTTTTACACAGTGTGAAACACCGAAATTAGCGATATTGAAATCTACAGAATGGTAGTGGTAGTTCCACGGCACAAAAATAGCAGTTTTGAGCTCAGCATACAACAGAGTTCAATGATAGCTACACTCGCATACCTATTCATAGAAATTTGATGCGGTGGAAGGTAAATAATATGAGTCTCAAGTCCAAAATGCTACGGAGCACCTGCCAAATTAGGCAGCACAACCGTCTGGTGCCGGCAAGCCTCAAATCCTGCATTGTGGCCTCGCGAAAACAAAAACAACAACTTGAACTCTAAGTAATATTTGTGTGATATGTTGTTTGCTACTGCTGTGAAATTTTCCAGCCAGTAGGGCTGCATACTAGCCCGGTCCACTCAAAGAATGGTCGGAGTGTTTCACTGGCCGATCAAATCCCAAAAAGGCATCATCCGGGAAGATATCCGTCCCATGTAACAACCACTGCATAGAATTCTATAAATCTTGCTTTGTGTATAGTTCAGACATAGTAGAATATGATACAGAAAATTTGAAGGTATTATCCGAAAGAGCCAGAGCATGGTAAAGGAATTACTGTTTGGGTGTTTCAGTGGCGCATCCTTAACTGTACCTCCGAGGTGAGGTGACCTTACCTCAAGAAGATAACCTTATTTACACCTTGAGGTACCTTAAGGTCGCTTCCGAGCGAGGTACCTTGAGGTGCCATCAATCCCCTTTCCTTTCTCGGTACCATCACGTGCTATATATGCTTAGTCAGATGAAGTTCCTTTCGTTCAACCACACGGTCCCGGGGCTCTTCAAGCCTCAAAATTCCACCTCAAAGTCACTGGTGATCCCCAAATACAAATGAATAACGGAGGGGGTGTAGGTTAATTTAATTGACCCATTTTTATGACTTCTTGGCGAGAACTATGCTAAAGAGTCACAGTGCATCTCAGTTGCCGGGATTATTGGGCTTCACATCGCGTTCTCGGGCGCGAACTCCTCCAAAATTTCTCGTGATGAATATGTGCAACATTCCCCCTCTATCTGAAGCTTTTATGTGGGTGTTTATATGCAGAAACAATCAAGAGGTTGAGCAGAACCGCTGGTATAGACGCGCCACTGTCAATTCATTGATACCGACCTTGAGGTACATTAGTAATAAGGTGACCTCAGGCGACCTCAAGGTGACAGGGGCTCCCACCTTGACCTGACCTTAACCTCACCCCCCGGCAACACTATCGACGAAGACCCCCGCGCACACCACCACCCCTCCGCCGACTTGTTTCAGAGGTACAAAAATGAATGAATAGAGAGCATAGACCTACAGATATCCTTTACCGGAGCGAAATAGGTCCAAGAGAGCACACACAACGCGCGATGTCTGACGAGGCACAGCGGAAACGCAGACGCGTCCTGAGGACAAGCAGTAAGTAGCGCGCCGCTGCCCTCGCCCTTACCGTCGCGTCCGGCTTGTAACACTGTTCGACCCATCGCCTGTCGCCGTACTTCCTTCTGCCATAGCAGACGCCCCCGCGGCGAGTATTCGCATCAACATTGATCGTCCCTCCCTCCTCGCCAGTGCGCTTAATGGATCCCGCCTCTTTACGACTCGTTATGGTGCTTGCCTGTTCGTATTACGTAGTAACTATCACTTACAGCGACAGGGAGGATGTACATCACATTTCCAGCGTCGAAATGGAGCACTGTCTGTCATTGGCCACCTCTCACTTGCTCCAACGGTGGAATGTTGCCAGCATTTCTGCACAAACAGTTCTTCGGAGGATAAAGCAGGAAGGTGCTGAGATATGAGAGACCTCTATCGTGGGTACGACTGGATCCACACCAGGGACAAACATGGCCCCATCTGGGTCACTATCAATGTCCTTACACCGCGCATAGGACCAAAAGAGCAACTCACCTCATTTCTGCCGACATCTTCCATGTGCTTGCCCTTCGATTGCCGAACGTGGAGCCTGAAGAAATCCATGATACCTTCAGGGTCATGCCCACTGGTCTGGTGGAGCTTGGAATCTCCCAAAAAGTGGACGAGCATTCCGAGAATTACAACTGCGAGGAAGATCTCACCGTCAAACCTGGTCGCAGTGCCCCCGCATTCTCAGATAAGAGGAGTCGAGGACCTGGCAGAGGTCAAGGCTATCATGGGAGATAGAACATATATTCGGCTGTATGAACTTTCACCAGCATTCCTTCATCTAGTGCAACACTGACAGTGGTTGAACGGTGAATTCTGCAATTAAGGTCAATGTAATCAACTTTGTACACATTCGGCACATTACGCATAAACAAACACACTTTTCCTCGAACAAGATCTGTGGGTACACCACCTGCTGACTCGCGCCGCACCTCATTAACAGATATTTCGGTCAACCCGCCAACAACCTACAAAAGCCCTATAAGCTGAATTCCACATGATTCCTAGCACAACATCTTAGAAAGAACCCCGTTGGGAAGTCGAATAAAGAATAAGTACGCTGACACGAAATTTACCTCCCGAAATACTGACACTCGCAATCCGGATAGTATGCATCCTATGATACTTACACTTGGCGGAGCTTGCACTGTTCTGTGTGTTTCTTGATTGCTGATGTGCATTTTAAATTATTTGCACCCCTCGAAAGCCACCCATCGTCGCACCAAAGCGCGCGCCATCGTTTTCGTGGTGGCATTTTGGGCTTGGGGGCATGATTGAGCGCTTGTCGGCACGCGCGCACAGCAAAACAGCGGATCTACCAATGTGCTCTTTGTATTCCTCCCATATACATATTCTCGCTTGTCTGCAACGACGATAGAATGAAAACAGATGGAGTAACAACCCAAATTTTTTATCATAGACATAACCATAGTGGACCAAAACTATCCTCGCAATCCTGCCTTGTTTCGTACACTGCATTTTCAAATACCCTTTTGCGAACCTGCAACTGCCAGTGGCAATACCACCCAACTGCAAATTTGTCCTGCACGCTGGAAGCCCAAACTCGATGGAGCTTCACTCCCCACTGGCCCCACAAATTGCAACAACTTCATCACTGAACACAAACGCTAGAGATAGCGCCTGAATCTGCACGCGCGTAAGCCCGAACTCAGCCCACTCTTCCTCGCGGCGCAGCTCCCGCAACCATGCATCGCGCCGGTACGCTGGCCAGCGCATCACACCCGCAAGCTCGGAACGCGTGCGTATACCAAGGCGCATAAAGAAAGGCAATAAATGCTCAAGGCTGGGCTGGCACGAGCGCAGGAATCTGCGCACTGCCGAGGTACCCAGAGGCGGTGTGGCAGGCGGGGTAGGGAGCGAGGAAGGCTCGTCGGTTGGATGTGCAGTCGTGTCACCAGCTAATTCGTCCACTTGACTGCCATCGGACTCGCTAGAGTCTTCATTCCCAGCGCTGGGGGTCTGCATGGTACCCTTGACGCCGTCATCCGATTGTCCGGCACGCCGCACGCGCGAGCGTTCGTTATGGTAGTACGACTCTACATATGCGCGTGTCTGTGCGCGGCGCCAATCAGAGGCATACAGCTGTGGCTGGGCGGAGGTGACCTGAGAACCAGGCAATTAGTATCTTGTGTGTATTATGTGATGGCTGATGATGCAACTTACTTCGGTTTCAAATGAGGCCATCCTCTCCGCTGTTTGTGACTGATACGGCACGGTGTAGTCAAAGTGTTTCCTGACTTGAGCGCGCAGGAAATCCCGGAGGAGATTGAACCGATGTAAATCAGCTTTCAATGTGGAAAGACCAAGCGACTCCCTGAAGGTAGTATTATTCGCAGGCCTTCTCGTCCCTGAAAGGCATGCATATTGTGAGTAGAGGTATGAAATTATATGAATGGGAACATATACGTTTTGGCTGGATTACTTTGGGCATTTGCAGTCGCGTATGGTGGAAGGATATCAAAGAGGCACCCGAGCAAGAGCAGACACCTCAAAATCAGCAAGGCAGTGCTTCGCTTCCCGATAGAAGGCTATCATGGAATTTCCAAAGAGGGTTGGCTTCCGTGACTGGAGTAGGCCATCATGAAGTCCAAGGATATTTAGACTGACAGGAAATTTGGTCCCTGGGGTTAGGGTTGGCGGTGACCTGATGGTTCTAACTGGCTCTAGATCGAGATGGCCATGGACATTAGCATAGCGGAGAGGTCGTCTTCCTCCATCATTCGTCGAGAAATTTCATTATCAACGTCCATCGCCAATGTCCCCTGGCCCGAACCAGCAACTAGAAGTTATGGCGTTGATAAGAGGGACATAGGATCGAGCGATAAGGACTCACGGTGAGCAAGCTCGTCCCGCGCGGCTGGTATCCAGATGTATGACTCTGGCAGTTGGAGCGGAGCGGCGACCTTCGCATAATCAAATGCGCAGGCATAGAGTTGACATGCTAGGGGTAGGGAATTCTGTAATACCGCGGCCCGCGCCTGCACAACGAACGCAAGAGCCACGACCTCTTCTGGCGTGCCGTCTCGTGCAGCGCATTGAATTAGAATCTCGGCCTCAAACTCCACCCATTCTGGCTCTGTTTGAAGGCGACCATGCCAGTCTTGGAGAGTTTGAGAGTATGTGCGTTCAGAGGACATTGGGGGAACGAGGTTGGAAGGGGGTGGTTATTATATGTCATCAAGGCAACATCAAGGCAGTAATAATGATCACAGCGGCACGAGGCTGTTACTGCGAGTGAGTCCTTTCCCTTTTGCCACGAGGCATCCATGTAGCTAGCACTGTCCTCAACAAAGCAGACTCAACGGTTGAAACTTGGTGACCGCGATACCACATCTCTGGCAATGTTCCTCGATTCTGGCCAGTTCATCATTGCCATTTCTGCAGTGTACTTCGTCCTAGCTAGCTATGCGATATTTTTCAGTGCTTTTCTGCCACTCTCAGGAATCTACGTGCGTGCCACTTCTTCGAGGACTTTTTGTGCAGAGCTCATATCGCGACGTTGCAGGTCCTTGATGTCCTGGCGCAGGATACCCATTACAAATATTTTGTGATGCTGCTCATACCAATGACCATCTACTTTGTCATCGCAAACTGGGTTGGATGGCAATACTATCGCAATTCTTAGGTTTCGAGCTTTTTTGATATTGTCAGATTTGTGGACGCTGATGCCTACGTTGCATAGATACCAGAAAAACATGGATAGATTGTGGATAGACCAAGCATATGTGCATATCAACTGCATACTACATCATTCCCAAATGCTGAGAAAATAAATATCATAATAAATAATCGACTCGGATGGGTTAGCACGGCTCACGGCGGCTCTTTGGAAGTTGAATGCCTACTGCTGTGCTTTGACTTCCGCTGGACGTCCCTCAGCTCAAGCCACAAGCGTGACCGGGCAACTTCACCCCCAGCAGAGCTTGGCGGTGCAGTCCTACTTAACGCATCATCTGTGAACTTCTCCCGTGGCACTTCGAAAGGCGCAGAGCGCGCAGGACTCGGTTCCCGTGCCGCTCGAGGTTGAAGTTGTGTGGGAAACCTGAGACGGACGGGGCTCCTGTCCCGTGCGGGTGCACGAGAAGATTCTGTGCGCGTTGGGCTCGGCGCGCGTGCTTCGCTGGGAGGCCGTGAAGCGCGGGGGCCGCTCCTGGTTGTGTCCGATCTCGGCCGCGTCGAGAGTAGGCTAGCGATGCCCGTGCGGGTGCCGAATGGCTTTGGTATCACTGTACTCGGTCGGCTTGGTCCTGCTTCATCTGACTCTGCCACAGCGCTTTCAGCTCGGACGGGTCGCCGAGGGAATACGTTACGTGAGGCTATAGGCGCTACCGCTGGTGCCGACTTGATTGCGCGAGGAGTTGATGTAGTGGGCAGCCGGAGATATCGTGCGCGACTGTGAATACGGTTCGTTAATGTAGCCTCATGGTCATCACAATAAACACATACGCGACGGCTTTCAAAGCGATCTTGGTCCTGCATGCTTCAACCCATTTGTCGAGAGTTTTGGCTAAGAAATGAAGTGTAAGTATGATTAGCGAGGGTCGCGGTGTGTACGTACATAGCAATGTCCGCTTGTCCTTTTCACGAGCCTTTCGGTGCTGGAGAGCCTGTGGCATGGCAGCTCGCCAGATTTGCCAGTGCTTCGCCTTCGAATGAGAAGCGTGGAATTTTAGGGCGGGCAAAGACTGTATAGCAATTGAGAATATGTATGGGAAAGAACATGCTTAGGCACACCTTTGTTCTTGCTTGCCATATTCCAAAAGCACGGAACAGAGTGTTTCGGTGCGTCTGCAAAATTACATCATATTCCTGTGAAACAAAGTCAGTATGTGTCCAGCAGTGCCAGGGACCAGATGTAGACTGACAATGGGGCGGAGTTTCTCGTCTATGAAACGCTCTCGCCATTTGTTCCAGGTGTTCGATATGCACACGACTCTCATCTCCTCTTCTTTGCGTTCCAGAGTTAAGCGGCGGTGACGAGTAGATCGAGCAGCTGACAGCCAACGATTAAACATGCGGCGAATGTTTTCTGTTCTGCGTGCATTAGATAGAGCTATTGAAGAGAGCAAGGTTGGACTCGCCTTCGCGCTTCACGTATTGATAGCTCTGCATAAGATTAAGCTCCTCGACGTGACGCAAACACACGCCTTTCCACCTGTTGAACGCGAAGCTATACTGCAGCATTAGGTCAAGTAACATCGGCAAAGTGTGCGAGTACTTACGTTATCAAGGCAGCTGTGTGCCGCTGACCCATCTCAATTTCCCGAAGCTTGAGCTCAATGACTCGATTGGTCCATTTAGAGAGCGCAGCGCTCATCATACGCTTATCAAAAATATGAGCAGCTGAAGGTGGAATATTAGAGAAGTCACGTACCAGAGCAACCTTCCGGCGAATAAGCATCTCAGCCTGCTTCCGTTCACGCTCGCGTTTCGCCTTCTGCGCCCAAACTGCAAGAGGGTGTCAGCAAATGAAAAGGGCGATGGATAAGGAGGGAATGTACCGTGGTAATACTTCGCCATCTTCGTGCGCTCTAGCTCTCGCAGCTTTTTCCCCCTCGCCTTCTCTTCGAGCTTCAAAATCCATACTTTCCAAGCTTGCCTATAGATAAAGAACTTCTCCGCCATCCGGCCCTGCTTCAACATTTTCAGTTTCGCGCGCAGCTCAAGCCGCCATGCCAAGAGCATTTTGAATTGCAACTGCGCCGAGTTGTAATGCACTGCGAAAGCCAGCGCATTCCGGTGGGACGCGCGGACTTGTCGCCATTTCTGCAGCGCGGACGAAGAGATATATGTTCCGGAACGCATGGAGAATGCCAGAGCCAGATCTATACGAGCGCTGTAAGCAACTAGGAAGACAAAAATAAGTATCAGAAAAACCTTCGTGCTGCTTGTGTTGATGAATGCGCTGGAGCCACACCAACCAAGCGTCCTTGAGGATCCTGACAGATCTGACCCTTTCAAGGAGCTGTCCCCGTTCCCGAGCTTTCCAGACCCTAGACACGGCACGAAGCAAGACGCTATCCTGTCGAGCCAAATGCTTTGTGGCCCGGCGCTCAAGCACCTACAAAATTGATTAATGGAGAAAAGCAATGGTGGGAAAGAGACAAACTCTTAGTCGACCTTGCGAGGCCTTCCAAGAGGCGATGGCATGCTTCTTCAGCTGATGATCGTGGAATGCATCAGCCACACTGTGATTCCGCCTGCATGAAAATACAAATCAGCGAAGCTGATCTCTCCACGAGGATAAAGAGGCTAACGCGCGCCGCTTCCACACGTCAAGGATGTTTCCCATGATTCGCAGCCCAACTCTCTCGGCCATTGCTCGTTCTACGGTTTTTAGTTCAACAGCGCGCCTCCAATATGTCCAACACCTATCCGCCACGCCGCGCTCAGTGCCGTCCATAAACCGGTCCGCCGCCGCCTCAAGATGGTCTACGTCTGCCAAACGCGTTTTCCACCGCTGGAAGAACCGCAACACAAGACGCTCAGAGTAATGCTGTCCAGATAGATGCGACTTGTACGACTGCCGCCACTTGGCCCACGCGTCCTTGCGCAGCTTCGCTTCTCGTTTTTCGCGCACACTCGTCATCTTGCGGCGCATGTCGTTCCGCCAATCTATCTGTCGTTTCTCCTTCAGGCGAGACTTCCATTGGGCGAGGGATGCGCGCAGGCAGCGGGTGTTGGCTAGTGCAGAGACGCGTGTGTACAGTTCGAGCTGTGAAGCCGTCTTGTTTCGCCATTGCTGCATACTTGTCCCAATGACAAGGTTGTCCCGCGCTTGGGAAATTTGCTCATTTGTCGTCTATTGTGCAATATTGTGAGCATTGCGAATGAAGTCAACCTTCTATGAAGCATACCATTATCCAGTCAAACCCACACTTCCATATCCCCCAGCATCGGTCCGCCAGTCGGTCTTCGCGGAAGCGATCAGCTTCTTTTTCGTCGCGCTGCATAGATATCTTGCTCCAAGTATCTTCTTCGTTGATCATGCTTTTCGTCCGGGGTCGTGACGGCGCGGGTTGTGGACTAGCCTTGGTCATCGCTGGTGTAGACGTGGGTCGATCTGTCTGTGCACGAGCGCGAGGAGTGATAGAAGGGCTCGGTTTGTGGGGTGCAGAATCTCGCACAGCAGCGCCGTAAGAAGGGGGAGTCGTTGAAGGCGCGCGGACGTCCTCGGTCGCGTCGGAAGCATCGTCCCAAACACGTAGTGTTCGCGTCGGAGCAAGCAGCATCTGCCGACGGGTAATAGCTGGAGTAGATGTGCTAGAGAGCCGACCATCACGTGGATTGAGGGAGGTGGCGGCGGTAGAGGTCGCGTCGGAAGGCGAGGGTTGGAGAATGGAGCGTGGAGTGCGGTGGTACTGGGGTTCGTCGATTTCAGTCTCTGTGTGCTGTTCTGTATCAGCGACGCTTTCTGATTCGTCTTGATAAGAGTGGAGAGTGAGAGCATCTTCATCCACGCGACGTGCTTTTTGGCGGATTGCTTGCGGGAAGGGCCCGAGCGGAGGCCTCTGTGTGCTTGGACCTGGGGGTGGTTGAGCGCGTGTGCCTGCGTTGCCGTCGGTGTCGTCTTCATCATCATCGCCGCCATACCCATGCTGCTCTTTCACCATCCTCCATTTATCGCCCCAGCTGGCTCCTCTGAGCGTACCAAGCTTCAACAGCTTCCCATAGTAAACAACCTCGTTCTGCGGGTCCATACCACGCTCACTTAAAATGTCATTATAAGCCTTGAAGACCGATAGAAAAGTCGTCGCGGAGGGTGATGCGTGGTTGATGACTGCATCTAGGAATTCTATGTCTTCTGGCGCGAGCCCCTGGAGCTCAGAAGTAGATACAGCGGAGGAGCGCGAGATGTCTGAGACTGTCGTTTGAGCAACCACTCTCCCCCCTGCGGATGTCGGTCGTTTAGCTGGAGGAGAGGCTCGAGTAGGTCGGAAGCCAGACATCCAAGCCCAGAGCCTTCAGAAGTGCAGCGTCCAGTCCGAGCCTCGAGAGGCCTCGAGGTCGCTTTGTTGTATCGTTGATGTCGCGGACGCGCGCCGGACCCAAACGCCCCGGGCCCTTTCATTTTAAGCTCACGTGCCGGCGTATCTCTTGACACGTCCGGCCAAAGCTCCTGGGTCTCTACCATAACCATGCAACTGTTCTGGCTGTCCCTCCTGCCGCTGGGGGCTCTGGCCAACCAAGCGCACTCCGGGCAATTTGCAAATGACACTCAGGCTTTGCTCTGGGGCCCCTACCGCCCAAATCTCTACTTTGGTCTGCGACCAAGGGTGCCCCAATCACTTATGACCGGCCTCATGTGGTTCGGGACTCAGGACTATTCCTCGATCAGTCGTCAGTATCTGCTCGATTGCGCTTGACATCCGAATGCTGAATCTACCGTTTCAGAGACCCGTCATGCGTGTGAGACTGGAGATGGCTTGGATAGTTACAGCTGGACGGAATATGACGCGCGTGAGGGCGGCGTACAGGTCCTGAAAGATTCCAAGAACAACTACGAGATCACTACCGAATTCCTGAAGGTCCCCGGTGGTGAACATGGAGGAAGTTGGGCTGCGCGTATCAAGGGCAAGCCCATTGACCCGAGTGAGTTCGGCGGTGGACACCGTCAATTTGCCCTTGCTCATTTAGGGTGAACAGAATTGCGTGCACAAATATCGCTCGTATTCTACGCTGGCATGGAGGGTCTCGGTGGCCTTGATATGGATACCGAAGAGGCCGAGACGGTAAGCTCTTTCATTCGTCTCTGGAGCAATGTACCAACAATGCACAGGGCGTGGAAGGCCCAATCGAATTCACCGGCGCATCGCCTGAACTGGACGAATTTAGGCTACGCTTTGAAGACGGCAAGTGCACTTTAGTTTTTATATTATCCTCATTCTGAGCCCCATCCCTCTAGGCCCTAACAACGATTTTGTGGAGGACGGCCCGCACCACGCTGACTTCACCTCCCGCATTGGAAAGACGCATTATGTGGGTCTCCGAATGCAGCCAGGAAACCTCTGGCAAGCCAAGGAGACCATCCTGCAGAACATAATCAAGCAAGCGTCTGACGCCTTAGGCTCATACAAAGACTCCCCCGCAGGCCCGCCCGACCCATCGTTCCTCCTCCAATTGACGGATGATGTGTATCACGGTAGCAACCTCTACGCCGTCCAAAAGCTCTACCGTGGGGAGTTCTCGTTTGACGTGTTTTATGAGAGCGGCAACGCCAAGCTGAGCTGTACGCAATCCATACATATGACTAAACTCCAATCCTGATGTTGGCCTTTCAACAGCTGCAACACTGGACTCCGGTGTTCCCGCGCTCGTCGAATCCTACCACCAGCGCTTCCAAAATACGATCCCTATCCCACCAAACTACAACCCTTCCAAAACCGAGGCGCTCGAGTCGTTCTCCAAGTCCATCACCGCGAACCTCCTTGGTGGTATCGGTTACTTCTACGGGACCTCCATTGTCGACAAGGGCTTCGCACATGAGTGGGACCAGGAGGATGAGTTTGACTTCAGCCGAAGCACTTCCGGCGAGGACGACGATGAGGCAGAGGAGAAAGGTGCCAGGCTCGCTGAACCTAGGGCACTCTTGACTGCCACGCCTAGTCGTAGCTTCTTCCCCCGAGGCTTCTATTGGTATGTAAAGCTCCAGCAAAACGTCCTGAATGATGCTCATTTATATCTAGGGATGAGGGCTTCCATTTGATGCACATTGGGCAATGGGATATTGATCTCAGGTAGGAACCAATTCTCCCTTAAGCAAACATTGGACTGATCTGGTGCAGCTTGGAAATCTTGAAGGACTGGATCAACCTCATCGACGCCGACGGTTGGGTCGCGCGCGAGCAAATTTTGGGAGAAGAAGCCCGGAGCAGAGTATGCTCATACTACCTTTCCGCTGACTAGATACTGATTCTGCACTTCCAGGTCCCTGCAGAGTTCCAGACACAAGTACCAAACTTCGCGAACCCACCCACTCTGATGATGGCCATCACCGATTTCATTGCGCGCCTCAAAGCCCGTGGTGACGGTCCGTCTGACGCTGACCTCGGTATGGACACAGGCATGCAGGTGCCACTCTCGGACGCGCCAGCAGGCGCCCCAGGCAATCAGCACCTCGATTCCCCCGAGCTCGGCATGGCCTATCTCAAGTCCATCTACGGACCCCTGAAGCGCCACTACGACTGGTTCCGCCGGACGCAGCGCGGGCAGATCAAGCAGTATGCACGCAAGAGCCGGTCGAGAACCGAGGCGTACAGATGGCGTGGCCGCAGTCAAATGCATGTGCTCACTAGTGGCATGGATGACTATCCGCGCGGGCCCCCGCACGCGGGGGAGCTTCATTTGGATCTGATGAGCTGGATGGGATACTTCACCAAGACGATGAAAGACGTTGCCGGATTCATCGGGGAGACTGACGATGAGGCCAGCTTCGTCGAAATCGAAAAGGCTATTGTCCAGAATTTGGATGGTGAGTGCTTGTATGCTTGCTACCTGCCCAGCAGCTCATAGTCATTTTGCAGATCTTCACTGGAGTGAGGAGGAACAGATGTACTGTGACGCAAACGTTGATGACGATGGTACGCCAAAATCACCGAGTCTTGAATTGAACTAACTATCAGTGCACAGAGGAATCATATCACGTTTGTCACAAGGGCTACCTCTCCCTCTTCCCTGTGATGCTTTCCCTCCTGCCGGCTGACTCGCCGCACGTTGGGGCGATCTTGGATATGATCCGTGATCCAGACCATCTCTGGTCGCCGTACGGTATACGCAGTCTGTCTCTCAGCCATCCCGAATTTGGGCAGGGCGAAGACTACTGGAAAGGCCCTATCTGGATGCCAATGAATTACCTGACGCTGGGTGCATTGTACAAGACATACGCAGCACAGGATGGCCCGTACCGTGCGCAGGCACAGGAGATTTACACTGAACTCAGGAAGAATATCATCGATAACATCTTCAAGGTGAGTAGCCCATCCCTTAGTTGTGAATGATCTAATGTCATTGTCCAGGAGTACGAGCGCACCGGCTACGTCTGGGAGCAGTATGATGCCCTCGATGGTCACGGTCGCAGAAGGTCAGGTCATTTGTCTCTCAAGTTAGTGCCTGATCTCACATTCAATTATAGCCACCCCTTCACCGGTTGGACATCATTGGCTTCCCTGAGTGAGTGTTTCCCCAACATAGCCTTCCCTATCAGACACTGAACATCCTCCAGTTCTGGCGGAAAAATACTAGCAGAGATACTGCGTTTAAACAGGATGGATCTGTATTTATTCCTTGCATGATCCCAAAATAATTACAAATGTCCGCCGATACGTCTCCGGTAACCGCAACTGCTCACGTTCTCTCGCCTCCGGTGGTACGTCCGAATAAGCCACCCACCACGCTAGTAACTGTCTCTGTGATTTGTCGCTGTTGGGTTTGCATGTGCTTCACGTAAAATAATCTAACATTAGTGTTGTTCCAGAGACCCAACGGCGTCATGCCGCGGACGTAGATTTCTCCCCATATCAAAGAAGTCAGCCAAACGATAGATGCATCGGACCACTGAACAAAGCAATGATCAGACAGGCTCCTCCCTGTTCTTGTGTCGCGTGAATACTTACTAAGAATTTTCTAGGTGCCATGGGGGGTGCGGGGGGGAGCACGTGTTCCAAAGAAATGCTGCGGAGAAGGTCCATGATTGCGCCTGTTGGATTTGCTTTGTCGCGAGCGAATTGCAACTCTTGCACTTTAGGCAAAACCTCTGATATGACAAGCATGACAGAGTCGAGAGGTAGCCTATGGACATGTTCAATGAGAGATACAAACACTTGATAGATGCATGTTACCCTTGCTGCCACGAAGTCACCTATAATTTTTCGTAAGTTAACACCATGGCAGAGGGAAAGAGTACATACCCATTCCTGAGTGGGAACAAACCCATTCTTTCCTACACCTGCAGCGGCGATCCGCTCAAGGCTGCCCGTCGTCTCGACCGACATAGATCTTCTCGCTTTCATCTTCCCTCTCGCTTTCTCTGATATAGCGCCAGGGCCTTCTCCTGCAGGGAAAGTTTCTGATGTTGGTGATGTCAATGGGCGGGCCGTTAGCTCCCCATCTGGAGGAGTCAGCGTCTCTGCCAAATCCAACTGCCGTGTGCCTTCCTCCAGTTCGGCCAGCTCAGTTTCACCTTCTTGCTCTCGCTCCAGAAGCCTTGCCTTCTCAGCCGACGGATCTTCATCCTCACTCAGGCCACCTGCAGGGTTTTTCCCCTTCGCATCTTTTTTGCGTGCCTGTTCTTCTTTGGCCAACTGCGCTCTCCTAATTTCTCGTAGGCCCCGCGCAAGGGTAAACGTTCCAAGGTCCTCGAACGTCTTATGTGCAGTAAGCAAGCCATATATGAGATTTGGGTTGTCGCTAAAGTGGTGCAGGATGATCGAATTGAAAGCTTCCAGCCTGATGATACGATATCAGTAAAAAAAGCGCCCACGCTTAAACAAAGGACTTGCATGAAGAAGAGAAGTCTTGGGTGTCCCTCGTCCGCCAATAGGAACAGCGGATTTGAGAAGGACTTGAAGAGTTGAATCAGGCGAGTCGACGTCGTGACGGATAAGTTCTTGAAGTACGGTGCTAAATTGGAAAGTGCGATTATCAACGCCGGGTATAGTGAGTTCAATTGCCCTGAGGTAGTGGCTACAATCGAGTATATTGCCTGTGAAAAAACCAGAATTCTCAACGGAACTATAACGGCTGTGAAAGAAGGCCGACATACCTTGACCACATAGTCAGCATAAGTACCACCAGCGTTGTACTTCATTGGTAGCTGGGCCTTCACTGGATGGGACAGTTTGCGACCGAAAGCACTGTCCGCTGACAGCGTTTGTATGACATACGAGAGTGCACGACATAGCCCGTGATGTTCTGAGATGTGTGATCAATATGGGATCCATGCAAATAGCCGACTATCTACTCACGGGGTTTATCTTTAATGTCTATAAAATAGGCAAGGACATAAGCGACGATATCTGTCCCTTTTTCTGATTCTAGCACATAAAGCCGGAATTTCTGCAGGAAACTGTTGTTGGAGACTATCATGATGAATTCCGCGGCGCGCGTACCTTGTTCAATTCCAGCATCTTCCAAAGGAATATAACTACCCACTTAGTCAGAAATGTTGCCATGATACCACAAGGCCAGCATACCGGTGTCAGAAATGTAAGGAATCGACTTCTTAGCACCCGGCAATAAGTTGTTTACTGAAGCCATGTGCTGTTGAAACACGCCAATGACGCCCTCGGTAATAAACTCGAAATCTTGAATTCTGTGCTGCAAACAGGTTCAGCTACTGATACGCTGCTGACTATTATCTGATGCTCACCAGTTTAACAAGAAAATAGCGGAACGCGTTTGTTTTAGCAGTAGGAGCTGTATTCTCAATTTCTCCATTGGCTGAGGCTACAGTTATGTCTCGCGCTGGACCACTTTGGAAATCCAGTAGAGCGTTCAACACTTGGAAGCATATGCCCACCAACGTAGACCTCGGATCCTCGCCTTTGAATATCAGATGGTTGTAGGGCAATTTCCCAGCCATGCTCTGTATACTGATTTCCGTTGACTGCGCCGAGTTCATCGCAGTGTTCAGAAGCGAACAGAGAAGTGTCAGGACATCTCTGCGTGAAGTTTTTTGAACTAATTGAAGGGTGAATAGGGATGGCACGGATAGCAGTGAAGACGGGGGAACGTAGATTTGGCGCGACAGAAGGATAAGCAGAAGACGCAGGACCTCAGTTTTATTGGCATCGAAGGCAGCGCCTGGGCCAGGATCAGCCGTTGAGCCGATCCCTTTTTCCCTGAAAGAAAATCAGGCGGGTGAAATGGTTTAGTAGGACAGTAAAACGTACCAGATGATGTAGTTGATTTTATAGTGATCCACCTGTATCTTGTTTGGCAACGTAAACCCGCAACAGAAGAGGAGATCGGTGATGCAGCTGAACAGCCTTTCTCCCAACGACGGAAGCTTCTTGGTTTTCTTCTGTTTCATGCTCTCTGGTTGAGACGGCGCTGCCGACTCCTGATCACTATCGTCTTCATCCTCTATCACGAACTGCGACTCCTGTGCGGCATCCTCCCGCGCATCGTCATCCTCGACTTCCTCTATCTTCCACCAGACTTCGCGCTCAAATGTGTTTGACTCTCCATCAGCTTCGAAGACCACGGGCAAGACGCGTTGCAATACCCTTATGCAGTTGAGCACCTCCTTTGTGGTGTTTCGTTCGGTGTTCCGGATGAAAGAGGATGCATATGCAACTACAGATGCGTTAGCTGGTGAGGGAAATGTGTGATCGGATATGAGGTTGAATAGTCGCGAGGTGATAACACGTATGAGGGTCGCGATGTTCTCTGGGGCGTCTAATAGCGCGCGTCGAACTGAAGTGGAGGTGAGTGATCGTGAACAAATATACAACTAGACAACATGCTCACTATCACTCGGTGTGATAAGAGAGAACACGTCCGATGGAGTGTCAAAGAGTATAATGTACTTGTATCTGCATTCAGTGACAAGCCAGTAGATCAGTCAAAGGTCGCTCACTTGGTCCCAGTATGAATCAGTTTCCGATATGTTCTGCAATAGATACTTGTAGGAGAGTTCACGGCAGTAAATTGATTTCAGCTTACCCGTGTTGTAGCCAGTCTCGAGATGCCTCCAGGTTGGCTGCGGAAAGCAAGCTTTGCACCATCACCCAGCTCAAACGGTGCCGTGAGCCGCTGCGGAAGCTTGGAGAACATAAGTGTTGTTTCAATTCAGAATGAGAAGACCGGTGCAAGTGTTGGAAGAAAGGCTGTGGGGGTAGCGAAGGGTATATCTGAGCACTCGAAGTTGTGCCAAAGTGGATGTGTCGGTGGGCGCTTATCTGGCACTTTGTGTCCGCTTGCAGGGGCACGCAAAGTACTTTTAGCCAATACAAATATTTCCAACGTAGTATGTAAATTCCAAGTCTGCGACTAGTCTGCCACGGATTAAAAACTGTACATAAATAGCCGTACTGCATTTGCCTTGATCACATCAGTTAGAAAATACCTGAATTGATACAGGAAATACTCACAGATACCAGAACAATACCATCTTCCGACATCATGGCCGCCTTAATTTTATCCCTTTCAAAGGACGCTAAATCTGCCTCTAACAGGTTACACGGCAAGTGCGTGTCTATCCTGGAATCGAACAGGAATGCCGAGGCGAGGATGGGCTGTGGCAGCTTTCTGACTGCTTCATCATCTCCATACGATCGTTTCGTAGAGAAATCATACACACAAACAGACGAGGTCTTTCCCTCACGCGCGGAAAGTTTCGCGACGACGCTCTTCATCCCGGCAGTGTGACAGACCCAGACGTCAGCCAAATTGCGACCCGACTTGATGCAGTGCGTGCCGCTGGGGCCCCACTTTTCCCATGGCACCTTTTTTGCAAATGAATTGCTGGCGGGGTCCGTATATTTGAGTACCGTGGACAGGGGTACAAAGAACATAGCTTGGCGAGAACGCTCGGGACCCGACCACGCGTTAAATGTCACCGTGTACAATGTATCCCGTGGGGCCAACGAAAATGCGCCAGAAGGTGACTCTGAGGTCGGGTCGGTGCTCAGAGTAAGGTCCAGAAGGAGGACTTTGTAGCCACACGGGGGGAGGTACAGGGTGCACAGTGGTTTTCTCGCGACCCCAGCTTTGAGTGAGAAAATCCGGAGACTGGCAGTGGCCTGGTCAAGACAGCTGGCTACCATAACGAGATCTTCAGGCATGAACGCAAAGCATCGCATGTCACCACGGCCCACTGGTAAATGCTGTGGTAAAGCTGGGTCAATTAAAATATTATGGGGGTAACGGCGCTACTCGCCATCTGGAGCTCTCCGGTGATCCAATTGTAGACTCTTAGCTCAGGTGCGTCTTCCAAAGAAGAACGCATAATTCCTAGATATCGGCCATAGACTTTGATGTTGGGGTCCTCAAACGCCGAGTCCGCTCCCTGGATGGGAATGTACTGACTCTGAGCAAGGGGGTGCGGATCCCCAGACTTCAGCGAGTATATACGCAGCACAGGCCCTCTGGTAAGGTCAGACGAGACTTTTGAATATGCTAGACCCAGGTACGCACTCAGAAACGTCAAGGATTATCAACAAATCTTGATTTGGGTCCATGGTAAAATCTCGGCATGGTGTGGGAGATTCGAATTGCCATTCGTGCCCTTTGATTCAATGTGAGCCAGATGTAGAGAGCTTCAACCAAAGGCCACCGATTGCCCACCAGGTATGCCGCGCAATTTGGATGACATCTGTTTGAACGAGAAGGAGCAACCTTCAGACACCCCCAGCACGCCCCCGTAGAACTCCCAGGTATCTCCTCGAAGATCAAGATGATCTTTCTCCGTCCATTCAAGCCCTCTCCACGCCTTTTGGTGCGCGTTAAGCATGCGCAGCCGCTCGCTTGAACTCAGATCGCTTGATGGGCCATCTTGCATTCCAGCGAGGAAAAGCTCGATTTTGTATTGCAACCTGGTATCCCTCGATGTTTTCGAAAAGAATTGGCACACCTGGAGGTGCTCAGTCAATATGTCTGCCAGGGATGTATAACTTGAACGAGCGACGGACCTGTCTGCAAATGACGAGTGATCTGGGATCGAGCTCATCGAATATAAGAGCGACGATTTCGTTTGGCAGTACCGATATTCCAGCCTTCTCACATGTAGCCATTCTATATCGTGATGGATATGACCGAACGGTGGACTGCCTAGCTCGTGGGTTGTTTTAAATGATCGAGGACTTTATGCAGATTTTGTGCAATGAATAATGCCGCCGGGGACGCGGCCCGGGTCCTCCAAGCTCTGATAGTGCTCACTAAAAGAACTTCTGCTCTTCCTTACCTATTCGTGTGCAACTTGGTGAATGCCAGAGGCTCGATGCACGCGCTCACCGTGAAAATGAATCTCGCTATCTCTGGACTCCGGATCATACTAATGCGAAGCAGATGTGAAATGTATGCATGTCACAGAAATCAAACGATCAACATGGCCAGGAAGTCAAGATTACTTGGATATTACACAAATTGCAAAAAAAATGCACCGCTGTACTTCATGCCACGCCGGAACACAACAATGAAATATCTCTATCAATTGGCTCACTGCAAGGACATCCTCGTAAGCGTAATTCGGATCGTACATTCACGAGCACTGGCAAAATCACTTACCAAGCTCATCAAACACCATAGTACACGAAAGGCGCCCATCTCTCCAACAGCATAATTGAGTGCGGCGGCTGCCTCGGTGAGATCAATGTTGTCCAACCCGTTCCGCAGAAGGTATGTGTGGGTGTGCTCGTGGCCGCGATCAGGGATAGCTTGAGGCTTCCATCATGCAACGCGAATGCGCTCTCCATTCCGTCCCTTGTATCTTGCATTGCATGGCAAGCGAAATTCACCCAAGAGCACGTGTTCAGCGCGGTAGAAATTTCATTGACAGTGGCTTGAACTTTGCGGTCAAAGCGCTGCAATTTGCCTTCTGGCCAACCCGCTGCCGAAACTCTTTGCATAACAATGTCGACTTCGTCTGTGGCATGGGGAAAGCGCGATTGTCCTGGGGTGTCGGGTTGGCTGATCGCAAGCAGCATCGGAGGTCCACTGATGGCCTGGCTTTGTCGTTTCTGTGCTTCAGCGAGTGAGGTCAGGGTTGTGACATAGGATGAAACGACGAGCTGGCTGACAGGCCCGGGCATGGATCCCGGCGACCGCGACTGGGCCGATTAGATACCAAAAAATCCGGTTAGTAGGAACTTGGCCCTTTATGCGCTGGAGTGGAATTCCGAGCCCGGTCTCGGCAAAAAATTGGTTTGAGGATGTTATATTATCTACCAACCCAGTTTTTCTGGCTTCACCTCCAACAACTCTTGTCGAAAAGCAATATCCAATCCCAGCCACGCAACTTGAGGTAATATCTATATGGCTGTGCGATACGCCTCCAACGCGGTGAGAATGTCGCAGAATCTTAAAGATGCGGCTGCCAATGTTGAGATGCTTTTAGCAAATACCGGGGATCCCCCTCACCCTGTGCAGCCAATTTGAAGGGCGCCAAAGCACTGAGAACCCGAGATTCTTTGCGACCGTGGTTGAAAGCTAGACATTGCATATCACCTGCTTGGAAGAGATGTAGTGATTTGTTTGGGTGACCGTCTGGGGTGAGTGCAGCGGCTTGCTGAAAGTTCGCGATTGAATTTTCGAGATCGGTGCACAGATCATCGAGTCGCTCGAAGCGTGTGTAATAGCCTGCCGAGGTTTGAGAGATATAGTGGTTTGTTGGGGTGACCGTCTGGGGTGAGTGCAGTGGCTTGCCGAAAGCTTGCGATTAAATCCTCGAGATTGGCGAGATTATCGAGTCGCTTAAAGTGCACTTTATAGGCTTTGTCGAGGTTTGAGAGACGACTCGATTTGCTTGGGTGCCCTTCCGGGGTGAGCACAACGGCTTCCTGCCAGCTCGCAATCACATTCTCGAGATCGGTGAGATCACCGAGTCGTTTGAAACGGGTGTGATAACTGCCACAGACACGAACCGATTTGCCTGGCCCGTGCCCATCTGGAGTGAGTGTGAATGCTTGTAACATCGTCCCCACCATGCTGTGCGTCACCAGTATTCGCCGACGCGTTTTCGATGCGCAATCCATCGGTTTTCTTGACCCAGTCCTCAGAAGGGTTATTATGAGCTCCAAAGAGGTCATTCTGCTGAATGATCGGTGAAGGTGTCGTAGAGGAATCCAATGCGAAGAGGGCGCGTTTCTGCGCGTGAAATGACGTTGAAGAATATCGAGGCGGAGCTTCTACACAAACTCACGGGGGGACGCTCAAGGGGCGTTGGAGAGCCTGGCGGAGAGCGCATCCTCTTGCTCGAACGCATCTGCCGAAACGAGGGGGATTGCATGTCGACCTCCATCGTGGAAGACACACAAGCGAAGTATTTTTGGCAGAAGGCAGTAGCGGATTGACGATTTGATGCTGTAAATATGATCCTAAAACAACCAGCAAAAGGGCTCAAAGTTGAATGTTGATGGGCAGGAGTGTAAAGGAGGTGTCATCAAGGCGTCGCAACAACTCACGACAGCGCGTCCTGCCAGTGACTCAACAGTGACTCCTAATGGCCTTTCAGCAGTAATGTCAGTGGCAAGCAAACACCCCTGTGGATATACCATTATGGTTCCAGGGCCCTTGAGGTACTTTCAAGTTGGGGCATGCACATGACGTTCAGTGGAGACATTTTTTGGAGCATGGATTGATGAGGAGAACAAGACGCTTAATATATAACTTAATATACACTACACTACGGCCTGTGACGGAGTGCTCGAATGCTCCTTGTCTGGCCTGCATGCATGCGTGAATACGGGAGATCGTTTGAAGAATAAAACCAATGGCGAGAGATATCACAAGGCTGGACTGGGACGCTGGCCGACGATGGTCAGCAATGGCTATGAAGACCAAAGAACGGAGCGGTAACTTAGCTCGTGATCAGGTCTTTGCAGGACACAACTCATCACCGCCAACTCGCAATTGTGCAACTCCAGAGGAGAGCGTGAATGAAAGATTATGCAGATGTAGCCTGAGGCTGACATGCGTGCGTTCGTCGTAACAGCCAACACTCCCCTGTGGTCCGGGACCTCTAGGCAGGAAGCCCTCCGGAGAGAACTTCACTATGCCCTCGGGTGTTCCATTGCGGTGGGTCATGTCAACAGCCGAGGAACGCTAGGGAAAGGGGAGAGATGCGTGGCGGGGGGATGCTGGCGTGGAGAGGGAGGCTGGCGTGCGGGGCGGGGGATTCGAGTCGGCAGTGCAGGCGGTTGTTGGGTGCTGTTTGCTTGATGATCTGCGTGGATGGTGTAAGTATCGCGCCTCCATAAACAAACAAATAAACTAGCCTCGTGTTTTGTGATGGTGGGAGGGCGTCGAGGAGAGTGTGATTCTGAAGCAAAAGTCTGTTGCAGGATCTTATCCTTTAGCAAGCGTGGGAATTGTCAGCCGCACGTGATCGCGATTGCTGCTTCCCCGGCCATTTCAGCCGCTCAAACCTCTTTCCAAGCTGCTTGCCAACCGCCCACTTACTCTTTGCCCCAAATCTCTTCATTCCATCTGCTGGATCTGCCCACTATGAGAGGCAACATCACCCGAGCTCAAATAAAACTGCTGGAAGCTATCAGCGAGCCATCCTGCGACTTCAAGCCTCCAAGAATACCGCTTGACGAGGACCGTGAACTTGCACAATTTCAAGCTGCCCGCGGCAGTCGAAGAGATAGATACTATGATACTTGAACTCGTGGGAGATGCTGCTATACATTTATCTGTGGTCAAGGCGCTCCATAATATGTACCCTGAAGAATCAGCTGATATATTCATGGTAAGTTGCTTAAACCCAACTTCAAGCCAACTTCAAGCGACATACCAACCGTCCCTCGATTGGACAGCACCTACGCTCTGCCGTCAACTCCAACAAGACGTTCTTCTTCCTTATGAAAAAGGCGGGCCTGTGCTACGAACCTACCACCAAATACTCGAAACCCTTGAAATATGTATCTAATGGATTCGAGATACGTATCGGGATATTCATCCTCCAAGAAGGGCTACCTTCTCTCTGCAGTTGGGTGGAAAAGGCTTTCGGGCCTCTCATCCGTGCATGCATACCGGACATGCTTCAAATGTATGATTTCGGTTTCTAGATTTTGTTGATCATGCTTAACGTCGAACAGCAAAGCCGATGCCGCCAGTGCCGCCAATCCCACCTATATCAAGAAGCGATCAAGAGACGACG
Source organism: Athelia psychrophila (assembly GCA_001630335.1). Classification (NCBI taxonomy): domain Eukaryota; kingdom Fungi; phylum Basidiomycota; class Agaricomycetes; order Atheliales; family Atheliaceae; genus Athelia; species Athelia psychrophila. The sequence continues at coordinate 114,409 of KV417552.1, read as the reverse complement.
CAAAGACCTCCGAGGACGAACTCTAAGAGGCTGAAAAATCCAATCCTAATCCAAGTTGAACCAGCACCACCCACATCGCCTGTGAACACCACTGAGGAATCACAGTCCCTACATGCAAAGCAACCCTGCCAGTAAACCGATTAGCCGAGTGAGCGACGGGTGTTGCAACACGAAACTTTCGAGTCCGACTCTCTTGTACCTGTCGAGGCTTCGTCCACTGTCTCTGGGGATTCGGTTAATCTAGGTCCTACTAGGGTCAGCAAGACCGACTCAAACGCCTCCAGCAGAACTTGGATCATTAATCGAAGAACACTGATCAAGGCTCGACAAGAGAGGAAGCAGACTCAGATCGGCCGCGAGACCTGTTGTTACGTCCGAAATCAAGTCTGAACGTTTCGCATCGGGATCCTCTATCTTGTCTACCACCAAGACCCGCTTTCGCTTCGAAGCTGCCATCAATTTCTCCCGGAAGGGCACAACTTGCTATTCAAATACGACCACCTCCTTCGACACCACCTTGCGGGAAAGAATCCTCTGCTAGCAAACGGGCACCTTTGCTTCGCAGCCGCGCATCAAACTTGACCAGCTCTATCGCAATCGCGGAACCGCCGTCTCGGCTGTTGTCTATGGACCCGACTTCTTCTTATCGTTCCCGCGCAGAGGCACCTTCACTTCCCAATCGCGCACCAAACTTAGCAAGCTCGCATAGCTCTATCGTGTCTAGGAAACTTGGGGAATTGTCGTTTCGGACAGCTAATGTGTCCAGCTCTATCGCTTTAAGGAAGCGCGCTGAACCGCTATCTCGCCCGCAGTTGCCTCATAGCCGGAACTTGGGACGTCACACCCACGCCGATTTCGCACCTCCAGCCATGACGGTCTTGTCCTACGAGTAAAGACTCACCACCACCTACTCGAACGCGAACAGGCTAGCGCACAATCCACACATGGCACGAGATCGGCAAGATATAGTTTGCAGTTGAATGTGAAGAGAATCAGATCTGTGACCATCGTGGCTTATGAAGGAACAATTACAATTACTACCAGAGTTTTGCAATACATGGCTGTACGTTCGAGCACGCTCAGAATTTTGAGAACTATGTTGAAGGTATTGTACAAATTCTGATAGCTAAACCGGCGCGCTGAGAAGGACTGCGTAGCTGATACAGCACGCATGAGTCTATATACATGTCTTTGAAAACCAAAACCAAGATGCATTTCACCGATCATCCTTGCATATTCAGTTGAATACGGGGCAAGCGTGGCTCGCCGGTAAGGTAGGGCTGTTGGGTCTCCTCCCTAAGCATGTCGTTGAGCCACGCCCCGTTGGGCTTGAGCTTCTCCCCCCTCGTATACATCACCGCAAGGTACATCCACGCAGCAGCGTTGCCCACAGTGCCAACCTCGTCGGAGACATGCGTAGCAGCGTATTTGCTCATCTCCTTCTGCAGCGTGTCGTCGGTGTAGAGGTTGTACATGGCCTTGGCGACGGCAACGTTGTCGCATGGTTCGGTGAGATAACCTGACTTGCCGTCTTCAATTTGTAGAGGAATTCCGCCCGTGCGGCTGGCGATGACGGGCCTGCCTGCGTGGACTAAAAATCGCGCGTTGGTTTAGTATCTGGATGAAGAGAACGAGGAAGGGACTCACGGCCTTCGGAGACTTTCACTTCAAAGCCTTCGCGGGTGGAGAGTTGCAGAGCAGCTCGGGAGTTGGCCATCAGCACGTTGAGCACTAATAACAAGGTAAGGATAGGTCGGACAAGACTTGACAGCAAATAACGCACACTGGTCACTGGGCGGGAGACGCATGACAACAAAGTCTAAAATCGGCGCGTCAACTTGGTACCTCAACGTTAAGTCTGAGGAAGAGACGCACCCTTGGCGTACTTCCGGACCTCAGCCGAGTGTATATGCTTCATAGTCTCATCGTAAATCATCGTGGCATCGGGGTCGTCAATAGCCGAATTGCCACAAATCAAGATTTGAGCGTAATCATCCTCATTGCGCCCTTCGTCGGCCTCGAGCAGTTTCCTATATTTGACATACGCGTCGACGACGTCCGGGATGCCCTTCGAGGGATCGAAACGCGCGATCTGGACAAAGTACTCCTGCTGCGGCCACCGGAGCTCGGTCATCTTCTCTTTGTTGCAGAGTGTGCGGAATTCGCCCATGTAGAACGCAGTGTCCCAGTCGTTCATTGGCTTGTTGAGGCCATCCAGCCTGCGCAGATATGTATCGGATTAGAGGTATGCGCATATTCGGAACAAATAGCACTTGCATATCCGTAGCGGCGCCCAGGAGAGCGAGTTTCTCCAGCGGGACATCGCTGGGGACGAATTTATTGACAGGGTGGCCTGCACGAAGTTAGAGTACGCCGCAGTGAAGATGATGTCTTCACCCACTGATGAACATATCTGCGTGTTGGATGTTGTTCCACAGATAATTCCAGACCTCTTCTTGGGGCGAGCCCTTGTTGTGGACAAGGTCGCTTCTGATCTCGATGTGGGAGCGGTAGATGATGGGCAAGTCCGGGCGAGTCTTCTTGATGAGGGGGATGAGCCCGGGCATTTGCGGGTCATCTGAAGCTCGATTAATAGAAGTTGGGGCAGAGAAGATAAATTGAACGTGCCAATGAAAGCAATATCGACACCACCAGGAGCGAGGGGTCCGCCTTCGGCAGTCCACCTGAGACCGTTTTTGAGGATCCACGCGTCAAACTGGTCTTTCGCTTCCTGTGTCAGCCGGAGGCTCGGATCCGCGACGCCTTGCAAGATATTGTGGTTGTTTTTGGTGGTGCGGAAAACGCTAGCCATGAGAGTTAGTCAAATCCACAAATTATGTGATAAAACAGGATAATTATCGTACCTTGGCGAGGGGTTGGGCACGTACCTGCAATTAATGGTCAGCGCGGGAAGTTCGGCAGTGGGTTGCTACATCACGTGCGTACCAAGTGCAATCCACGCCCAGCGTCGCGAAGAATCGAATCAAAGCGTGCCGCATCAACGCAACACCTCCGCCTTGAGGCGTGCTGGAGAAGAAGCCCAGCTTCACTTTCCTATCCTTCAACTCGTCCGCCAGCTTGATGACCGCGCCCCAAGTCCCAGCACCAACAGTGTTCTTATACTCATTTAAATCATCGAGAAGGTGGATCTTGCCACCCGCATCCACTGATACGGCATTGCGAGCTCCGATGGTGAGACGCGGGGCGCCACTGGGGCCGAAGTACATGACCTGTGACAGATAGTCAGGAAATTTGCACGACCGAGAAGCGAACGGCGTACACATTTGCGAGCAGCAGAGTCAGCTTGCTCGTCGAGAGTGCGGTCAACGGTCAGTTGGGCTTGCACTTGAGCGCCTGTGAACGCAGGAGATTGCCCAATGTGGTTGGGAGAGTTCACCCCAGAAGATGAAGCATTGCGAGAAGCATCGATAGAGAGGAAATGGTTCTTGTGTTTGGCGGGGGAGTCGGTGTGATAAGTCTTGATGTTAAAGACGATGGGCACTATATCCATGTCGAGCCAAAGACGGGTGCAAAGGTTCGGGCACTAGATGTTACGTTGTGAGTGTGGCGTAGATGGCAATAGCATACAATAGGACTGACTGCGTTGAGCAGAGAAGTGGCAACACCGGCCCCAACGAATTTACAGATGTGCTCGGTGCTGAAGCCGGTTAACTGTGTTATGACATGCTTCTCGATGTCGGAAGCGAGCTTTTCGGGCTGCATGATATCACAGGCAATGGTGGCCGAAGCGTAGTCCGTGTTGTACACAGAGTCGTGAATGCTGAAGGCGATTTCATAGGCGGTGCCATTCTCCACAACGGAGCCTACAATACCTGCCCACATGGGCTAGGGACAATCGTTCAGCATGTAAGATCATAATATACGTGTAGAAAGCTCACGGTAAGACTCGCATAGGCGACTACATTCGGCCGTTTGACGTTGGAGACACTCGAGAGTCTGTGTCGCCTAGCGGATGGATGCTTCGACTGAAAGTCGTGATCTTGATGGTGATGGTGGTGGGGCATTTTTTAGAGGTGCTTTGTAAAGCGGGATGGAGAGAGAACCAATGTCAAGTTGGCCCTCATATAAATACGATGTTTCACAATTACAAATGCTTCCACACCGACAGTCCAGGGATCTGGGGAGCTGACCTTCATGTGCCGTAGATCGGCCACGATGCAGATGTCCACATTGGAATTTGCGATAAGAAAATCATTGGAAGTAGAGCGGAAAATATAAAGTTGTCCGTGTCCTCTGAGTTGTACATTGGGGCAAGCCAAGGGGGATGCGAGGCTTCTCGGCAAGTCCAGAACGCTGTAGAATTGCCGCCAAGGTTCCGAAACCATTCCATGTTGCCCTTGCCCAATGAGCTACCTTTGGAGCCATTATGGAAAGGTCTATCGTCAAAATTGAATGGATAAATTGGATCAACATCGATATCATACACGTTGTAGCTGTAATTTGCACAAGGTTGCCGCGCGTGTGGGATACGTACAGTACATAGCCCCTATTCAGCTCTGTCAAGGTTCCTGTCAAGTCAAGGCATTGGAGTCCATTCACCTGGACGCCTCCTTCTATCTCTCTTCCTCGCTTAGTAGTTGCCTCATGCAAAACTGCGGTGATTGCGGTGGTCAGATATCCTGGGATGAAGATGTATGTTCGGCGATCTGCACTTCATGCGGAACTCTTCAAGATCCGACTCAGTCTGTCCTTGTTGCGCACTTGGACGAAACCCTGAACAATAATTCCTCCCGTGAATCTAATAACCCGCTTTGGCAAGCCTCTACCACATTGAAAAGCACACGTCGAAATGGATGGAATCTTTCCGGTCAGGGCAAGGAAGTCAGGGACAGCAAGAACACGGTGCGTAAATTGGTACATACGCGCCCTCCCAGCTGACCTGCTGTTTCTGATAGTATGCAATGCACGACTTCATTCGGTCTATTGCCTCGCGTCTGTCTAATCCTGGCGTATCGCCGCGTGCCGCCAATATCTTCAATCAAGCCATGAGTTTGGGGCGCTACCGCTGGGGACGCAAGGCACGCTTGACTGCGGGCGCGTCCATCGTCATTGGCTTGAGAGAGTCTCGCAAACCGGATTCCATCCAGGATATAGCCTATCTTATCGATGAGGTGCCATCGTCCGTCTCACGTGCGTTCAAAAAGGTCACCGTGCTCCTGCAGCTTACGCTGCCATCCGAGGGTGCGACCGTGCACCTCCCAAGCCTCCGCACACATCTGCATTCTCTGCTCCATCCGGAAGCTCCGCCGTCCCCTCTGCCCTCTGCGCTAAACAAGCAGATATCAACGCTTCCACTCCACCTGGTCATGTGTACCGCATCGTCTATCTGTGATCTTCTCGGTCGGCTTACATCCGCCTTTGACAACGCAGCCACGGCGCCCATTGCATGTGCCATATTGATACTATCCCTCGAGGCCGAAGCTCGTAATTCGCTTACCAGTCTTACTGAATTCGCTCGGCTTCTTGCGGCCCGCATTGGCCTGGCAGAGGGCACCGTCTTGCGGCGGTATAATGAGATATACGATCTCATTGAAGAGTGGATACAAGAAGTGCCGTGGCTGGATCAAGTTGAGACAAAGGGAAATGGGAGGAGAAAGGTGCCAAAGAGAGTCGTCGTCGCGAGAGGCATCAAAGATGTCTTGCAGTTCCAAGAAGAGATCTGGAGAAAGAAGGTAGAGGCGCACGGCAAGGTTCAACTCGAGCTCGACCTGGACGATGAAGAAGACAGGAGCGACGACGAAACCCTCTCTACTACCACTGGATCATCCAGCTCCGCGAGCAAGCGTGGCTCAGAAGCACCGGACGATACACGCGTCGACCGACCGCGCAAGAGACGGAAAACCAAGCATCGGGACCTGGACGACGCGTCCAGTTTTCTTCTCCGGCCGCTCAACTCGTCGTTGCCCGCAGTGGCGGATCCGTCAGGCCCGCCTCCCTCTGCACTAGCCGTGACTTCGACATCGCTCGCGCTGGCCCAAAGACCCACCACGCCCCAGCCTCTCCCGTTGATGTCGTACCTGCTCACAGCCTCGCCGTCCGCAGTCTCTCTGAACCACAAACCGTCGCGCCTCCAATTGCTTGTCGCAGAACGCGCACACGGCGTGGATGACATCGATGACTGCGAGCTCTTCGCCGACGGAGAACTGGATGGATTTATGCGAAGCGATGCTGAGGTTGCAGACCTCAGAGCTACCCTGGATTGGCCCGACGCGGACAAGGATGGTGCATTCGTTAACCTGGACAAGGTGAGGGAGGGTCCAAATTCACACAAAACGTTGAACTTGAACCCACACCCTGCTCACGCGGATAGCCTGGATGATTATGGTCTGCACCGTGCGGCCCGAGGGACAGACGACACTGCCGGCCTCGAAACTGAGGCCTGGCGCCCCCCTTCTCCCACAGGTGGAGGCTACGACGGCGGTACGACGAGGAATACTGAACACTGATTGTGTCGAGTGGCATGCCCACACCTCTGACGACCGCTGAATGCGTTTCAACTCCCCAGACCATCATCTCCCCAGGAATTTGGAAATACACCCTCATTGATATTTGCACCATCGATATTACGATGTGAGTTCATTATCGCTGCCTGCATGCGTGAACCAGTCATGTTGAACTCTTCTGTCCCGATATATGATGCGTATCAGATTATCGATGATTTGAAATCAGGCTGCCAGCAGCGCTTACATTCTAGGATACCTATTGCCACTCCGAGTGCCCATGGTAGGTTCTCGCTATCTTCTCACGTGACGAAAGTTGGAAGCAAGATTCAGAGAGCTCAAGGCTGTTACTGTATCATTGCTTCTAATCTCGCATGGGGATTCGATGACCCTTGAGTGCAGTAAGTCTTGATGTCTCGATCGCTGGGAAAGTTCATGACGATACATACTTAGAGGCATGCGTCGTGTGCATGTGAAGTGAATCCTCATTGTCAATATGATCAGAACGCATCCTAATTTCTGGCACGTTCAATGGAATCTAAGCTATTGTACTAAAGGTGGTTTGTAATCTGGTGTGCTCTAAGTTGATGTCTGCAGCCGGCGACAGCTTCGTCTGAGACTTTCATGCACCTGGGTCAAACCCTTTCGGAAACACCTGTCTCACGTTCACGTTTATGCGGGTCCCTCGCATAAACTCCTCAAAATCCTCTGTCCAATCTGTATCGCTCTCGCTCACTGCGAAATGTGGAGGCAGAGTACCTTCCAAGATGCGAGGAACACCTGTTAAACGATTTTTATTCATCATTTCTGCCCAAACAAGAAGAAACCATGTACAAACCGTGATAAGCGCGCCGGCACTCAGGGCCCGACATAATGACTACGTCTCCAGAGCGTAGAAGAATAGGCACGGGCTCGGAGTCTCTTGTTAGACCTCCGATGAGGAATACCGCCGCATGTCCAAGTCTTGAAAGGATGAACATGATAAGAAGTTCATATATCGATCCACTTACGATATTGACACCAGAGGAGAGGTCGCACAGACCTCCGAACGGTCAACGTGGGCCATCAGAGTGTCCTGGTGTACCCTATTTGTCTCGTGGGATGGAAACAAGAACCAGACAAGCTCACCTTCTCTTGGTAGAAATTAACGATCCCTGCGTCGGGTTCTGTGATCCCCAATGTTTCGTAGGTATCTTGACACAAGCAAGAAGATCTTCATACCATATGTATTTGTCCATGTATCCCAATCAGGCCCTCCGGGACCCCAATCCGAGTGCCCGTGAGAATCACCCCCAAAGACATGGTTCCAGTCCACAAGCTCCACGGCACGCCTACACACGTCCCTAATCTGGGGATCTATGGTTCCGGGGCCCTTGCTAAAATCATAATGCTTCGTGCCCCAGTGATAATTCCAGCCGATGTTCGCCCATCGCAATTTCCGGATGAGAGAAGAGCAAGACGTAGGGCGAGCTGTTGACGAGGCTGGCGGAGGTGGTTTCGGAGTGATGGAGAGAGCTTCGAATGTTTCCAGGGATGCTGGTGTGTTAGAGACGAGCTTTCGAGGGCCCGGAAGCTCCGGGATGGCTCTATCGGGGGAGACGAGCGCGTGTGGTTGGATCAGTGCCTCCTCGTGATCTGAGTTTTTAGATCGGATATATGCATTCCACAGGCCGTCTTCAGGCAGCACGTAGTGTGCGTCGAGGTTGGTCTCATTCGGTGTTTTGGCATGGTCGCATAAAGCCCATCGAATGAGGCGTTTCTGATCCGTAGGAGATAGGAAGGATGGTAAGAAAACGAGACCTGTATTTGAAACCAATGTGGAGATGCAGATGAATATGTACATCGATATGTCAGAGGCTGAGTCGCACCCGGAATGCAAGGTACGATATAGGCCTTCTGATCGCCCCCTTCTTTCGGCAAGACTTCTCGAATTTCAACAGCGTCTGGGTTTCCATGCCAGCCTCCAGGTTTCCCATTCTCCTTGCAAGCGTCGGAGATCGTCAGGTCGAGAACCTGAGCCAGATTCGGTGCCGGAAACCGAGCCTTGTATTTTTTCTCGGCGGCGCGGAAAGGTGTCCAAGCTAATTCAACATCTCTATCTCTGCTGTTTGCTGACTTCAGATGTTGCCTAAGCGCCTTTTTGTACGCTGGGCTGGTCGGGTCGGTTGGCACAGTGGTGGAAAGCATGATCAAATCTCAGCCACCGAAATTTTGAGACGCGCGCGTATATCCGGCTCCGCGGCCGAGCAGATTTGTGTCTTGCTTGCTTCGTAACTGCATGTCCCCCTACAAAATCTGACCGGCAACACCATTATAGAGCCCAAGGTCTCTTAGATTTCGCTTTCCTTATGTCTCTATGGATCCCCCGGACCTCGCCCACCCTCCTTGTCCGACGTTATAGTCTATCCCAGCGCACCCAATTAATACACACCCTTACCCACCGACCTACTTACTCCGCATATCGCCCAGCGGGCGTCCTTCTGGTCTCGCGAAGACAGCAAAGCTCCAAGGCGCCCATAGACACAGATGACAAAAAGGAGCTTTCCTCCGAGCCAAAGCCGGCCCTGCCCGTGCCTAGGGAGGCCCAGCAGGCGCCTCTCATGACACGCGCCTGGAAAAAGGTCAAGCATGAAGCCGCTCATTACTGGCACGGGACGAAGCTGCTGGTGTCAGAGGTCCGAATCTCGGCGAGGTTGCAATGGAAACTCCTGCACGGCGAGGTTTTGACGAGGCGTGAACGCAGACAGGTGTGTATTTCCGGACGTCCTGATATGACTCTATACTAATGTTCGAGCAGTTGAAACGTACGACTCAAGATATTCTGAGACTTGTGCCGTTCTCTGTGTTCCTCCTCGTCCCATTCATGGAGCTGCTGCTCCCTGTAGCGCTCAAATTGTTCCCGAATATGCTGCCTTCGACGTTCGAAGACAAATTTTCGGCTGTAAGTTTTATAATGCATATATCTGTAACAAAAGCTCATTCATCTCTACAGGAAGAGAAACAGCGTAAGCTGCTTCGCGTCCGCCTTGAAATGGCCAAGTTCTTGCAAGAAACACTGCGCGAATCAGGTCTCAAGGCGAACGCTCACATCATCGGCAGTGATGCTTTCAAGGAGTTCTTCCGGAAGGTCCGTTCGACCGGCGAGTCTCCTTCTGCCGCGGATATCATCAAAGTGGCCAAGCTCTTCGACGACGACCTCACCCTGGACAACCTCTCCCGCCCGCAACTGACCTCGATGTCGCGCTACATGGGGCTGAACGCATTCGGCACGGACAACTTCCTGCGCGGGACGATCCGATCAAGGCTGCTGAACCTGCGCCGCGACGACCAATCCATTTACAGTGAAGGCGTAGACGAGCTATCGACTTCGGAACTGCAGAATGCTTGCCAGTCGCGCGGTATCAGGACGGGCGGTGTCTCCCCTGCGCGCTTGCGCGAGGAGCTGAGTACATGGATCTCGCTACATCTGCACAACCGCGTTTCGGGTGTGCTGCTCATCCTCGGACGCGCGTTCTACTTTGACAAGAAGCCCGGCGTTGAGGATGGCAAGACGGCGGTCATCTCCAGCTTGGAGAGTGTCCTGAGTGGCCTACCGGATAATTTGTTGAATGAAGCTGAGTTGGAGGTGGACTCGGACTCGGCCAGCTACAAGCAGAAGCTCGAAGTTTTGCGCGAGCAGGAAGAGCTTATTGAGGACGAAGACGAGCAGGAACAGAAGGAGGAGGACGCCCGACGGGCGAAGAGGGAGGCGGAAGAGAAGGAAGCGCAAGATGCTCGTGCTCTTTTGCCTGAATCTGAGGTAATGCCAATCACATCTTGAGCTGGAAAAAATGCTAATCAGTGAGTACAGCTGCAACACCACACAGTGGGAGCGCCTGAGGATGCCCGCATGACTGCTGAGCAGCTCAACGAGCTCACTGAATCCCTAGTAATCCTCTCCGCCAAGTCCAGTGTTTTGAAAGAACGTGACGAGATGCGTGCGCTTATGGAGGAGAACTTGCAAGCCGAGGAGGACCCCACGTCGCCGTCGGGCGCGCTGACCAAGCGTATCCGCAGCATGCTCACCAAGATCGACAGCCAGCTGCAAGAATACGACGAACGCGTCGGCAGCTCGCTGCAGATGATCCAGGCGGATGCGCAGGGCCGGATTTCGGTGCAAGACCTTCAGAAGGCGCTTGCTGTGATCAAGCACAAGCCTGATGACAATGTCGGGCACGCGGTGATCCAGAAGTTGGACGTGGACAAGGATGGGTTCGTCGAGCTTGAGCATGTGCTTGGGCTGGTGAAGGAGGAGGGCCTGGGTATTGTTCTGGACAACGCGGCGGAGTCGCTCATTGGGCAGGGGAAGCAACTCTCCAAGGACTCCAAGCCGCGCAAGGAGGACATTGTGCTGGAGTGAGGTGTTAGATCATAGATTATAGATAACGTATACGGCCCATGTCATAATCTATTTCCGCGTTTTATAATGCGAATGCAAGGGTGTTGAAACCGCGGCAATGTAATTCCAAGAGAATATAGACCGTCCACAAATCAATGCTAACTAAGGCGCTGCTGCTCCTGCACGTCGCTTTTTAGGACTCTTCTCTTGAGCCCGTTCCTTCCTCTTTGCGTGTCGTGCCTCCTTGACATCGTCTTTTGTCTGCTCAGCCTCGAACGCCTCTTGCTCTTCCGAGTCTGCACGTTCCGCCCACCAGCGGCCCGTCTGAAGCACGAGCACACCTGTAAGCGCAACGCTGGCGACGAGATTGTTGGATGCGAGCTCGAGAGTAGCTTCTCGTAATGCTTGCGGTACGGGTGCGATGGGGTGCGCTGGGACAGAAGAGAAATTTTGCAGCAGGTCTGTACATGCATTAGCACGTGATAACTGGGAGATGAGAGGGGGGCATACTGGGGATGGCAGAGTAGCCATACGTTGCTACAGCAGTGCCATATAGAACTGTGGAGGTGTCAGCAGGGGCCATATTGATGGAGACTACATTGACTGACATATGCTGCCGCCGTCAAACATCAAGTTCCCAGCTTCGCCGTCGCGAAGGCTCCATAGGATCGTTGCCGCACCGAATACGACCACTGCACCGAGGAAGTAAAATGCTACAGAGGGGCCTGCTGCGAGAATGGAGTAGTAGGAAGCTGCTGTCCAAAGATGCGTGTCTGTGACGGGCGATTTCCAGAGTGTCAGCGAGTCCGCGATCCAGTGAGTAAACAAAGTTCCTATGAACAGCATTAGCAAACGATTAAGGCATTCTGCAAGACTTTTTACCCAGTAAAAATGAGGTCGCGCATACGACCAGTCCAGCTCGTGCGCCCATCGTAGTCGTGGTCGAAGGGAGTTCCTTTGCTAGGCCGAGTGAGAGGCGCCAACTACATACAGCACAAAGCAAAAGGCTCCGAGTCCGAAGCATTTCACCAAGTTAACCGCCATGCACACCGCTCTACGCGCTGCTCGACCACGACACATACTACGCACAGCGGCGGCTCTGGCGACGCTGCCGCGCTTCATGAGCGTCGCACCGTCGCCGTGGTTCGTCGACGCAGAAGACGAACCGACGCCGCCGTCACAGACTTTTGATCGTCGTCCTACACCTCCTCATATACCAGAACACACAGAACCATTCAAGCTCCCCGAAAACATCCCCGAGCCTATTCGCTTGCTCTATGAGACCCTCAAAACTTCGCCATTCCTTGAGCCGGATACGCTTGTGGCCCGCGAGCCACTCAAGATTCCACATGGCCCCAGGGTGCCGGTGAAGGCGCCGAATGGGCGTAGGAGGATTAGGGGGAAAACATACGCCGGCGAGAGCACGCTTGATCTCGGCTCGGGTGGCTTGTGGAACTGGGTGGTAATGGCGCAGGTGAAGGAGGGCACAGAGAGCCGGGGTTCAATAGAGTCAGTCGTGCGCGTGGTTCGCAAGACGGTGAGCTCTCTGGTTGATACTTGGTTTCAATGTTGCTGATAGCTTTGCAGCTACTAAGTGTGCAACCTCCGCTACCGCTGCCTCAGAAATCAGCCAAAGGCAGACCAACAAACGGCTGGGCCATGATCGACGCCGGCAACTTTGCGGTTCACATTATGAGCAAGCAGGCAAGAATGAAGTACTTTGAAAATATCGAAAATTCCACCCCATGGTGATGTGATTCGCATATGGAGGACATGGACACCAAACCTACTTACTTTATGCTCTCGCGGCGCTCAATTAAATACTCTAATTTCGTCATCGATGTAAGTCGAGAAGGGACGGTCAACAGAGGAAATCATAACTTCTTCGGTGAGCGCGTGAAGCATGAGTCTGGCCTTCAAGCTTCAAGATCTAAGGACTACTGGAAGTTAAGAACCAGCCTTCTGCGTAACCTACACACTTCAAATTCCCCCGTCGTTCCCCCGTCGATTCTGATTTCTTATGCATTGAAATTTGGAAATATGACCGGTGTATTGTCAATGTTTCGTGTTATCATGGTTTAAATTGATGAAGTAATCCAACACCAATGCTATACGTTGGCAGCCTGAGCAATTGCCAAGTTCACAGCATGCAAACAGCAGAATGCCGGCTTTCCTTGCCTCTTCTTTTCCTTTAAATTTCCTTACTGCCGCCCTTTGCGATCATGGATTCGAATGAAAACTCGACTTTTGTGCTACATGGTAAGGCGAGATGTTCAAATTACAGTGCGCTGTCGTTCTTACATTATGTGGGCGAAGTCGGTACAGCTGAATGGGCTCGCAGCCCAGAGGGGCAAGAAAATGCTAGAGCAGGCCGCTACGACGAGTGGTCGCAAGGCTCAATTGAAGCTTTCTCCAACTTCATGAGGAATCGGCCTAGCTACACAATGGCCCCAGGACACTCCGCTCCGGACAGCATAGGCATCATTACCGTTAAGCTTTGCCGGCAGCCGAAGAACTCTCCTAATTTACCCCGATTGTCGAATATCTGCGCGGAAGTTGAAGAGCGAGGGGCAGATTGACAATGATATACATCTCACAGCTGGTCAGTCACAAGCAATTGCAATTTTGTTTGATTGCACTTCTTATACTTACCTGAATGCTACCCATATATATTAGAGAATATCTTAGCCATCGGTAATGACCATTACGGGCGCTTCGGGCAGCTCGCTGATCTCGAGAATGCGATTGTCAGCTGGCAGCAAGCCCTCGCACTCACTCCTCATGGCGACCCATGCGAAGCAGTTTGCCTCTCAACCCTCAGTGTTGGCTATAGAGATCGCTTTGAGCGACTCGGCGATCTCGCAGATATCGAGAATGCGATCACGATGGGCCAGCAAGCCGTCACACTCGCTCCGGAAGGTCATCCAGACAGAGCAAAATATCTCTTAAACCTCGGCGCTAGCAGTTTCGCCCGCTTTGAGCGCCTCGGTGATCTCGCCGAGCTCGAGAATGCGATGGCGAGTTTTCAGGAAGCCGCCACCCTCACTCCCGAGGGTCACCCAGACCAACCAAGATATCTCTCAAACCTCGTTCACGGCCATGTCGCGCGCTTTGAGCAGCGTAACTTCGCTGATCTCGATATTGCGGTTGCGAGCCAGCAGCAAGCATTCGCACTCACTCCACAAGGACACCCATACAAATCGGCCCGTCGCTCAGACCTCGGTAACGGCTATTACACGCGCTTCAATCGGCTCGGCGATCTCGCTGATCTCGAGAAATTGATCACAAGCAGTGAGCAAGCCGTCGCGCTCCCTTCACTTTGAGGAAGAAAATTCCGATATGTATCTCAGACCCACCAGATACACATTTGAGGTATTTTGAGTATTGGGTGATAGAATCTTCGCACAGGCGCGCCTTTTTCATAAGGAAGAAAAAGGTTTTATTGGTGTTGACCGCGGAACATAGGTGCTGTTCAATCGGGGCACGGTCGGTACGACAGTTGAAGAAGTTGAGGTTAAGCGGCTTACCGTGAACTTGAATATATCCGCTGATTCGACTGGCCACATGTCATGATATGTACCCAGTTGGATCAGCGCATGACCACAGATAAATGCATAGCTGAATCACCTATCAGCTCAAGTAATTTATAGTGTTGAAAGGAATCATAAAACGGTATTATTGGAGGCTCGAAGTTGAATGCTGCCGGGCTCGCTGATACCTGGCAGTAGTTTTGCTTGAGCTCGGGAGAATAATAGGCCGCCGATTCCATCTCCCATATTGGGAAGATCCAGAAAATTGAATGAAGAGATGTGAAGTAAAGAGTGAGTGGGCGGTCCAAAGGCGGTTGGAGTTTGGGCGGCTGACAGCAGCCAACCGCGATCACGTGGGGGAGATGATTCCCACGCTTGCTAAAGGATAAGATCCTGGATTCAACAGACTCTTGCTTTACTTTCTCCTCGACGCCTGCCCACCACCAAAAAACACAAGGCTAGTTGATTTGTTTATCTATGGAGGCGCGATACTTACTCTATCCACGCAGATCATCAAGCAAACAGCACCCAACAACCGCCTGCACTGCCGACTCGAATCCCCCGCCCCGCACGCCAGCCTCCCTCTCCACGCCAGCATCCCCCCGCCACTCATTTCTCCCCTTTCCCTGGCGTTACTCGCCCGTTGACATGACCCACCGCAATGGATCACCCGAGGGCATAGTGGAGTTCTCTCCGGAGGGCTTCCTGCCTAGAGGTCCCGGACCACAGGGAAGTGTTGGCGGTTACGACGAACGCACGCATGTCAGCCTCAGGCTACATTTGCATAATCTTTTGTTCACGCTCTCCTCTGGAGTTGCACAATTGCGAGTTGGCGGTGATGAGTTGCGTCCTGCAAAGACCTGATCACGAGCTAAGTTACCGCTCCGTTCTTTCATCTTCATAGCCATTGCTGACCGTCGTCGACCAGCGTCCCAGTCCTGCCTCGTGACATTTCTCGTCAGTGGTTTTGTTCTTCAAACGACCTCCCATACTCACGCATGCAATGCAGGCCAGACAAGGAGCATTTGAGCACTCCGTCACAGGCCGTAGTGTAGTGTATATTAAGCATCTTGTTCTCCTCTTAATCAATCCATGCTCCAAAAAATGTCTCCACTGAACGTCATGTGCATGCCCCAACTTGAAAGTACTCTAAGGCCCTGCCATATTATATATATCCACAGCAGTGTTTGCTTGCCACTGATATTACTGCCGAAAGGCCATTAGGAGTCAGGACGCGCTTTCGCGAGTTGTTGCGACGCCTTGATGTCACCTCCTTTACACCTCCTGCCCTTCGACATTCGACTTTGAGCCCTTTCGCTGGTTGTTTTGGGATCATATTTACAGCATCAAATCGTCAATCCGCTATTGCCTTCTGCCCAAAATACTTCGCTCGTGTGTCTTCCACGATGGAGGTCGACATGCAATCCCCCTCGTTTCGGCAGATGCGTTCGAGCAAGAGGATGCGCTCTCCCCCAGGCTCTCCAACGCCCCTTGAGCGTCCCTCCGTGAGTTTGTGTAGAAGCTTTACCTCGATATTCTTCAACGTCATTTCACGCGCAGAAACGCGCCCTCTTCGCATTGGATTCCTCTGCGACACCTTCACCGATCATTCAACAAAATGACCTCTTTGGAGCTCATAATAACCCTTCGGAGGACTGGGTCAAGAAAACCGATGGATTGCGCATCGAAAACGCGTCGGCGAATACTGGTGACGCACAGCATGGTGGGGACGATGTTAGCATGGCATGTTAATTCTAGTCCGCATGGGCCAATAGCTTACATGTTTGATACAGAATATGGACTATGACGAGGAAACAGCTAGTCGACCACATATTCCGCTGCCTCGATCTCATCAACAACAGGGCCCTTCTCAAGCTGAGGACGCATCCCCTTTGAGGTGGCAGCAGGATTGGCCCCCGCAACATCCTACAAATGATCTACAGTCGAATCTCTTCTTGTCTGCATCCCACACATACGAAGATACACTTCCACCACAAAACAACTCTCATCCCCCACCTCATATTAACGTCATTGTTCCTACTCCTCTGGACACTCCTCATCTAGCCCAGCTCGGACCGTTATACCCCACGCCGACAACGTTGCATTTGAACTCTACTGCAGATGAATCTACAGGCTACCGCAAACAACGATTTACTATGGGCCCTCGATCTGATTGCGAGAAGTGTCGCCTGGGTGTGAAGGGACACTGGGCGCATTACAATTAGTTGTCTCCACCTTCTTGATTTGCGGATAACAAGGAATCTTCGAAGTTACTCACGTTTATCTAGTAATTTTAATAATGTAATTGTCTGGTGAACTGGAGGATCTAATCGTCGGGGGGTGCCAGTGCGTGCATTGAACGCAACGGCTGTTTCGTGAAATACCGCATCTCCGACCTAGATGTGTCTATTGAGATCTTTACCCTTTCTTTACCCAATGTCCTCATTCAATGTTTCCCTGTTGTTTCCCTGCTTGATTGAACGAGGTTCATTGTCGTATTCTGCCGCGATCGGGATTTTCGGGACTTGCTGAATCACTTTTCGATCACGCTCAATTATAGACGCCCGCAGAAAAGAAAATCTTCGAGCTGGACTGCGATGTCGACCACCCTTCCGCTCTTCTGGCATCTATCATCAGCCTCTCAAAAAGAGCGCATAGATGCTTCCGTGAAACTGGTTGGATCTCTCGAACAATTCCAGACAAAATTCGTCCCCAAAGACTCTTCGGACACTTCAGACGAGGAGGAAGAGGAAGATGGAACCAAGACTGATGGGTTGGATGTGCTAAATGCACAGGATGTATCCTACTCAATACGTAGGCTGATTAGAGGTCTGGCCAGCCCTCGGGAAAGCAGCAGATTGGGCTTCGCTGTGGCGTTGACCGAGGTGCGTTTATCCGTGCCTTCCAGACACCTCTCGATCTGATCGTTTGTCAAGATTCTATCCAGAGTGGAGACAGTAACATGCTCCCAAATAATCTCCATAATACTCGAGTCTTCAGCGGTTCAGGGATCCATGACGGGTCAAGAAGAAAGGGATTTGCTTTTCGCTCGGCTTTTCGGTCTCACATCCATCATTCAATCTGGATTGTTGGTCCGAACCAGTGCCCTTCCAACCTCTGCTTCCAACTCTGTGCTAGCGTCAAGTCTCGACAGCTATACAGAGACTCTCACCCAGCTGCTTGCGCTTGGCGAGAAGAAGTCGTGGTTGCGAGAGAGCGCCTGGTGGACGGCCAGCTTGGCCATTGACACCCTGGTTGCTTCAGAGGTTGCATGGAAAGGCGAAGCCATGGAGAGCACTGTTTCTGGCATATTCGCGCAGCATCAGCTTTGGACCCCCGAGAAAGTTGCACTGTCTTTGAAGCTGCAGGCATGGAGCCCCGAGCGGGACTGGCAAAAATACATGTCGCCCACATTCAAAAACCCGGAATTACTCAGCTTGGCAAATCTCAGCACATTGGCTCGTGTATTGAAAGTAAGCTGATAATGGTAGCCTATCGGAAGCGGTAGCTAATGATTGTTCCAGGAGTCAGGGCTTGAGGACGACGATGTGAAGGATGGTTCAAAGTCAGCGCTTGGAAACTGGAAACCTCAACTGCATTTCGCATGGGATATCATTTTGGACCAACTACTGTCCACACCCAAGTCGCCCAATTCTACCCAGGCTCCCTTCCAAGACTTCTTCAGAGTCGTCGTCGATGGTATTTCAAGCCCACAACAAGCGTAGGTTTTCACTGCTGATCTTAACCATCATAGAATCCTTGTTCTCATCCACATCTTCGCCCGAGCGAAAATACTGGGGCTTCCAAATATTCGAGAAGGCCCTTCCCCGCATGGCAGCTGACGATATGCCCATGTTATTCACCAAAAACTTTATGCGCACTTGGATCAACCATTTATCCAACAAAGATCGGTATTTGCACAAAGCGGCCAGGCAGGTTGTGAGTGGTATACTTATGTGCTGGCGCTGAAAGGAAACTGATATATCGAATGAAACTGAACAGGCTACCTGTATTCATGCGGTCGTCCAACAGAACCCGACACTAGGATTTACGCTCATCCTGCAGCTCACTGGAAGCAACGGTAATCACCAGTTTGATAAATTGACTAAGACAAAAACAGTCGAGTCGATACTGGCTTCTATGGATGCCAAGGGCATATTGACTTATATTGAGTTTTTACTCGAGCAAGTTGATATAACTGAAAAGTACGTTTTCATCGTTGATGTGAGTGGCTGACGGCTGACAGACCTGCCTGGAAGGGATGATATACACGCTGTCAATGCAAGAAGAGCTTGGGTTATTGATCAACTTGGCGCTCTCATACGCAACGGGTCAATCCCGAAGGATGATGAATGGATACACTCCATCTTAGACTGGCTCATTGTTCATGGTCTATTTGTTGTCAAAAAGAAGTCGGACAAAAGCCCGTATCGCGCTGTAAGCACCCCGAGTCCCTTCGCACGACTTTCTGTCTGATGTGTCTGTATAGGTGCGAAGTACGCCGACGCCCGCCTTTTCTGATGATCTTCGTCAATCCTGTCGAACTCGACTTGTATCCTGTCTTGCAGACCTCACCAGCCATACGACACTTGTCAAATCACGTACGGGTCATATGTTTTCTAGAAAATTGTGCTTGGGCTAATGTGTTGATTTAGATGACGGGAAAACACAAAAATTGACAGGTGTAGCTTCAGACGGAGAGTTCTGGATCTCCAAAGCCCTCGCAACCATCACTACCCTCAATAAGGATACCAAGCACCTAACTTTGCTCGAGGAACTTGAGGAGGAAGATCTTACCATTCGCACCAAGGCGCAAGAGCTCGTGCAGACCTTGCAAGGGATCTCTGGAGACCGGCAGGAGATCGCAAAGGGCGCGGAGCTTCTTCTGATGGCGATGGTTGTCCAACAATACAGCGCAAACGAAGAAACTCCCAGCTCTGAAAGTTTAGAGGTAGGTCTTTAGCTCACAAGCTTTTGTTTGATTGCTGATGATTCCGGTAGGCTTGCGTTGAGGCTGTCAACCGCATGTTTGCTCCCGAACCCAAGAAGAGCAAGAAGTCCCGGAAATCAACAGATGACACTGCCGTCGAGCCTATCCCCGAGCCCGTAGACGTTCTCGTAGACTCCATCATCGGGTTTTTGGAACAATCAACGGCGTATCTGCGCACAGTTGCAAACCAAACTTTCGCGCTCTTGTCTGGGGCCGTGCGAGAGAGCACGCTTGACTTGGTCGTATCGGTGAATTAATCTTCCATCTATCTTAGCAACAAGTTGCTGACGTTGCACAGCAATTGGAGCGCCGCAATCCAGCGGAGTTGGCAGAAAATGAGGACGAAGACATGCAAGACCCGGAAGATGAAGCGGAAGAAGAGGAGGGCAGTGACTCCTCTTCACCTTCTGACGACGACGACGACGATGAGGAGGAGGAGGAAGGCGACGAGGAAGAGCTGCAAGCACTTCGCAGAAAAATCGAGGAAGCGCTGAAAGTCAACGGGGCAGAAGCGGGGGCAGATGGTTCAGATGATGCAACAGACGATGAGGACCTTATGGACGATGACCAGATGATGGCCATTGACGAGCAGCTTGCTGAAGTCTTCCGATCTCAGGTCAACTCACAGAAGACATCGAAAGGTTCGTGCCATTTGCTGAGCGCGCAATTAATCAGAAATCTGACGGATACCATTCAGACGTCGACGCGCAGCGAGAAGCCACGCATTTCAAGAACCGAGTCCTTGATCTCGTTGATATTTTCATCAAGAAACAGCCAACGAGCAAACATACAATCCGGTTAATCTTGCCTCTCATTGATCTCATCGCCGGTGCCGGTTCCGATGAGCGTCAACTTGCCGACAAAGCCACTGGTCTCCTCAGAAATCGCATCGGGAAGACCAAAGACTTGCCCAGCGATGCCGATCCAGAGGAAGTCTCAACGATCCTCGACGAGATCCACTTGCGTGCACGAAGAGCTCGCTCTTCCGAACTGCTCAACACTTTGAGCCAATGCAGTTTGTACCTTTCGAAAATCTTGGTGCTGCTAGACGGAGAGCCCAAGGTGCTTGAAGTATACCAAGCCTCTTTGGTAGATTTTGTTACCCGAAAGGCATCGACGCTCAACGCGTTGTTCATTCAAGAAGCTCTTCGCCGCTTTCCGTCAATCGCTTGGAGCCTACGAACGGACATCATCACGGTGGCCGGCCAGGCGACCAATACCTACAGGCAATGCCAAGCTTTACAGTTGCTTCAGGTCCTCACGAACCAATTGCCGGCACTGGTAACGTCCACTTTCTTGCTTTTATGTCACACTGCGACTAACAGCTTTTGTAGGCCGACCAGGAGCAGGAGATTTTAACGCTGATCTCAGAATTCCAGGATTCCGTGCTGGACCTCGTCGGGAAAGGTTGCGACGAGAGTGTGGCTCTGAACACTGCGCAGACAAAAGACCTGCTCAAGCTGACCCTGGCTGCCCTGCGTCAAACCAAAAAGGTGCTTGCATCATCTGGTGCACTTGCGTCTGTCTGGAAACCAAAACCTTGGGATGTATTGCACAAAAAAATCGCATCTTGCGAGCGATACAAGGCATCTACAGCATTGCAATCGATGTGTCAACAGATCGCCGACCTTTCGCAGGAGAAGCCTGCGGTTAAAAAGTCTAAATCGGCCCCTAAAGCGAACGGGGTTGAGCTGCCGGCCAAACGGAAAGCAGCATCTGGCGAGGGTGAGGAGGATGCGTCGGCACTAAAGAAGGCGAAACGAAAGAAA
Organism: Athelia psychrophila; assembly: GCA_001630335.1. Taxonomy (NCBI): domain Eukaryota; kingdom Fungi; phylum Basidiomycota; class Agaricomycetes; order Atheliales; family Atheliaceae; genus Athelia; species Athelia psychrophila. The sequence continues at coordinate 93,281 of KV417552.1, read as the reverse complement.
GTCAAGAAGACCAGTGCTTAGGTTGTTGTACGCTGTAGATCGGAGACGGCCATCGAATCAATCATAATCCGTAATTCTTCGAGCCTCGTGGTATTTGCGCCCTCGTTTGGGGTTGCTATGCACTCCTTAATTAAGCGCATGCACTGTCGAGCTCTGTACACTGTGTGAGCAGAGGTAGAGTTTGCAAAGATACAGCTAACGTACACGTTCTTCTTGCATCTCTTCTCGACAATGTCTCGCATGGACCCTGCTCGCTGCGTTGCCACTGATAGAATTTCCTCGGGCAGGCCTGCGAGACGAGCGCATTCTACTCCGAATGATTCTTTGGCAAAGCCCTTCGTCAGCTGATAGAGGAACGTGATTTCTCGCGTCCCGTCCACGCGCACGTCCTCCGTATAGGCCATGTGCAGATTTTGCAAGGCGCGCGGGAATTTCTTTTCCAAATCGGTTGCCACCAGGGGATAATGCGTTATGAACAGTGTTTTGCATTTAGTCACCTCCAATAGGTGCTGCAATACCGCACTTGCGACAGCCATCTGCGAATCGTTAATGCGAACGAGGAAACTGTATGGATATACTCTTACACCGTCAACCGTCGAAGTGCCACGGCCCAGCTCATCGAGGATGACCAGACTGCTGGCTGTCGCGCGTTGCAGAATCTCGCTGGTCTCGGTCATCTCGACCATAAAAGTTGACCTGCCTCGCGCAAGTTCGTCCGATGCTGTCAAAACCAGTCAGCATCATCATGTACCGCCAGAGTACGGCCGCATGCCTCCCATCCGCGTCAGGATCCCATCCAGCATGCCCATCTTCACCGACTGCGCGGGGACATACGAGCCGATTTGCGCCATTATCGCGACGAGGGCCACCATCCGCACGCAAGACGACTTGCCGCCCATATTCGGGCCGGTAATCACTGCCGCACGTTCAGCGCGCAGCCGCGGCGAGCCAGAAAGCGCACCCACCCTTGCTCCGCGGTTCGCTCCCGCCCATGGACAGGGTGTTCGGTATGAAGGGATCCGACCGCAGCTCTTCCACCATCGGGTGGCGACCTGGCGCATCCGTCAACGCCAATACGCACACAGCGGGAAGCGGGAAAATTGCGCACCTTGTATGATCTCCAGGCCATCGCCGTCTGTAAACTCGGGTTTGACGTATCCTTCCTTCATGGCTACCTGCGCCAGCGAGAACAGACAGTCAGCGACAGCGAGGCTGTTAACCGCGCTCCTGATGACCCCGTAATACTTGTCCGAGATCTCGGCTAGAAACGACGCGAACGCCCTCTGCGCTTCTGCCGCGAGGGCTTCCTTGCACTGCGCGCGCTCCCGCAATTTCCGCTTCACCTCTGGCGTATGGTACCGCGTCGCCGACTTGACCCTGCTCAAGTTATCAAGTTATTAGCGGTGTCTGCAGGACACCAGAGCCTCCGCACCTGGACACGATCTCCCAGCTATCGGGCACGGCGCACGCGTCGCTCTTTTTGAGCTCGATGAGGTACTGCGATACTGCGATGAGCTTCAACCGCCGCGGACCGCACAGCGACGTAGACGCACCTCCTCCCCAGCGGCGGCCGAGTACTGCAGCGACGGCCTCTTCAGCCTCTTGCGAACTAGTCAACCATATCAGCATCCCGAGAAGGTCACGCGGGGCGGCGGGGGCGTACTCGATTTAAGCTCGTCCATGAGCTCCGCTTCAAGCGTCTGCACCGACTGGAAAAGAAAACACGTCAGCGTCGCCCGCCCCACCACGCCACGCCGCATCGCACCAGATCGATATCCGCTATCGCGGGAAACTTGTCCGGGTCCTGCCACATCGTGTCCTTGCGGCCCTCCGCCGCGCGCCGCAGCGACACGTCCGCCAGCAGCCGCGCCACGGGCCCGCGCAGCGCGGGCAGCGCGAACACGGCGTCGTTGAGCAGCGCGGACGCGCAGCCGACCTGCGCGGGGCCCGCGAACGGCGCGAACGCGTGCGCGATCTTGTTCAGCGCCGTGAGGAGGACCGCGAGCTCCTGCGGCGTGCACTGTGCGGGGTGGGCATTGAGCATGGCGTGGGGGGCGCAGCCAGGGATATAAGGATAAGGATGAGAAAGGCGCACCTTGCCGTACTGGATGCGGCAGAGCCCCCGGGCGAGGTCCGGGAGCTTCCTGAGCACGTCGCGCAGCGTCACGAGCGTATCCGCCGTGCTCTCGATGATTTCCGCCACCGCGTCCACGCGCGCCTGCAGCGCGCTGGAACACCGCCAAACAATCAAATATCAAATAACAGATGGTCAGTATCAAGTAGATGACGCTGTTGCGCGAACTGGAAATGCAGATGAGCACGGGAAGTACGCACGTCTTGTCGACCAGCGGCCGCCCCACCCAGCTCCTCAGGAGCCGCGCGCCGAAGCGGGTCACCGTGCGGTCCAGCACCCAGATCAGCGAGCCCCGCGCACTGGCGTCCGTCTCGTTCCTGTATATCTCCCTGCCCAATTCCGTGCATCAGATACCAGACAGCAATATCACAGCAAACGGGCGCTCACAAGTTCGCGAGCGTGTTCCCGTGGAGCAGCATGTGCGCGCGCGCGGTGAACCGCGCAAAGCCCGCCGGCGCGCGGAGCGCGTCCGCGAGGCCGAAGGCGGCGAGGTGCGCGAGGGCGTGCGCGAGGAGCACGACGAGCGCGCGGGGGAAGCCCGTGACCGCCGCCAGCGACGCGGGCGCCGCGGCGTAGAACGCGGACACGCGCGCGAAGGCGTCGGTGTAGGAGAGGGGCGCGGGGAAGCGCTCGATGCGCATGCTGCTTTTGGTGGAGGCGCCGCCGGAGGTGTTTCTGGGGCGAGGGTGTCAGAGGCATAATCAGGGGCGTGGGTGAGGGAAGAGGGGAGAGGCACTTACTCGGCGAAGTGGGCGAGCATCTTCTCGCTCGACGCGCTCAGGCGCGTCACGGGCAGCAGGAGCTCGGCGGGTTTTGTGTGTATGATGCGCGTCTAGGGGTCGTGAATATTAAGCTTAATCGCTCGTACGCAGGGGCTAACCTCGAGCTCGATGCGCATGTGTCCATCTAGACGGCGCCGATTGAACGTTGGGTATTGGCTATTCCACGCTCAGTCTACGCACCTTCAAACTCGTCCCACACAACATCGCCTGTAGCCGGGCAAATAGCGATTATCGCGACCCTCACCTGCCCTCCGCCTGCCACCTTGACCTCTTGCTCCTGCTCCATCACGCACATCAGCCGCGGCGGCGCCTCGTACCGCTCGCCGTCGTCCACCGAGTCCAGCGCGTCGACATATCTGCCCAGACCAAGGTTAATTAGCCTTCGAAGTAATACTAAGCGGGGACTCACGTCGCAGCGGTGTACAACGCAGTAAGCCGCCGCGCAAACGGCGCGCTCTTGGTGTCGGACACGGCCTTGAGCGCGGCGGTCTCCGTCTGCGACACGATGCCGACCTTGTGCCCGTTCGCGAGCAGCTTCTTGAGGTGGATGTCGCGCCGGTGCAGGGGGACCATCGCCTCCGTGAAGTTGCGGTGCGGGAAGCACGCGATGCCGAGCTCGGCCGCCGCGGTGCGCGCGTCGTCGTCGAAGAACTTGATCTTGTACCCGACCTCGACCATGAGCAGGACGCCGGGGTTGTCCCTTTTCAGCTGCAGGATCTGCGCGTCCCCTTTCGTCAGTAACAGATCGCGATGAGCTGTCAGCGGGAGATTGCGCGCACCTGCTTCTCGAGGGGCGTCCACGGCTGGCCAGACGGGCCCAGCTCCTCGACCTTGTCGCCCTTCTTTCTGCGCGCGGGGCCCTTGCTCTTGGCGATGACCTCCTGGAACGATGCAAACGCCGCATCCTCCTCCCCCGCGCTGTCTTCCTCCTCGTCATCGTCCTTTTCCTTCTCCACGTCATCTTCTAGACGGCCCAGCTGCGGCCGCACAAACGAGCTATTCTCATCCAAAAGCCGCTTTCTGAACTTCTCGCGGGTCCTCCGCCTCTCTTCCTCCTCCTCTGCAGTGCGGGCGTGCTTCGGGCGCGGTTTGTCGGGCGACGGTGGCTCGTAGCGCCATTGGTCTGCCTGGCTGTGCGTCCCGGAACCCTCTCCGTTGTTATTCCGCTGCTTCTTGCGCGGGGCGTCGTTGTCGGAGTCTGCGGTGAGGTCTATCGGGGACGCCGGCCGCTTCTGCTTCTGCTTGACAGGCGACTGCGAGAAGAAGCGCGAGATTGTCGGCTGCGGCATCGACGTCAGACTCAGAAGGCGTGACACTCACACTGTGACCCGGCGCGTGGTGTGACAATGACATGTCCACGTGCCACGTCCGAGTTGTCGTGACCGCTGAATTTTCACTTGTCCTTCACAAATGCTCGCTCTACGGCTAACGCGTTCGAGGCTGCCATGGGCTGCTAGACACCTGACCACCGCGACCGATGCTGCCCCGTCCCCCGTCCCCGAGGCCGTCAGGCGCTTCTGGAAGACCGTCGGCGTCGACCAGCGCGCGGACGGCGTCGCCGTTAAGCTCGACCACCGCACCCTCAGGACCCCCGCCGGCAACCCCATGCTCCTCCCCAAGAGCAAGACCATGCTCGCCACCGTCATTGCGCACGAGTGGGACTTCCAGGAGCGCCTCGTCAAGCACCACGCCCTGCCCATGGTCCGTGCCACTGCTTACGAATGACAGTGCAAACTAAAGTAAATCAACGTAGACTTCGCTGGCGTCGAGAGCAATCGATGATTTGGGGAATGAGGCGACGCGTGACACTGCGCGCGCTGCACTCCTTGAATACCTCGACACAGACACCATTTGGTTAGCCCCTCCCGCTGATATACCTCACTTCCCTCGCTCCACTGCCCCACAACCCTCCCCTGTCCCTGCTGACCCAAACCCTTTGCCCTTCAGTTTCTTCCAAGACGAGCCCCCTCCGCTCGTGGTGCTGCAAGATAAGCTCTGGGAGCCCCTCCTCGACTGGGCCCGCGACACCTATGGCGTGGAGATCAACAAATTCGGCTCGCTGCTGTACAACTCCCAGCCCGCGGCGACGAAGGCCAAGTTTGACTCGGTGCTGAAGGAGTTCGACCAGTGGGAGATGGCAGGTGAGCACCCGTCCCCATCCGTCCCTGCCCTTGCCCGTTTCACTGCATACTGCATACTTCCCCCTCCCCTCCCACCCCACACCCCACAGTCCTTGCTTCCTTGCTTCCTTTCCGCCCTCTTGTTCCGAGGAGCGGAAGCGTCCCTACGTTGCTAGCCCTCTCCACCTCTCCCCTTCGCCCTGCCTTCCGTCCTTCCCCGGAACCGAGCCCTGCTGACTCCTCCCTCCCTCTAGCGATGGAGCGCGCAACCTACACCACCAAGTCCTTCATCGTCGCCCTCGCGCTCGTCACGCGGCACCTCACCGCCGAGCAGGCCGCCGCGACCGCCAGCGTCGAGCTCGACTCCCAGATCGAGCGCTGGGGCTCCGTCGAGGACACGCACGACGTCGACTACCAGGACTCGCGCAGGCAGCTCGGGAGCGCGGCGTGCTTGCTGAGCAATATCTGATACCTAATGCATAATATACAATGCCTGATATAAAAATATTAATAGAAGAAGCGGGTTGACAGCTGGCGGTCCGGGCGGCGGCGACAGCAATTCGGAATTTCGGGTTATCGCGATTATGTCGGTGGTGGCCTGTACCCTGCATCATATGTGCGATCTCGGATATAGAGCACGCATGCATGAGCATTAATATTATTGCTTAGGCTCCATAATGTCAGTGTCAGATTCGATTCGAGAGGTACGGAGATGCGATGAGGGACCGGCAGGCGCCATGAGCGCAAGCATCTACAAGCATCAGATCAGAGATCATGCATCATGAGTAAGTAGACGGTTCGAATTGGTGCTTGGGGCCGACCTGCCCAATATGCTCAATTGTTGTACACCGGCAGAGCGCGATGTACCAAGTACTTCCTTGTATTTCCTTCGATCCTTCGATCGTCGTGCCTCGTGTACAAGGTACTACAGGCGCCCCGCGCGTGATCAACTGCCTCCTCAACTTCAACACCCATCTCCTGACACTAACATTCTCGCGTTCCTCGCTCTCCTAGCTCTCCCAGCTTCCCTCCAACTCGGTCCGGGCATCCCTGCGGCCCGCCATGGCCAGTGGAGGCGATGAGGTCACCCAGATCTGAGCGGGAGGGATGGAAAGGGGTGGAAGTATCTGCGGTTACGACTTGCGCATCCAAATCCTGCAGTTACCCATAGTACTACCAAGCACCATGGGCAATTGCAAGATCTCTCAATCTGGTCAGCGGGAGCCAGGGAGCTCGCGATGGGATTGGATCGGGGCGGATCGGACGAGGCAGCGGGTCTGATAGGCTGATACTAATAGGCTGATAGGCTGGTAGGCTGGTATGCTGGTAGGCTGGCAATCTGATGGTATGTTCAATGTTGCGCAAGTCCCTGCCAACACCGAGGTCCGACGCTGAGCTCCAAGTCCCCAGATCGAGCAGGATGGATGTATCTTCGGTTGCCACTTGCTCCTTCAAATCCTGCACTTGCCCATGATCAATTGCCATACATCATGGGCAATTGCACGATCTCTGAATATGGTCAGGGTGAGCCAGGAGCTCGAGATAGGATAGATCATAGGATTAGGGGATTAGGGGAGGATCGGACAAGGGGGGCAACGAGGGGGTCTGAATCCTGATATTCTGTCAGTATGTTGCACAAGTACCTGCAGCCAACGCCGGCTTTGAGCTTCAGCCCCAGATCTGAGCAGGATATACTCCATGTATCTTCGGTTGCCACTTCCTCGTCCAAATCCTACAATTACCCATGATGTTTTGCTAAACATCATGGGCAATTGCAGAATCTCTGAATCTGAGCAGCGCGAGCCAGGGAGCTCAAGGGAAGGACCAGACAAGGGGGGCAACGAGGGCAGCGGGTCTGATATTCTGATGGGATGCTGCACAAGTACCTGCCAAGTTCCAACACCAACATCGAGCTTCAACTTTTAAGCTTCAACTTTCAAGTCGTAGACTACCCAGATACAGTACCCACTGGCGATCGATTGAATTGACAGGTATGATCGGTGATCACCGATTACACAACACAACACCGATTTCCAAGTGATCGAGCACTTATCCAACTTCCGGTGGTTCTGTGTTGACTACACACTCCCACACTGTCTCGAGGGGAGATACCATGTTACATGCACGGTTTGACCGACTTGCTGCCGGCAGCTGCACTCGCGATCGCCAGAGATGCAGATGAGACCACAAACTTTTTTGTTCAATCTGTACTGGCAAACTCTACTTGCGGGCCGAAAAACAAGCCAGGGTCGCAATATTAATGGAGTGCTGGCTCGTGTGTTATCTCCGTCTATGTTTTCTTCTGTTTTCTGTTTTCTTGAAAGAGTGCATGTCTATTCCGTCATCTGGGCAATTGCACGATCTTGAAATGGTAGGGTACCGGAGCTCAGTAGGATAGATCATAGGAAGGGGATTAGAATCACAAGGGTGGCAACGAGGGGGTCTGAATCGATATTCTGTCAGATGTTGCACAAGTACCTGCAGCCAACGCCGGCTTTGAGCTTCAGCCCCAATCTGCGCAGATATACCTTATCTTCGTTGCCACTTCCTCGTCCAAATCCTACATTACCCATGATGTTTTGCTAAACATCATGGGCAATTGCAGAATCTCTGAATCTGAGCAGCGCGAGCCAGGGAGCTCAAGGGAAGGACCAGACAAGGGGGGCAACGAGGGCAGCGGGTCTGATATTCTGATGGGATGCTGCACAAGTACCTGCCAAGTTCCAACACCAACATCGAGCTTCAACTTTTAAGCTTCAACTTTCAAGTCGTAGACTACCCAGATACAGTACCCACTGGCGATCGATTGAATTGACAGGTATGATCGGTGATCACCGATTACACAACACAACACCGATTTCCAAGTGATCGAGCACTTATCCAACTTCCGGTGGTTCTGTGTTGACTACACACTCCCACACTGTCTCGAGGGGAGATACCATGTTACATGCACGGTTTGACCGACTTGCTGCCGGCAGCTGCACTCGCGATCGCCAGAGATGCAGATGAGACCACAAACTTTTTTGTTCAATCTGTACTGGCAAACTCTACTTGCGGGCCGAAAAACAAGCCAGGGTCGCAATACTAATGGAGTGGGGGCTGGCTCGTTTGTTATCTCCGTCTATGTTTTCTTCTGTTTTCTGTTTTCTTGAAAGAGTGCATGTCTATTTTTGCTACTGGGTATACCGTGAATCCGTGATCGGACGCGCGGTTCTTCCACTTCTTCGAGGTGTGTCAATTTCCCCGTAAGCGTCTCCTTGCCCTCCGAGTCTGCCTGATCAACGGTACATATGCTGATTGCTGAAACATGCGTTGGAGACCTTGACTTGCTTCGGTGGTAGCAACCAATGGCGTGTACGAGCGCAACACTTGCCGTCGACGCAGGCGCCCTACCCGATGAACTAGGTTTTGATTCCGAAGCGCGCATGCAAATGGTGTAAACAATGCAATCTCAGCCCACGGAGAACGCCATCTTCTCACTGTCAGCGCCACTACACAGCACTACACACATACTCAGCGCACTGCAAGAAATACACACACAACATGCTGCAGCTGCCAACATCTCCCTGCTGCTGCTGCTGCTGCTGCTGTGTTTCCCTCGGCGGCCGCGGTAAGCCGGTGTCCAACATCAACATCAACGCTCAGAGCCACGACGTACATAATAGCAGGCGACAGATGCTCACACAGCGATTATCGCGATAAGTGAAATATCCGCACATGAATATCCTTGGAATATCCGCACATGAATGTCGGACGTCGGAGATCTCAGACTCTGCGCACTTACAGGGCGCTTATGCCCTCGCCCCCGGATTTATCGCTCCGTCGAGTAAACAATTGTGCCAGATTCGATTCGAAACGGCACGGATATGAGGGCACGAGCATATGCATACGCCACGGAGCCACAGATTACTTGTAATCGGGCGCCTACTTCGACATCGGAGCTCCAAGATAACTCAGCGGCAGTCGTCGGTTTATTAACGTTGCTATCTTACTGCTCCATGTCCAAGCTTCGTTGAAGGCCCGCTTGCTGCTCCGCAGGGCAGTCCGCGTAGTCGGAGAGAATGCCCCTTTCGCGTTGGCTCTGAGAGACCGGCAGGCACCATGGCATTGGCAGATCACTGTAGCCACTTCCTGTCGACTGACATTGCCTGCGTCGACTTCGACTTCGATTTGCAGATAATTCAGCAGCTGCCATCGCATGCTCATCGCGGTACTGCCCGTTGGTCGCTCCGAGCTTCGAAAGGGCAGGCCGCGCAGTCGGAGACATGGCCCCTTTTGCGCCGATTCTGAGCAACCGCAGTACCGCTGGCAGCTGCTGGCAGTTGACACCATGAGCAGAAGCCACAAATTACTTAAGGCACTGACATAGCCTGCATCGAATTTGGAGTTCCAGATAATTCAAATTTCAGCGTCTGTCATTGGGCTGTCATCGATATCATAGCATCTGCCCGTTTGCCCGTATGTATGTCGCTCCCGAATAGCAAGCCGAGTACGCAGCGACTCATCGCCCTGTGGCTTAGACTCCGGCTCTGTAACGTTGCGACAATGGCAGATGAAGCGATTCAAAACGGCGCGGAGATGAGCGCTGGGTGCTGACTGGCTGACTGAGGGACCTGCATGCGATGTACTTGATGTGTGGCGTACGTACGGAGAGGGCGCTTTCTCAAGCTCTAGCTATAGCTTGCAGTTACAATTACAAGCTTGCCCCGAACCTAATTCAGCGAGGTCATCGAACTGCCATTTTCGCGTTCGCTGCACCGAATGGCAAGGCAAGTCGGACAGGAGTCGGAGCCAGGGTCGCTTTTTGATGCCAATCGATGCAGTACCCCGCATCCCCGCATTGCGCAGACCCTGCAGCGCGCGCACATGTACGTATGTACGCGGAAAGTCAGGGATTGCGCACTGGTCTAGTGCGGCGGGTCAGCAGACGCTGGTACTTACCCTGATAAGTACTGCCCGATCATGCTTGCTTGTGGTCCGTGGATGTCAATGATCTGCCCCGTTGCAGCCCGTTGCTGGAGGCTGCTGGGTGTTAGGCGATGAGTCCGATCAATCCCCCGCTGGCGCAATGATACGCAGAATCAGCGGATGCCACGATACAGCCAAGATGCGCGTGCAGCATAATCCATAATCCACAGCAGTATAATCTAATGCGAACAGCGTTAACACGCGTTAAGCTTAGTCTACGGCTATAGGTGCCTGCCCCGCGCTTTATGTGCGATCATCCGGGCACTTGGATGCGGCAAAACGCTGTGGATACCAAACCCGGGAGGATGGCTGAGAATGGGCATACACCCCCATCTCCCTCCAATCTCCCTGCTGCTCGGTAGCCCGGTTCCCTTGCCCTGGCTCAGCGATGATAGCCGCGCTGATCGTGCAACAAACGACGATGGGGTAAAAAAGGGAGCAGAAGGAAAGACAGCCGGCTCGGAAGACGGAAGATTGAAACGGAGCATCGACCGAAGGGCACACGAGATTCAGAGTGGGCGTGTTATTCGGCTTCTGGCTCCGGCCACACGGCGGGCCGCCCCCAGTGGCCACATGCAGCAGGTCTCTTCCCTGCCTGTCGGGGACCCTGCGCAAGACCCTGCACTCTAGACCGTAACCCTTCACACATCTAGACCTGCAGGCTTGCGTCGCACGTCGGGAGGCGGGTCGTGTGACCAGATGGGGGGACCCTTGAGTCGAGAGGCCAGCGCGGAGAAACAAGGAGAAACTGCAGCTGATGGCTTTCACGGGAGGACTACCCGTTCCCGCGAGCGTAATAATATAATATCAATACAAAACACGCGCACGAGTCAGATCTCGATCTACAGCAGTCTTTACTCCGAGTCCGTCCCCTGCTCCTCTCCTCATAAAGCCCCACTCCAATCCACTTCTCCCCATCCACTTCCACACCCACCAGCACCACCACCACCACCCACCCACACCCACCCACACAACAACAACAATGTCGTCCAACCACCTCTCCGCGTTTGACCCCTTCGCCACCCACCCATTCACAAACAACTCCGGCCTCGTTAGCCGCCCCGCCAAACCCGCCCAGTACCAGGCGCACCCGTCCAGAGCGCCACACAGCGCCCCCACCCCCGCGCAGGCTGCCCCCCAGCCGCGCCGGCCCCCACACGCAAAGCCCACGGGCCCCCTGCCGACGCAGCCCATCTTCGTGCCGTTCAGGCAGGACAACTCGTCGCCCGACCTCGACGCCATCCTCAAAAAGCGCGGCCGCGGCCACGGCGCGTCGTACGACTCCGCCTCGAGCTCGGGCAGCTCGTCGGGCAGCCGCACGCCATGATATCGATACGCCGATACGCCGATCGATACCCCCCTCTTAGGTCTTGACGTTATACCCGGGTGAGTACCGCGCACGATCAGCGCGCGCAATAGAGGCTCATCGTTGTTTCTCCGCAGTTCTTGTATATACACTAGGCGTCGCGGAGTGTGCTGGACCGCGATACGCACGCGCGCTGTACCAAAATAATTATTGTACGATACATGTTGTACGCGCCCGCTCGGGCGGGAGTTGTAAATGATATATTCTAAACATCCACGTCGATCGTCGAGCCCACGCCTCCCACCGAATAGCCGAGCAATTCTGGTTGGCAACCTCCACGCAAAGAGCGGAGGAGAACCAATCAGAAACCGTCGAAGCATCAACATATGCAACACTGGGACGATCTTGGGAACCCGGATGACTACATGCCTTACATGCCCGTCCTCGAGCCCCCACGCCTCCTGCTGAACAGCCTCACAGGACCAACTGGTGCTACTGGGAAAATGAACAGCGATCAGAGCGCCTCGGTACCGCACTGGCACTGAATCCCCCAAGAGCACGTCCACCTCCTGGCGAAGCAACTCGCCCTTAACCCCACCACACCGCGCGTCTGTGACCTCTTCGCCGGCTATACTTCGAACGCATCCAGGACAGTCAGTCAGCCAGCCAGTCCACCCATCGTCATCGCGGCTCACCGCTGTGCCATGCCATGAGCTTGACCCTAGTTGTACGGCAGCTGTGCCTAGGAAGAAGGTTAATCAACAGCACTTCTGCGACGCTGTACAGCTCGCGCAGGGCCGCGCTGTGAAACCAGCGCGCGCGATTGGCTGCACCGCCGGGGGATGTTGTCGCCTGGGAGAGCGATCGCGATTCACCACGTCGTGCTGCCAGTGCCAGTGCCAGTGCTTCTGCGCATAAAGAGCGTAAAGCTTAAATTTAAACACTTAGATGCCACTAATCGCGATATCGATATCGATTGCACCGGCCAATCAGTGTAGCCTGTGTGGATCTGCGATTTCAGCCGCGCATTGGATGGGGGTGAATCTCGATGGTGATCCATGGTATATTGCCCCTGGCAGATGGGTCGTCGTCAGTTTGAGCTCTGAACGCGGGAGGGTGCAAAATTGAAACTGACCGACGACGCGCGCTCGCGCCCCCGGCAGGCCGCTAGCGGAAGTTGTAGCGAGCTGCTTTATTCCAAACGGCCCCGTCCCCGAGCCCCCGCCTCCCGAGGAACAGCCTCGTAGTACGCGGGGTGCTACGGCGAAGGTGATCAGCGATCAGAGCGACATCATCATGGCACTGCACTGACAGCCCCCATCTTACAGAAAACATATAGCTCCTGGCGAGACAGTTCACCCGCGACCCTGCCCGCCGGGGGATGTTGTCGCCTGGGATCACTACGTCGTGCTGCCAGTGCTTCTGCGCATAAAGAGCGTAAAAGGCTAAGCGCCAAACTCTTTTAGACGTCAGTAATCGCGATATCGATTACACCGGCCAATCAGCGATTCAGTGTGGCCTGCGTGGATCGCCGATTTCAGCAGCGCATTGTAATTTGGATGGGGTCGATGGTGATCCACAGTACGTACCCCCGGCAGTGGCAGATGCGTCGACGTCAGTTTAAGCTTTGCGCGCAGGAGGGCGCACAATTGAAACTGGCCGACGATGCTCCAGAGTCAGTCCAGGCGGGCCGCCAGCGGAAGCTGTAACGACAGCTTTATTTCAAACAGCCATGTCATTGCCATTGTCCGTCCTCGAGCCCCCGCGCCTCCCGCCGGACAGCCTCTACGCGGGGTGCTACTGCGAAGGTAATCCGCGATCAGAGCGACATGGCACCGCGCTGACAGGCCCCCCAAGAAAACATCTACCTCCTGGCGAGGCAGTTCGCCCTCGACCCTGCCCTCGCGCGCGCCTGGGACGTTTTTGCCGTGTTCATCTCGAACGGGTCCAAGACGGTCAGTCCGCGCCATCGTCATCGCCGTGCCATCCCACTGCATCATGCCATGACGGCAGCCGTGCCTAATATATGTGCCCAAGTCAAGGCCACGAAGGCTAATTTCCAGCCCTTTTCCTTTGTGATGCTTTGTATAGGTCGCGCTGTGGAACCAGCGGCTAGCTGCGACGCCGGGGGAGGTTGTCGTATGGGACTACCACGTCGTGCTGCTGCTGCGCGTAAAGGCTAAACACTTAGATGCGAATCAGCGCGGCCAAATTGAATGGCCATCAGCGGCGTGGATCTATGATTTTGACAGCGTGTTGAATGGGGCGTCGATGGGCGATCCAATCTCCTGGCAAAGTGCGTCAGCGATGACATAGTGGGGATCGCACGACGCTGACTGGGGTCCGTGATTGGTGGTTGTCGTTGGGCAGGGTACATGGCAGAGACGTTCCGCACGCCCGAGCAAGTGCCACCCCAATTCCACAGGTAACCAGCGCACCCGGCTGGACACTAGTACTGCTTGATGCTGATAGCGAGGAATTCTATCGCAGCGTGTTTCGCGTCGTCCCAGCCGATACACTTTTCGCGCAATTCGCCTCCGATCGCTCGCACATGGTAAGCGTGTCTGTCTGCTACTTCGAGTCTGTATCCGCGCTGAGGGCCACCAGCTCGTGCCGGTAGATTCGCCGCGGTACCGCCCTGCGAGCCCGCACGCGTATACTGCGCCGCTGCCTGCGTGGCCCGCCATCCGGGGCGCTGGGGTTGGCGCAGAGGTAGCGACGAATCTGATGGCGGCGTTTGTGGGCATGGGGGACACGGCATGGGTGTCGTGCGCGACAGGGCGGCGTTCGAGGCGTGGTGCGGGGGGCCAGACGGCGGCGCAGACGGCGGCGCAGACGCAGACGCAGTACTTGGTAGAAATTGAGAATGTAGAAAGACGTGACACGGCGGCGGCAATTGAAAGTTGCAAGGCGCTTGTTTGTTTTGGGGTCGATCCCGCTCTTGTCGCTTAACCCAACCGAATACTCACACTAATGTCCTCTGCCTCTTTTGTCGTCAATGGCTACGGCTCGAACGGCGTCGCCCACTCTCCGAATGGCGCACAGGCGCACCTTGAGCCGCCATACGCGAATGGGGCGTCCACTTCAAACGGATACATCCCGTGAGTCACTGGTACTGACATCTGCGCACTTCATTGATAACATATTATCCAGCCCACCCTATCAACTGCATAACGAGGAGATAGTAAACCACTTGTACCACGCAGGCTTCCAAACAGGCGTGAGTCCTCGATCCTTCACCCTGATCTTAAAAGCACTACTTACACCGTGGTACACGCAGAACTATTCCGACACGGTCCTGGTGCGTACTGCGCGCCGAACACGAATTACTATACTAACGGGTCCACGGGCCTCTAGCACGTACACCAAAACGCGTACCGGCTGCACGCGATCATCCTCTCGCGCTCGCCGTACCTCGCACACCTCATGTCCACGTCTGCGCAATCGGGCCCGGGGGGCCAGAAAATCGTGCAGGTGCACTTGGAGCAGGAGCCCGAGGTCACACATGAGGTGCGTACCGCGTCGGGCGTGATGCGGGTTTCATCACAGCCCATAGAACGGACATCCATTCAGTCACCAATGCTTACCATCTCCATCCCCTTCTGCACAGGGCTTCGCAATAGGTGCGCACCCGTGCTCTCGGCTCTCGGCCCCTGCAGCCCGCCATTGACGCCCTTTCGCAGCGCTCGGATACCTGTACTCTGCCATCTCGCTGGGCCTCATCAACCCCGAAAACGCGCGCGGCGCACTGGCGGCGGGCTGCCTGCTCGGCGGCATGGACGACCTCTGCGCCTACGCGTACGACGTCTGCAAGCACTCGATGAACCCGCACACCATATCGGAGTGGCTCAAGTTCCCCGAACCGACGCCCCCAACGGCTGACGCGGATGCGCCGTCGACATCGGTATTCGGGGCATACGCGGAGCGCCTGCGCAGCGAGGTCTTCGACTATCTCGTGGTGACGCTGCCGAACCTGCTGGAGGTGCAGGCCGCGGCGCCGCCGGACGCGGACGCGGGGCCGGGTGGGCGCGACGTCCTGCTGCAGATATTTGCCGGGATTCCGTTCGACATGTTCAAGGCTGCGGTGGAGGCGCCCACGTTCCAAATCGGTATGTCTGCGCTATCTGCGTGCTCGCGCGATTGGCCGCTGCCTGGCTTCCTGGCTTACCGGCTGGTCGTTCTGTCCTAGGATCCGATCAGGCGCGCTTCAAGTTCGCAAAAGACGCCATCGAGCTGCGAAAGCAGACGCGCGCGAATGGGATGGCGGAGGAGACTGTTGTCCTCGCGTTTGGAGGGGGCAATTTCGGCGGCAGCGCTGTGCATGTTACGAAGAAGATGAAAAAACGGCCATTGTGGAAGGTCAATGCGTAGATACGTCGGGCTCTTGCTGTGTTTTGTGTTTTGTATTTTTTATACTTTTGTGCTGTCAGTTCGGCTCCGCCCCGTTCAACTTTAGACCCCCGTCAGCTCTAAGTACATCCTGCCCTACGGGCAGCGGATGACAGATGTCGATATCGCGATATCAGACTGTTCGATTTTTCCCAAATTTTTTGCGAGATTTACACGGTAATTCTCCTTTGGTGCAGCCTCGGGCCCGGGCCCCACAAATAAAATTGATATAGTGTACCTTTTTGCTTAACATTTTAGGCTCGGCCCTCCCGGCAGATTGTGGCAGCCGTCCAGATTGCTGGATAACGTAATGTCTCTTTCGCAGCAAACATATGGTCTGCGGCAGCCCTCCCAGTGTTCCACTCAGTTCCACTAGTACTGGCCACGGGCTTTTGTGACATCTTGATCGATAAGGCGCATGCGTCATGGCCCGCAAGTGCACCATCAGCGAATCACCCCGGTGCTGTGAATTTTGCAGCTCTTGAAGCCCTTGGACGCCGATGGATCTCTCGTACGAATACGCACCCAACCCCATGGACGAGAACCAGTTCTTCCTGCATTTCACGGGCCCGGATGAGATACGGGACATGAAGGCGATCGGAGAATGCGGCCACACCCCGATGCTCTTCGAATTTGACACGAATTCTATGCACTATCAGCCGGGAAATGTCACAGAGGTCAGTCTCCCCATGCTCTAACGATCATCCAGTCTGATCGCCCCGGATGGCTTGTTATCAGATAATTATGAACAGGATGCCCGTGGCCACACTGAACTGGCACACGCGCGACAGGCTGGGGCTGGTGAACATCACGCTGGAGCCGCGGATCCAGGCGACGATGAGCAATATGGCCATACATGTGCCAGAGACAAAGTGCGTTCTGCGCTCATCTGCTGCCCCACGGACGTTGAGATAAGATCGAAGTGGTCGCATGTTCACCTCCGCTGACGGGGTGTGCTACGAGTGGCGCCGATCCCCAGAGGACCCGCGGGCGTATGATGTACCTCTGCATTTAACCTGTTCGCTCCCTCTCTAACACCCCGCCCAGCTCTTCTTGATGCCAGACGCGCTCCTCGGCAAGTTCCGCCACGAGTACGAGGACACGCCAGGCGAGTTGCGCCGTCTTGCGCCGTCCCATTTACCAACCTAACCTCCGACTCGCAGTGGGACCCTCATTCGCATATTTGCAATTTTGCTTTGATCATCAAAGGGTGCGCGTTTTCTCTCGAGTCTTCCGCGACATCGCTATAACACTATTTGCAGCTCCTGCTCGAATCCATGCTTTCGCTGTGCATCAACCGCTGGCTAGATCAATAGACGTCGGGCGTGGTTTCTGGCCCTACGGGCCATTGGGTATTTATTATGAAGGATATTACACACCATGTATAGACACTATATAAGGAAACCGAAAGCAATGATTAATAGTCCAAAGAGATGCCTAAGAAGTCGACATAGATCCGAGCATATGTTCTAGACGCTCCTCCACCGTCCAGTGCATATCTCCGTCCGATTGCATGGAAGATTTCGCGGAGTGGCCAGGACGTTTGGTAGGCACGAAATTGAACGAGCCTGACTCTTGACCCTCGGAGAGATTTTCGATTAAACGACCGATTTGATTAGAAGAGCTGTAGAAAATCTGATAATTCTGGTGAGCACGCCGAAGACTTGCCATGATTATATGTCCATACCTTTGTCTCGGGCCGGTTTTTCTCTGTAGGAGACTTCTTGCGGGAAAGGAACGAGGATGTGCTCCCTTTAGAACCCGTTCGGGCATGCTCTTTGAACGCAACCTGGCCACCGTCCCCGGCTGTACGCGGCCCCGAATACTCCGAAGCAAAGCTGCTGCGGCCAGCATATAGCGATTCTGCGTCGTCGTCGCGCAATCCATTGACGATAGACCTAAGATATATTTGCGTTAGATTAACTTGCTAGATGTAACGGGAGGCGGACATACCATATCGTTTCGCCATTGGCTAACTCAATGACCTCCACTGCCCGAGTAGGCTCGGGGCTCGCCGCATCTCGTGTTTCGCTGTCGCTGAAACCCCCGCTGCCTGCACGATCGCTGGCATACATATCATACCTACATGTGATCATATTAGTTCGGTTGTATTTGCATCCGTAGGCGGCACTCACAGAGACTCGTATGCTGAGTTGGACTTCTCTATTGAGCCGGCCGGAGCAGGGCGGGGTCGTGCTAATGGCATTAGAAGACTCTCAGCCTGCGCCGACAGAGATGCGGGTAGTTGCGGGACGGGCGGCGACGCATCATGGGAGAAGCGTCGCCCGGTAGGAGACCGTGGCGGGGGCGGGGTAGGAGCCCGGTCGTGCACGGAACGGCTCGAGGAGTTCACAGATCCAGCACTGGCCGATCGCCGTCGTCGAGCAGAGGAGTTCTTTCTCATGAGAATGTTGAGATCAATCGTAGATGTCCTCGCCTCGGAGGGGAATATTAGGGTCCTTCTCACTACCGCGTTGCCAGCCGAATCGCTGTCATCCGCCTTGCCGCGCTTGCGAGCCGCCCCGTTGATGGGCGTCGTGATGGTATCGTCTCCGCGATCCGAGGCTACGAAGTTCGCCTGAGATTTGCCGTCATACGACAATCTTGAGCGGCTCAGTGCTTCCTCATTAGGAGAAGGGAGTGTGGAATTAGTAAACGACGAGTTATTGCGGGTTAACATCGTCGCGTTTGACGAAGTGGACCCCGAACGCTGGAGCAAGTCATTTAAAGCTGTTTGATCAAGCCCAATGGTGGAAGCCGCATCAAATAGCTGCTTTAAAGCGAGGCTGTGATTTGTGCTGGATTGACTTTGATTGTGACTGACTGGTCGACTAAAGAATTCAGTTGAAGAATCATTTTGCGGAGGGGTTATGACAACATTTGAAGGAGTGTGGGGAGCTGCATTAGCAGACGCTGCAGGTTGAGGTTGAGGGAATGTAAATTCAGGCAAAGGTTGCCGTGGGCGCCCCTGTTCCGTAGAGGTACGGCCACCGTATTCAACAGAGGTAGGGCCGTTGTCCAAACTAATGTCCGAAGTCTTGCTTGTCTTTCGGAAACGAGACATAAAACTCTTGATACCCGGACCTGCAGTTGCAGGTGGGCTGGGAATGGGTACTTGCGGCCTCACAGGCTCAGCTAAACCGGCCGAAGCTGGGACCTGAGGGGTAGAAATGCTAGAAGACGCATATTGGGCGGTCTGGGGGGAGGGAGAGGGAGCGCCATGCAATGGAGAGGTTGGAGAGGTTTGAACATCTAGTAGGAATGGTGTGACCTCATCTCCATTCGGTATTGTGGGTTTTCCACGCAGTGTGCCCCATCGTCTGAGACGTGAGCCGAGTTTGCCAGGTTTGGGTGCATTGTTTGACGCAACAGAAGCAGATCGCAGAGGAATTGTATCCAAGCTAGTCGACGAAGAGACTAGATGTGGAGAGGAGATCTGATGTGGTGCTATTCGCTTGCGAGCAACAGAGACAGACGATGCATTGTCATGATACTTCACTGACGGGCCCCGCTTTAAAGACGCTGTCGCTGCCTCTGTTTTGCGCTGAACTTCCAGAGCCAGATCCGTATCAGCTAGGTTTCTGGGGCTTCGGAGGATAGAGGGATTGCGCGACATCTGAGTAGGATAATGCTGACTTGAGGAAGTCGCCGATGCTGGCTCCTCGGCGGGGGAGCGGAGTTGACTGGGCGAGCGTACGAGCAGCGGAGGGGTCGACGGTGTAAAATAATGAGCCGCATTGCCTGGCATCTTTTCTGGTGTCTTTTCTAGCATCTTTTCTGGCGGACTGGGGGACTCCTCTGGTGGCGAGTAGTCTGAGCTCTGATCGCCAAAAATTGCCTCAGCCAAATCTCGGTTCCTTCGAGTGGTGGGTGACAGGTCCACTTGCTGGCGAGTGGACGAGGTCATAGACTGCGCAGGACGGTGGCTATTTGCTGCAGAATTGGGTGATGGCTGCAGACTGCCGATGGAGTCTGGGGACACGCTGGAAGGTACAGGCTTTTCAATTTTCTGCGGAGTTGAAAGCATTTCTCGCGAGTTTGTCTTCACTTGCGGTGGCGGACTTGCAACCTGCCAAAGTTATCAGAACGCGTCAAACATCAAGCAAATGCATTTCTTACCCTGCTTTCCCTCCCGTTGAGCGAGTAATTGGATTGCGACGTGGAAGGCCTCCTCCTCCGCAAGGATGGTGCACGTTCACGCGGATCTGGGGAGGCAGCTTTATTGACTGCAGCTGTTACAAGCTTCTCCTGAATGGCAACAAAGTCGGCCTTTGTCAGACCAGCGTAGCGATAAATGATGTCATCCGGCTCGCTGTCGTCCTGTACATCATCGTGATAACCTGCTGCGGTGACATCTGAGCCTGAGACATCGTGCCAGGACGGTTTGGCCGTCGTTTCCCCGAAAAAGTCAAAGTCGCAATCCAACCTGTTCATTCCATCATCGGAATGATAACTTGAACCCTCCGAGGCGATCGATGAACGAGAAGACTTCGTCGGTGAAAATACAAGTGGATAGGTGCGCCCGAAATCAAAAGGTGACTGGCCACCCTGCTGCCGAGAGCCGCGCTTACTCGTCGAGCCAGAAAATACGTCGCCACCGGACATCAGTGACAGGGCAGCAGGTGCGGGTGACCGACTTTGAGTGGGAGTGGGCGAATGCATGCTACGATTTGAGACCACGACAGGAGAGCCCAGGTCAATGCTTGGAACCGCTGCTGGTGGACGATTTCGGGATGATGATGCTTCCTTATCCCATGGCCCTCCTCCAAATGACGGGTCATCGATCAATGAGGAATTAGTGGGTGCAGGGGATCGCAAGGATCGGCCTGTGACAAATACCGACCGCTCAGGACTCGGAGCAAAGTCTATGCTAGATTCACTGGCGTTTCGGCTATGGGACTTGGGTGCACCGGAGCTGATAGAATTTGATGACGTATTCCAAGTGATATTGGATGGTGTGGTTGGACGTGGAGGAACTGCCATGGGTTGATAGGACGGTGTAGCCAGTGGGGATGCCGGTCTGCGTCTCGTGTAGACTGAAGAGTTAGAATTGACAGATTCATCGGTGCTGCTGTCATAGCTTCGTTGTGCATCTACTGAGAATGGTCCATTATGAGCTCTTGGCGAGGATGTGTATCCATTGGTCTCGCGGCGCATGAGACCGGCCGCGATACCTGCTGGTAGGAGCGGCGAAGAACTTCCATTGATATTTGGCAAAATTGGTGATGTCGGACGTGGGGTAGTCGAGTGGGCGCGTGCCTGTTCGGCACCGTCGAAAGACTGATCTCGAGGTGTCATTGGTCGTGGCATACCAGGTATGTAGCCAGGCAGTCGAGGGGACGGTGACATGCGGCTGCGAAACGAGCCCACCGGGGAGGCGCGCTGCTCTTCAGCGTCTGGGCTGTATTTCTCGGGAGAAAGGGCCGTCCCAGCCCTGAACTTGGAGGGTCTCTGCGAACTAGAATCAGACTGGCGATTATGTCAATACGCAACGCCTGTAGCCGCAAGACGATCGAAACTCACTTCATTTGAATTGCTCGAGAATCTGCCACCCTCCATGTATTGCGTCTTGGTCGCGGGAGCAGACCTAGGCATGACAATCTGATCCTCAGCCTCCTCTTCAATGTCCTCTTCGATATCCTTCAGCGCCTCCTCGAGAGCAAGCGAAGCGCGTTTAAGCGCTGCAGGGTTCAAAGTCTTGGACAAGCGATACTCGACAGCAAATGCCGTTTGTCCAGGAGGACCCGATGCGCTGAGAGGGATTGAACGAGCCGTAGGTGTTTTGTCATTAGCGTCGGTTATAGGACTGGACTGCACATGGGATGAAGTGCTGCCGTCTCCTTCGGGAGTGCCTGGGCGGTCAGAGTACGTCGAATTGCCCTCGACGTTCAAACTCGACTCTGTGGGTGCCATTGACGGTACGCTGTGTTGACTGCCAGTCCGCGTGGTCTGGTTGCGTATGTAGTTGTAATCTCTTCCTGAGCCAAAGAGATTGTTGCTATATCGCTTTGCTGACCGGGAACTGGGTGACGATCCAACAGATGGACTGGGAACAAAAGACGTCGTGATGTTGGAAGAACGTACCGAAGACCCTCCGTATGAGCCATGGTCCTCCCCAACGAGTTCTTCTCGGGAAACTAGATTGTCCTCCTCATCTGCAACGTCCTCTCCAGCACCGTCGGCACCCTCTTCAAGGTCCTCTCTCCCCTCGCGGATTCGGCCTAGTGTCTCCAGCAACATGTCTTCCTCCTCTAGTGATATTGAATTCTCAGCTCCGCGAGCACGTTGTTCGGCGAATCTTGCTCTGAGCTGTTCGATCGACAGAGGCTGGCCTGAAGAAGTCCTTAGAAGAGTAAAGCGTCGCGTTAAGCTAGAACGCAATGAGCCCTGGAAGCGCGTGAAATCAAAGGGAAGGATAATTACTCAGGCAGGATGAGCGATGTCCTGAAATTGCTGGCAGGCGGTAGTTCGGGTAATGGCTGCCACTCGGCCTGGCTTTGCAAGGGTCTGGCAGTAGGCTTGGTAGAGCCGTCTGAGCGCTTCCTTTGATGACAGAATCGCAAATTCAATAGTGGCCAATGAAAGCAGTCGCAGGGACTTACCGAAATCGATGCATGTTTCGTTAAAAAGCGACCCCAGTATATATTACGTTGGAGCGGTCGTTTAAACTGGCAGCGCCTGAGCTGATTACTGATACCTGGCCAGGGATGGAGATCTGAAAGGGACGGAGAAAGGGTAGACAGGCGCAACGTGTTGAACACGAGTTTGGCGGAGGAATAAGACCGGTTAAGCGCTATAGTTCGGGTTCGGATAGAAGTAAGGGGTCGGTTCCTGCTAAGTTATTGTGTTGTATCGCGAAAGAAGAGTATCAAAGGAATGTAGACATGAGATTATGAGACCAATACTCGAAGCGTCGTCAAGAAAGAGTAATACTATTAATGACACCGTTCGCCTCGTGATATTTAATTTTACTGTAAGCAGAGCAATCATTGTCAACGTTAATCAGTGTTACCAGCACAACAAACCAACAGAAGTAATCCTTGTTATATGACGTCCAGAAAATTGCATTTCAGAGAAATACACTGAGTATTTGATACAGTCGTGCAGTCGATACAGTAAGTATTATTTCTTCTCGGTTCCGCCCTGTTCAAACTTCAAGTAGCATATCTACGGATATATGAATTGACTGCTGATGATGGACAGAGCAAATTTTCAACTCACTTCTTTGTCCATTCCTTAGCAGTCGTCATGAATTTAGTCTTATCATTCTTAAGCAACTGGGAGAAGGTCAGAAGTTGCCAGTAGACCTATGTGTTGCACATACAGCAGCAATGTCGGGTTCGAAAGGGTCCTCGGGACTTGGGTTATTCACCTTCTCCTGTATAACTGCCAATACTAGAGATATATTTCAGTACGGAGCTCAGAGATATCTGGATGTCACAATCACCTGTGGAAAGCGTGATAGAAGGTTTCCACTGCGGATAAATCAGATGAGCTATTCAGATGGGGCAGGGAACCCCAAAGCAGACCTGGTCATGCAAGATCGGTACACATATGCTGCCTTCTTCGTTGATCCCTGGATGATATATCTTGGTCAAGAATGTAACCTTTGATCAGCAATTATGTGTAATCGACGCGGTTAGCATTGCCATTTCGACAGAGGGTACGCTGAGAACATACCTCAGGGGCTTTAAAGGGAAAGTTCTGGGGTATGTCGATCTTGAACTTGAATGTACCGCCTTTGTAAGGGCTATCGGGCTATAAATGATGACACGGCGACGTCAACACTCAGGATATCGAGAATCACGCGAAGCAACGCACGAGAGCCTTGATCGAGCAGTTCCATTCGAACACATTTTCGCCCGAGGTGTCAACTTTGATTCCCTACAGTTTGAGCTGTTAGTGCTGCGCGCGTCGATCATGGATGTCGGACCCACCTCAACAGGCTGCTTGTAAATATCTGCCAATTCCTTTGAAGTACGTCAGACACCATTCTCACTCCAGATTATAGTAAAATAAGCACCCTGGTTATACGTCTGGGCCATTTGTTAGATTGACTTTAGGACATTTGGGTGTATGCATACCGTAGAGCGGTCATCAGTGTTCAGGTCAAGAAGCGATGTGTAATACTGCCGGCACTTCGGACCACACCTTTCGCAACCTCTAACTCCCTAACCACTAACCCCTAACCAAAACCTCTAACCAAAACTCCCAACCAAAACCTCTAACCAAAACTCCCAACCAAAACCTCTAACCAGAACCTCTGTCTCTCTTGCGATGTTAGCCAGAGCAGATTCTTCCCCTCCTCGCCAGTTCTCCAACTCACCTGGACCGAGTACCATCCCCCTGGCAGTCCCAGTACCGTCTAGGAAAAGAAAACAATCGGCCATCTCAGGTCATGCGGCTTCCTCTCCCGCGCCTGACCAAGTCGAAATATCCACGGAACGAACAGAATCGCTTACTCTGCCGGCGCGCAATGATCTTTCTGCACGGCCACGTTTATCTATCTCTCGATTTCCTGTGTTTCCTTCCGACTCTCCGGACGAATACCATGCTACCGAGCAGCTAGCTATGAACCGAATCGGTTTCAAATACACCGCAGCGGGAATCTCACCTGAGGGTTCGGTATTGCCATGCACCACCATCGAGAGTCTGCCGAACTCTTACAGAGTATCGTGGGAGGATCGCAGTCCTTTTGTCAAGGTCACTGCCGATGGACTGGGGCTAGCCGGAGACAAGGGCTTTCGGAGCGCGCGAGGGAACGCGCCTGTGAGAGAAGGGAAGTGGTATATGGAGATTCGGGTTGAGCAGGGAGGTGGTACGCGCCCATTTGTTGAAACAAATGCCAGACGGGAAGGCAGTCACGTCAGGCTGGGCTGGGCGCGCCGCGAAGCACCTTTAAATGGGCCTGTCGGTCTCGACGGATACAGCTATGGTGTACGAGATAAGACGGGAGAGAAGGTCACACTATCGAGATGCCGTGCTTACGGACGTCCCTTCGGCGCTGGAGACGTGATCGGCATGTACATATGTCTACCGGAACGCCGCAAGCCCTCATCCGACTCCTACGATCCCGCACATATAAAGCGCGAGCGAATTCCTATCGATTTCAAGGGCCAAGAATATTTCGAGAGCTTGGAATATCCCCAATGCAAGGAGATGATGTCTTTAATGGACTACTCGGGCAAGGCCGCCAACGCGACGAGCGTCCCCTCAGCTGTAGCATTGGGCAAGAAGTCCACGACCACCAAAAATCTTCCTAACAGAGGACGAGGAGTGAAGCCCCTCACAGAACCGGTACCAACGCGACTGATTCCCACCCTTCCTGACTCGTGTGTTGCATTCTTCGTCAACGGAGAATGTCAAGGCACCGCCTTCCAGGATCTTTACGACTACCTGCCATTACGCAATCCAGATGCCTCGCGCAAAGGCAAATCTACACGACGGACCCGAGAAGGTGCTCGTGAACACAAGGAAAACCCATTCGATGACGGATCTCTAGGCTATTACCCCTTTATATCATTATTCAATGACGCTCGTGTTCGCATAAATCCAGGGCCAAATTTCGACTTTCCGCCTCCGCCCGACGTTGATGCCCTCCTAAGAGGCGAAGGCGTCGAAGATTGGAAAGATGTCACTTGGCGACCCCTCTGCGAGCGCTACCCAGAGTTTATGGAGGAGCAGTGGGCGTTGGATGTAGATGAAGAAAAGGAAGCAAAAGCGGAGTTGGAAGAGAGAGATACTGTGGATGCTGAAGAAGCTCGCAGACAGGTGCAAAGGGAGAAACGCAGACAGCAAGCAGCAGCCAGGAGATCCGCGAAGAAACCCCAGACAGCAGCTACATCCAAAGCGGGATCTGCACGGGATACTCCTCAGCGTGGCTCTTCTATGGGTTCTCCGCGAGCTTCCGCGGTGCCAGATGAGCGTCCCGGCTCATCGCTGGCATTGCCTGAAACCAGGCAGTATGGAGGGAGTCATGTGGGATATGAACACAAACCATCACCAGCACCAACGATTACATCTGACCAACAGGGATTATGGAGCGGATACAACACAGACAGTCGCCCTGATACACCAGCCGGTCACACCCCAGATTTCAATATACAGCCCACTCGACAGCTGCAGCCTTGGACGGAATTCGACATGCGGGCGATGTAGTTGACCTGTGCCTTGATTGTCTCTCTTCCGAAGTTTGAATAGCACTTCCACCAATTAATGCTCTTACTATCTACCGAATCCTTCGAAGCCATAGTGAATGTGGTTCAGACATCGTATACACATAGGAGAACAAGATGCGTAATATACACTACACTGCGTAGTACGGCATGCGTGTCATGTGGGTACGGGGAATCGTCTGGAATCGTTTCAAACACAAAAACACTGACAAAAAATGTTTGGCGAGATATCGGGATCTTCAAGTGGAGCCAGCGTGCAGGACGATCGCAAGGCAGGACCGGGACGCTGGTGGACGACGGTCAGTGATGGAGATATGAAGACGATCGCGAAGGAGTGGGGCGGTAACTTAGCTCGGGATCGGGTCTTCGCATGACATAACTTATCACCGCCAACTCGCAATTGTGCAACTCCAGAGGAGAGCGTGAACAAAAAATTATACGGATGTAGCCTGAGGCTGACAACTTGGCGCGCGTTCGCCGCCGCCACCGCCAACAGATCCCTTATGGTCGGGCAATACGGCTTCGGGAAGAAAGCCCTCCGGAGAGGAACCTTCTAAGCCCTCAGCTTGATCCACACCCCAGTAGGTTGATGTCGACGAACACCCTTGGGGCCGCGGCTGTACCCACGGAGCTACGTCCGGGGCAGAGCATGCGACCTGACAACTTGAAGCAATGAGTGTTGCTGTCAAGGCCGACATGTAGCTATCGCAGTTCGATGCCGTTCGGCGCCCCTCCAGGTGGTGGAATTACGCAGACTCGAGGAACGCTAGGAAAAGGGAGGAGGGGAGTGGGGGGGAGGGAGAGGGGGGCTGGCGTGAAGAACGAGGTACGAGTACTTGAAGGATGTCTAGGAGAGACTAGGGCTGGCGTGGAAAGGGAGACTGGCGTCCGTGGGGGGTAGATTCGGGTCGGCAGTGAGGGCGGTTGTTGGGTGCTGTTTGCTTGATGATCTGCATAGATAGTGTAAGTTTCACCCGCCCCCATAAATAAACAAATAAACTAGCCTTGTGCTTGGTGGTGGTGGGAGGGCGTCGAAGAGGATCTTATCCTTTAGCAAGCGTGGGAATTGTCAGCCGCACGTGATCGCGATTGCTGCTTTCCCTAACTTTAAACTTATCACCGTGTCAGCCGTCTATAGTAGACTCTATACCGTCACTTTCTTGCCAACCTCCCTTGAATTCGAAAGCTTAAACCGCCCACTCACTCATTGCTCTATATCTCTTCATTATATCTGCCGGATCTTCCCACTATGAGATGCAACGCCAACGGCCTACTATTCTCCAGAGCTCAAATGAAACTGCTGGAAGCTATCAGCAAGCCATCCTGCGACTTCAAGCCTCCGAGAATACTGCAAGACGAAGACGATGAACTGGAAATTTTTCAAGCTGCCCGCGGCACCCGAAAAGATAGCTACTATCAAGTCCTTGAGCTCATAGGGGACGCCGCAATGCATTTATCTGTGGTCATGGTGCTCCGTAAAATGTACCCTGGAGGATCAAGCGAAATATTCACAGTAAGCTGTTTAAACTCAATTTCAAGTGATATATCAACCGTAACCCGATTGAACAGCACCTACGCTCGGCCGTCAACTCCAACAAGACGTTCTTTTTCCTTATGAAAAAGGCAGGTCTGTCCGACGATTCTGCCACCACATACGATAAATGCGAGCACAAATATATATCTAATGGATTCGAGATACGTATCGGGATACTCATCCTCCAAGAGGGGCTACCTTTCCTGAACCATTGGGTGGAAAAGGCCTTCGGGCCTCTTATCCGTGCATGCATGCCGGACATGCTTCAAATGTATGATTTCTGCTGTTATATTTCGTTGTTCATACTCACCGTCAAACAGCAAAGCCGATGCTGCCAATGCTGCCGATGCTGCCTATAATATGAAGCGATCAAGAGAGAACTTAGAGACCGAGGACGAGGACGCACTGCCCAGCGCTTCTAAGAAGCTGAAAATTCCAGTCTTGATCCAAGTTCAACCAGCACCACCCACAGCGTTGAACAAGGCTGATGAATCACAGTCCCAACATGCAACGAAATCCCGCCAAATAAAACACGTTGCGAGGAGCGAGCGGCGGCTGTTGCAGCGCAAAGCATTCGAGTCTAACTCTCCTGCTCCTGTTGGGGCTTCGTCCACTGTCTCGGGGAATTCGGCTGATCTAGGTCCTACTCGGGTCGTCAAGACCGACTCAAGTGTCTCCAAGGAGAATCTGGGTCATTCGTCGAAGAACACCGATCAAGACCCAACAAGAGAGCAAGTAGATTCAGATCGGCCCCGAGACCTGTTGTTACGTCTGAAAAGTCTGAACGCTTTGCATCGGGATCTTCTATCTTGTCTACCGCCAAAACCCACTCTCGCTGTCGCTTCGTGGCTGCCTTCAATTTCTCGTGGAGGGATACAACTCGCTATGCATGCACGACTGCCTCTCTCTACACCGCCGTACGGAGAATAATTCTATCTTAGCCAACAGGCACCTTTGGTCCTCAGCAGCGCATCAAACTCGGGCGGCTCTATTGTCTCCAGCGAACTCGCGGCGCCGCCGTCTCGACTGTTGCCACTGGACCTAACTTCTTCTCGTGGTTCTCGCGCAGAGGCGCCTTTACTTCCCAGCCGCGCACCAACATCGGCAAGCTCGCATAGCTCTATCGTGTCGAGGCAACTTGGGGAATCGTCATCTCGGACAGCTAATGTGTGCAGCTCTATCGCTTTGAGGAAAAGCGCAGAACTGCCATCTCGAGCGCGGTCGGCTCTTAACCGGAACTTGGGACGTCACACCCACGCCGATTTCGCGGCTCCCGACATGACGGTCTTGCCCTACGAGTAAAGACTACCACTCGACCGCGAACGGTCCAGCACTCAATCCGCATATGGCATGAGATGGGCATAGGATATATATAGTCTGCAGGAGAAAAGATAATTGGATCTATGATCATCGTGGCTTAGGAAGGAGCCATTACAATTACTATCAGAGTCTTGCAATACATCTTTGGCTGTACATTGGAGCACGCTCAGAAGCTCGAGAGAATTAGGTTGAATGTGTGGTGCAAGTTCTGATAGCTAAAGCGGCGTGTAATTAGTACAGCTTGGTTGATCACTCGACAACTGCAGCCTTACATGCGGGCAACATGCGGGTGATGTAGTTGACCTGCGCCTTGATTATCTCTCTTCCGAAGTTTGAAGGGTACTTTCGCCAATTACTGCTGTTGTTGTCTCTTCTCTCTTTTTTCGGCATCGTGGCTGTTGTGGTCGCGGCGTCGTTTATTGACGATGATGATAATTCGTTGTAGGCCGCAGATGCTGCGGAGTATCCTTCGTTCATTAGTAGTGGCATGGGTATCGGTGCGGGTATCGCTAATTCCGGGTGAATTATAGGTATGTCTGGGGTTAATATTTCAGTTAATAGACCAGCGCGGGGGTGGTGTGCTGACAGCGTAACTGGAAAACGTTCAGAATGTGGCGGAATAGGACTGTAGTTACACTTACCCAACCGTTACGCCGTCACCTTTTTGTATTTCAACACGAAGGTCAAACTTGAGGCTACCCGTAGTGCCATCCCAGTCGACACAGCACCAATTGCGCCTGCCCATGATAAACTTTTGCTTGCGGTTAGATCCGTCGGTTTCTGTGGCGAAAATAGGGATCTAGGTGGCCAAGTGAGCATCGGGCTGCGCTTCATTCTCATTGAAAGCTCACCATGGCTTCATCCGTGTCAAGGGCATGCATTGTCTTGTGGGTTTTGGTCGCGAGCTGAGAAACCATTGTTATGACACCCTTGGGAGGAGGCGTGTTCACAATCGCACCTAAAGAAATCAGCTAAGCAACTAGAGAGACTAAATCCCACTCACTGGAGACGACATTAATCATATACCGATGATCCACAGCTGGATCGAGAGCCGATTTCTTCCCCTTCGCGAGGGTCTTCAGAACGCCCACGGCGGCGCAATGCACGTCGCCGGATAGGAATGATACGCGAACACGTTTCATTTTTGCGAAGTGCTGCAGTTGCTGGATAAACCAATTGCGTTCATGCTTTACAGGAACATGAGATGGCTGGCGTGATAGAGGAGTGTGATCAGCGCACCTTGTGAGATTTCGCCGTCCAATGATCATTCTAGCTCATACTGCAATTAGTTGCGTCTAGTTAACTTGTGATGACGCTTACAAGATCGTCCAGGAGTTCCGCTTCGGCATTAAACTTGTTGATGAACCCGCCCAGGCCCATGGTACCTGCTTTTGCCATGTAAAGCAAAGGATTGTACTTTGACTCCAGCGCAGCCTCAAGAAACACCAAGCGAGGGTAAGCGATTGGCACGCCTAGACTACTGGTTAGTCAATCGCGAGCTCAGTGCTGTAGGAAAAATTCGCACCAAGTACCACGACCAGGTGCTCCACGTTTACCGGAAGGTATTTGAGTCTTTCAAACACCTTTTGGTACTCTTCTGGGCTGCATACTTGGGTCTTTTTCCGCTCAGCACTGCACAAGAAGAAATGTAAAATTTCCACTTCTGAAAGATAACCAGTTCACTCACCGGGTATCCAGAAGCAGCATATATGTTTGTGGACCAAGGTAAGTCAAGAATGAATGAGAGGGAAAGGGTATGTATGGCCCAGGACCGCCAATGATGAGTGACTGGTTACAGTGTTTCTGATCATCAAGACCATCCAGCTCCACTGAGACATTGTCATTGTCAGCGGTTTGAAGAAGAAGAAAACAGTTAAGATCACAGGTGTACCATTGATAAAGCACTGGAAGAGAAGGTAAAAGAAATATCCTCGTGCGCCAATCCTGTAAATAAAATGTAAGCAATAGCTTTCCTCAGATTGCAAAGACATTTACGCGTTAAATATTGGCGATAGTTGAAGGTCATCGGGATCTGATTAATGCATTAGCACGGATCGCCACAGTCTGGGAGATGTGTTTACAGCTGCCAAAACCATCGATCTTGGTAATTTCAGTTTCTTCCGTATGGCTGAGTAAGATTAAAACTTACTAAGTCTGAAAGGGGAATGTAAATTATTAGAACGCGCACTCGTTACGGCCAAATTCACATACCATGATCATCTACCCACATGCAATGTTAGTTAAAGCGAAGATATTAAAAATCAAGAACAACGTACCGGTCATATTTGCCATGGGACTTAAAGGTAGATATCAGTATTTTCGGTAGTGCTACAGTTTGACGGTACCCACATAGAGCTATTGGCTCGCGCAAAGGCCCCAGTCCTGAAGCAGTGGCAGTAATGATTGAAAAAGAAACGATCAATGGCGTATGCGACATCGTCTGTCAGAGATGCTGTTTTCCGATCCTCGACTTTCAGCTGCGCCCATTGTTGCATCTCGGGCTCTCGCATAAGTCTTCAAAAGCATTAGTTTTCGCGGCGTCTGGGGACGCAAGGAACTCACGAGTCACAATAGAGTTGATCACCGCCCCCTACAAGTACATGAAAAGGCTTCTCGGCGTGTTTCGCCAGTAGATCTGTCCACACTGGATCATAGCCGCTTTTGAACCCGGGTCCTCGGAAATCATCCGGATTTACTAGGGCACCCGCAATTCAGCTCGATGTCGACAACTACAAAACGACAAACAGTCCCACCTCCAGCACTGAACCCGTTACACTTGAAGATGGTCAATCGACAGGTGTTTTATATATTGGGAAGTACTCACCGAGTGCGCTGCAAATCTCATATTCTCGTTACGTCCTGGTACCCAGAAGGCCAACTCCTGCCCGTTGTTCAGCTGATATCCGATTCGCATTTGTTGTGCGCTCAGTGGAATTTGAATCGCAAAGCGCCAAAACGTGTGAGATCTTTTCTGGAGGTTACAAGGTGTGGGATTGACGGATCGAACTTGAGACATACCCTGCGGCGCCCTCATACACCCAAAGTTCCTGCCCTGGTATCTGACGATATTGCGCGTTTGGACCAGGAAAGCCATCACCATCTGTTTTGACGGGAGAAGGTAGATTTGAGGAGTGAGGATCTGCAGGGTGGGCGCCAAGTGGAAAAGATGAGCCACTTTGGACGGGGTGAGGCCTCTCTGCGGCATGCCCATCGGGGTCCCACTTTAAAGAGAGTACGGGGTACGGCTCGTACACCGAACCGGCATCAGAAGCTGGCAGATAGATTAGGGGATGGAGTGTAAGCAGGGATATGGTCACTCACTAACGACAAGCGCAAAACCGTGCCAGACACCTCTGGCATCGACAGTATCATAGCGCAAGAGCGGTCCGACCATAAGCTGCAAGTGTGGTTGCATCATATTCATTCTAAACGCTTGGGACCTTTCGACAGGAGACATGTGCGCCAGTCTGCTTGTGGATGCAGATGTCCTGGACGCCGCAGTGCTAATTTGTGACGGCGCATTCCCCGGGCTATAGACATGGCCATTCTTGTAATCTTTCGGTGGAGGTGGAGGTGGAATGAATCCCCCCACAAAGCCATTCATTGGAGTAATTTCTTCCACAGGATGGAAGTGACCAGCTTGGTCTCTTCGAGGAGCATTATACGCAGCGCTCTCCTGTTGGCAGTGCAAGCACATAAGCATTTGGGCAGAGGGTCCCCGAGAAAGCTTTCTAACTCACTTTGTCTGCCCTTCGCTGGGCTTTCCATCCTGGATTGTCCATGGTTTATCGTCGCGTGAAGAGTGCGTTTGTCGAAGGGTCTGTCGCGGGAAATGTTCAAATTACTAAAGCACGTAAAGAAGTAGATTATTGTTTCCGTGGGAGACTGATCCGAGAACGCAACCGATGCATCGACGATCAATGCCGCTAACTCTGAAATGCTAACTCGCAAAGGCTAATTCAAGATGCATATTTTTGACTGAGTGTTTCTCAGGATAGCAATGAAATTCTAAGTCTTCGGATAGCTCACCCAATATCAACAAGATCTGTACTAAATATTTCAAGCTGTTCTTTTTTTTGTTTTGTTTTGTTTTGTTCTGGAAACGAGTTGGCCATGGAAATGAGTACATATCTGAACCAACACATTGACAAAAATCGTAAAATCAATTAACCAACATGCTCTACAACAACCGTCACCAACTTTCCATCTTTGATAACGGTCCTCAGCATCTCTGGAACAGCCTGCTCCTCAAATACACCATCCTCTTCGCCAACGACGGGCAAACTGACATTGATGCTGCTGCACTTCGCCGTGGTGATCTCGGTGTGGAGAGACTCCTTGGAAAGGTAGATCTGCCCAGAGTCTGTCGAATCGAGTTGAATCATTGGCGCTGAGCCGGTAATCTGTATCGTAAAGGACGGCGAGTTGGTCACGGAGACTTGAGAGATCACAGACTCGACGAGGACGGAAGTCTTTTTGCAATTCACTAGCGGGATTTCTTTTAGCAAAAAATCATAATCTCCTCAAAAAAATTGCACACCTAACGTGACAGCATTGACTTTGCCTTTAATTATGATAGTTGAATTCTTGCATCCGAAAAGGCTGACGGACTGGTTGAGCTGGGCTTGGTCCACCACCAGCGATTGCACGTCCTCTTGGTTATCCTAGCAAATATGTGGGTATTAGCTCGGTGAGACAAATTCGGGTACTCACAATTGCCCACACGGCCCCTTCGAGAGCGAACTTGGCCGGTTTCTTCCCAGCAAGAGCTTGAGGCTTGGACGGGCGAAGCGGTTTCTTTCCGGTTGATGCTGTATATAAGATTTTAGCATGCGGTTCTTCTGCCAAACGTTAAACTTACGCGACAGTGGTGAAGAAGATCTGTCCGGCACGACACTGCTGGCTCTTAACGAAGGGTTCTTGTGGGTCATCTCGGACTTGTCAACTTTGCGCAAGCCTTGCGTGACCGCCTCCCCCTTGTTCAACTGAGCAAACACAGCTCCCGCACCATCCGCAGGGGCCTGGGAACCTGATGATGGTATACCCGCAGGAGGTGGAGGTGGCGGAGGCGGAGGCGGAGGGCCACCTGCTGCTGGGGCTGATGCATTGTACTGACTCGTAGCCATGCCCTTGTCCGTGTTAGTGCATGTGAACCATATGTGAGCATGTGCTCTACCTTCGGGTTCCAGATCAATCCCGTCGTATGGTATTCTTTAACATAGACCTTCATGGCATCTATGACTGAGTAGAGGCCGCGCACCCACGGCGCGTGCTTAGGATCCCTAAGTTGCCAGTGAGATGAGGCATTTAGCAAAAATCATGATACTGACTTCTCCTTGAACTCCTTGATAATTCTGTTCCCGTAATATTCTACTGACTGTTTGATGTCCTCGATGAAAGGCACGGTTGTGGGTTCCTGCATGCTCATTAGACGGGCGGTCACGAAATCAAAAACCCAAGAAACACACAATTGTAATCCATCCCGCGGTCGGTGCTGCATCTGCGATAGCAGCCAAATGATTCGCCCATATCCTCTCCTTGTGCCCGAGCTGCTTCATTTCCGCGATCGCATTGATATTCTTCACAAGCGGATCAATCAGCGGCCCCATAACAGCCTTATCTGGCTTCTTGCAGGCAGATGCCATGAGAATGAATGATCGAAGGTCGGCGAACAACGTAGCCAGGAGCTTCGCCTGCGACAAATGTGATCATCAGTCTGCTCCCTCCGTGTGCAGGGCACCGGCTTACTTGTTCGACCAAGGGACCCCTCATGCCCTTCGTGAGCTCTAAGAACGGCTGGAACTTCTCCGTTATGACTGCCTGGTCGTACGCGGTGACACTGCGCGGGACCTCCACTGTCGTAGATGGGGGCGCAGCAGGGAGCGCGCGGGGAGGTGGAAGCGGCGCAGAGGGCGGGGGCCCGGGAGCAGGGGTGGCAACAGTGGGTGGTGCGCGATCCATAGAGATGGTAGGCGATGTAGATGAAGTCCTCCTGGCTTGGTCATCGGCTAGATCTTCCAGACGGGAAGTAGCTGCCTCCAGCCTACGCGCGCAATTCGATCATGAAGCTCCTTGGGAGATGGGTAGATACTCACCGTTTCATGACGGTCGCCAGAGAATGGAGTCCACCTTGAGACATGATAGCTGATAGTTCACTGGGTCGATTTATAGGTAGAGTCTGAAATTGTTGTAGATTGCAAGATGGCAACGTCACAAACTTGAAAGCAAGTTGAGGGTAAAAGTTCCGCAGTCATTACAGCCAAGTGAACTGAGGACGCATATTTTCACAATGTAATACGAGCAGCTCATGGTGAATCCGAAGGTGCAAATATATCCTCCCTCTCTTGCGTCAGGGCTT
Organism: Athelia psychrophila; assembly: GCA_001630335.1. NCBI lineage: Eukaryota > Fungi > Basidiomycota > Agaricomycetes > Atheliales > Atheliaceae > Athelia > Athelia psychrophila. The sequence continues at coordinate 58,195 of KV417552.1, read as the reverse complement.
TCTTCTTTGCCTTTTTACGCCGTCTGCGTTCCCGCTCGTTTTGCTTAGCCCTCCTTAAATCACCCTTAGACAGGCCTGGATTCTCGATCTTGTCCAGCTAGAGGGAGGTGTTAGTTGACGGCGCTCTTCTTGGCGACAGATGCGCTAGATGGGAACACGCCTTTTCAAGAAGTATTCTCCTTGCGAGCATTCGATTCGTCTCGAGAGAACGCGTTATCTGGCATGTCACACGTATTCCAGATGGTCTGTGAATTAATTGGACATTGTTCGAAGTTTTATTAATAGACTGTCCCCCAGGCCCGCTCCCTATCCGATACTTGTTAGTGTCGCTTGTAAGAGTAAGATAGCCTGCACTCACCTCTCACATGGGTCTCCTCTAAATCGTCTTCATTCAGCTCTGCAGGTTTACGTTGCTGATGGGCCTTTTTGAGAGCTGAATAGAAGCGCGGAGCAGTTGGTTTAGGACTGGCAGCATCTGCGGAACTGGGGAATCAGCGGGAGCTTCAGAAAGAGCCTCCAGTGTGGGTCGCCGACAAGGGAGCTTACTTGAAATCCTTGTCCTGCTTACGCGCTCGTCGGCTGTTGAGGTCTGGTGGTGGAGGGTTCTTGATGGTGTCGTTCTCACCTAGGCGCAGTTAGTAAAGGGTGTATAGAACGAAGACAGTTCTACTCACCCATTTCGATACCCTCTCTCAATTGGATTTCTGTGCAAAATTTAGAATAGCAATAGCCGGTAATCAAATGGTGCACATACGCCAAAGCTGTTCCCCATTCGTAGGCTGCACCGGCGCTTTGTACGCTTGGACGACGTTCTTTCGTAACATCTCCGCAATTTCGCGGCCAAGCTTCACCTGCTCCTCGAATTGAACCGGGTCTATTGTGCCCCGAACACTCAGAGCATCTGTGCGCATCTTTTCACGGAAAGCTATAGAATATACGTGAGAAACCCAGCCAAAGACGTGTCGGATAGGCCTACCTCGGAGAACACGCTCATCACCTGGGTAACACAGTTAGCAACAGTTTTGAACTGTAAGGGCAGCGGTCTTACCAGTAAAGGTGAGAGAGGATGCTCTGTACAAGTCGCGGTATGCCGCTCGACCAGACGCTCGCAAGGACGCAGAAATGGACATGTGTATGGTGATGAAGAAAGGGCTGGTCACCGCCACGGCCCGGGACGTTCCTAACAAATTAAACTAGTCCTCCGACTCCTAACTCCTGTTTTAGCCGGTCACGGGAGAGCAGGACGCGTGCATTGACTCCGACGCGTCTGTTTATCACTATCGTCGGGACGCTAATGCAAGCAAATAGCAGCCTCGGAGTATGTCTTGAACGATACATTGTACCTATATATTTACTGTGTAGAAATAATAGAGCCACAATGTGCTCTAGAGGTGGCTGAGAGCTCATATTATATTGCACTATAGGACGCGCTGTTAGTGTAACGGCTCTACCAGGTGCAGTTCTGCTCTGAAAAACATGGGGGATAGCCTAAATACTTTCAATTGACCTTGTCGTTGATTTCACCGTCCTAAAAGTCATGAAACAGAAGGTATCTGGCTCTTAAACATTGTTGATTGCAGATGTGCATCACGTGACCCTCTGACCTTTGTTTATCGGTCGGAGTGGAACTCAAATCGGACTTTCCCTCAGCTTCAACCGACACCACCATCATCCCCCCCCGTTTCCCTTCGGACTTTTCTCCCGCCTTCGACAACTGCCTCAAGCACTTCAAATCACCTCTGACACCACCTCCAGTACCAAGTAACCAATAATGTCTGCCGCATCCAAGAAATCCGCCTCTTCCAAGCCCGCCGCCGCCAAGAAGGCTGCTGCGAAGGCAACACCTTCTCACCCAACATGGGTTGACATGATCAAAGTATGTCTACCGTTCTCTCGTATGCCTTGCTATATATGCCTTCTGGCACCCGCTGTGCTCGTCAGCGGTCTATGCTACCTGAGCGGGTAGGGCAAAGGGCGCCGGGGTCACCGCCGACCCTTTTGTAGATCGATCGCCTGTCTTTTGTCTTTGGGTTTTTCTGCTGTCTTGTCTACGACGTCTATTGTGCTGCCTGTCTGACATGCTCTCCGCCGCTAGGAATGTATCGCGGACCACCGTGAAGATGCTCGCACCGGTGTCTCCCGCCCCCAGATCAAGAAGTGAGCGATCATTTTGTTATCCGTCCGTTTATATATTAACCAGTACCCCTAGATATGTCGAGTCCAAGTACGGTCTTGAGATCGGCGCCGCCCAGAACACCCAGCTTTCCAAGGCCATCGCCACTGGCGCTGACAAAGGCACATTTTCGCTTCCCAAGGGTATGCATGGCTATTGATCATGCAGGGCCAGCGCTAACGTATTAATTCAGGTGCTAGCGGCAAGGTGAAGCTTGCTCCCAAGAACCAACCCGATACCTCCTCCAAGGAAGTGAGTATATATGCCCTTTCGCTACGTCACCCGAGCTTATTAGCCATTTTCTTATGAGAATAAGCCCACCTCCAAGGCTAAGCCCGCTGCCAAGGCCGCGACGACCAAGGCTACTACTAAAGCCACCACCACCAAGGCCACTACAGTGAAGAAGCCAGTGGCGAAGGCCACAACGGCCAAAGCCACCACCGCCAAAGCCACCACCGCCAAAGCCACCACCGCCAAAAAGCCTGTTGCGAAGGCCGCTGCTGCGAAGAAGCCTGCTGCCACCAAGGCCGCTGCAGTCAAGCCTGCTGCCAAATCGACCGCCAAAAGTGCTGCTAAGCCAGCCACTAAGCCGGTGGCGAAGGCGACCACCGCGAAGAAGCCTGTTGCGAAGAAGGTTGTTGCCGGAAAGGCTGTACCAGCCCCCAAGAAGAAGACAACCGCCCCCAAAGCTAAGGCTGTAAGTGGCCTTGTGTTTGCTTTTATCTCGTGTCTAACTCGAATTTATGCAGGCTGTCACCGGAACGACCAAGGCCAAAGCCGCTGCTAAGAAGCCCGCAGCGAAGCCTGCAGTCAAGGCTGCAGCGAAGCCCGTCGCCAAGGCTGCTCCTAAGTCTACATCACGATCGCGCAAGCCCGTACGTACAGGCATTAAGAATATGTTGTACCCAAATTAACTGACCGACGTCCATGCAGGCATCGGCGAAAGCATGAAGTCTTTGATATGCCGTCTTCCTCGTCTTCTCTGTGACGTACATTATCCTTTCAGTTTCAATTCGTGTATTGTGGTATACTTTGTCTTCCCCTTAGCACCCTCCCGGCACCTACATGATACGCCTGGTCACCGGTTCTCATCTCTTATTCCTATCTGCTCCCGTCTGTGTTTCTTCTCCGTTTCCTTTATTATTCCGATAAACTTGTATTGTAATTTATCGCTGCTCGAATGTAGGTTCTTGCTGCTATAGAGACTTGGACTTAATTGTTATGAATCAGAGCGGTGAACCATGTGTAAGGTTAGGGTTTAGAGTCCAGCCGAAGCCTCATTGCATCATGACCCTTTGTCTTCTACAATGTCCTCGAGACACTCTGTGCAGCAGCCTCGGCCCTTTCAAGCATATCCTACTCATAGGACAGCTCAGACTTCCCGATCCCTCTACCCAACCTTCTTGTCTCTCCCAGACACAATCAAACTTCAATTATCTTTCGCATCACAAGGCCTCCTCGAGGCGTTTCGATGGGACAAGGTCGTCGCTATCATATCCAGGTGAGTTCAAGCATCAACTCATCTGGAACACACTGGACATAAGCTGTCCTAGCGATCCCGAAATCCGCGCGAATGTCTTCAAATCCGTGCTGCTCAATTCGCTCTCCCTGACATCGATATACGCCTTTGACCTACTCCTCCAGCCGCTGGTGGCCGACCAGCAAAAATGGTTCCACCGGAACGTCGGCTGGTTCTACAAGGCGTTATGGCTCCTGCCCGTCATCTGCGTATCGCTCTACCTCAACGTCAGTCCTACCCTTCCCTTTCCCCATGATAGCGTGTAACGAACAATCCCTGTGCCACAGAGCTCGTGGTGCGGCCTGATAGCGAAGCGTACATTCGTGCTACAGCACGGGAGTCGTGCGGCGCAGCAGGCGCCGGTGACCTACACGGGCCTGTTGACTATGCTCGCAACATCGGCGTACCGCGTCGTGATGGTGTTCACGTCCATCGTGGTCGGGTTTGCCCTGGGGGCTGTGCCGTTTGTGGGCCCGCCTCTTGGGTTTTGCTTCATGTGCTGGGTTGACGCGTGAGTCGCACGCATTCACTCGTTCTAACGTGTTTTGCTAATTTGTGGGTGTAGGTATTATTGCTTCGAGTGAGTGGGCACGTGTGCACTTTATCTCTGGTCTGTTTCTCAACAGGGTAGGAAAGGTTCATATGGATAGCGCGGGGCATGTCCCTCTCCACGCGCGTGCGACATCTTGAAGAGCGATGGGCTTACTACTTTGCTTTCGGTGAGCATGGGGGATGACCGAGCCTTGACTAAAGCTATAATGACGCATCAATAGGTCTACCATCGGCGGCTCTCTGCATGTGGGGCAGCAGCCTAGCCAACGCAGCACTATTCGCGCTTCTCTTCCCAGCGGTAAGTCGACATCCTCTTGCGCACTGGCCCGCTCTGATGCTGCTTCAAGTATATCATAATGGCTATGAATGCCCGCCCTGTACCTAAGGACCCATACAGCCCTGCCTCCTCGCCTGCAGGCACAGAAGATATCATTCGGCACCCATCGCCGTTTGTGCCTATCCGGCTGCCAATTTTCGCAGTGGTAATATTTCTGAATGACTGGTTCGTGCGCATTATAAGCGTCGGAGGGGGGCCGGGCGCAAGAGGAAACAACACCGGTACACCGAGGGCGACAAGGCAGAGGAGGCGGATGAGTGAGGGCGTGGAGAACGCGGAGGAAGGGCGGGAATCAGACAACAGGCCTATCACGCGCGGTGGGCGGCGGAAGATAGATTGAATGGTTACAGTATTAAATACCCTAATGAGACCTTTTGGATTACTACAGTTCAGCCAAACCCTGCCCATTCGATGGAGAAATATGCCACTTCCTTCTTCGCTTCGTCCCACCCGCAGAGAAGATGGGCTTTCTTCGTCGCTGTTCCCAGCCGGCCGTGCGCGACGATCTCCATAGGGCGGAGGATCGACGTTGGCGAGTCATGCACGCTTGCGACGAAGTGCGAATGGTATCGTAACGGATCGCCTGCCAATTTCATTCAATATGCCAGTCTTGTTGGATACAATAGTGGATCTTACCAGGATACACCAGATAATCTCCACCAAACCTAATCCCCCCACCCATGAAGTACCCGCTCTCGCAAAGACCTCTGAACACCCCGCACTTGGCGCGTTCGTGAGGCGTCTCAGGATAAACCCACACACCGGCTCTGCGTGCTCCCTCGATGGTCGTGTACACGCTCTGCGATGGGGCATACCACGGGAGCGAGGAGGACGATGCTGGAACCGTCACGGTGTACGCCGGGATCGCCGCGGGGGTGTCGGCTATGGCAGGAGGAGCGGCGGCGGCAGGCGTTGGGTCGAACAGTGGCTCAGAGCCGGACGCAGCGAGTGCGAGGGCGGCGGCGCGCTTCTTGTCCTCGCGCGCCTTGCGTTTCCGCTGTGCCTCATCGGACATCGCGCGTCCCGCGTGCGTGCTCTCTTGGACCTCTTTCGCTCCGGTCAAGGATATCTGTAGGTTTATGCTCTCTATTCGCTCATCATTGTACCTCTGAAATGAGTCGGCAGAGGGGTGGTGGTGTGCGCGGGGGTCGTCGATGATCACCGCGAGTTCTAAGATATTTTGAGCTAAAAGGAAACGGTAGCTTAAATAGAAGTAGGCACACCTTTCTCAACAAGCATAACTACCTCCTCTGGCATTAATACGAGGGGTATACCGAGAAACACATTTTGCTGGGATAGATGCGGGAGAGTCCCGGTGAGGATCCCGCAAATGTTATGCTTGGCACGGACGGTTGCGATGTCTGCTTCAATTTCAGCAACAGCGAGATAGAGTTGCAGTGTATGAGTGCACCGTCGATATCCCAGATGTATGCCTTTTGGTTTGAGACCCGTAGGCGAACTCGGTCTGCAGGCATCGGTGCGTCCGATCAAGTCAAGAGTCAGACTCCGCCGTTGCTGAGCGCGTCTTGTGATCGTAGGATTGCCGGATTCGGATAATTTGTATGAAGCTAATACATACTATCTTATTGCTTCACTTTCTTCCTGCACTCTACCAAAAGATCACATGGAGCTGAAAGCAGCGCAGCATTGCTAAATATTCGGTATCAAGGAGGTAGAAGTCAATGCAGCGAATAAATGGGACAACTAGGATAGCAGGACAACGCGACAAGGGTGCCAAAAACAAATATTTAAAAAGATATACAAGGTAAGAGAGAGCAGGACATGAACTTGCAAGATCACAGGAGAATATGGAAGGTGGGTAGTGGAGGACGACATCAGAGTCAGAGCATAAAGCTCTTCGGACGCGCTCAATATAATCAAGCCTCTTGCCTCTTACCGGCATGTCTAATTTGACAATTCTGCGTAGCTACGCCCAAAAGGCTCACCCGGAAACCCTGCCACCGTCTGTTCTCCTTGGATTCTCCGATAAAACCCTCACAATCTTCGACGCGTACCCCAAATCCGTCTTTCATTTTCTCATCCTCCCTCGCATTAGACCGCCCCTGACTGTATTTGACCTTGCGAGCCTCCGAACGCTACTAAAGGCTGACAAAGCCCACGCGCGATCTGTTCTGGATGCCCTAAGCGAAGAAGCTGAGAAAACGAAGCGCCTGATCCGCGAGGAGATGGGCAAGCGGTACGGGTACGAGTGGGACATCTGGACCGGATTCCATGCCGTGCCCTCCATGGAGTGAGATTAACTGCCCCACTCCGTACACTATCCCACCTTAGAGAGAACGCTCAACGTGCCCTAGACATCTCCACCTGCACGTCCTCTCGGCGGACCTGTGCTCCCCCTCGATGCGCCACAAGAAGCATTACAACTCGTTTCATCCTACCCGCGGCTTCTTCCTGCCCCTCGAAGACGTGCGTGGGTGGTTTGACGCAGAGCCGTCCTATCTCGAGACGGTGAGCGCGCTCTCGTGTTCGCTAGGCTATGCTCTGCTGGTTGGCTGACTCGCGCAGATGCGCGAGCTCAAGAAGAGCGCGTACGAGCCACTGCTCAAGGAGGATTTGGCTTGTTGGCGATGTGGTGCTGCCATGAAGAACATGCCCACTTTGAAGGCACACCTCCAGGAAGAGTGGGAGAAGGAGGAAAAGGCGCAAAAGGCTAAGCTCCAGCGTAAGCGAAAGCGAGAGGAAGTGCCAGAGGATGCAGCCGAAAAGAAGTCCCGCCTATCCACTGCAGCGCTACCATGTGGCGAGTCCGACACCGTTTAGTCTGTCCACGGACCGCATACGTTTACGATATGCAAAAGCTATGACTTTTGCCATATTGCACTCGATCCATGTGACAGCAATATGATTGTTTACAAGGTTCTTAAAATTACATTGGCGCACATGCTCCATTTCGCGCTATCTCGCGCTCGACGCTGGTTATGTATCAAGAAAAACACCCTCGGCTGCCTTCAACCAATGCGTTCATATATTACATCAAATGGAACTCCAGCTGTCCTCCGTTGCCGTCCGCTTATGATGCATGATTATCATTGCAAATCGATAATGCTATTTATATGCGACGACTTTGAACATTCAACAGACTCTATTTGGACTCTTGTGCAAATAACCGGAGGTTGTCGACCTAATCCTTTTTGTGAGCCCAAGCCCGTCTTTATGCCCTAGAATCCTTTGCTTATTGTTGACACTCAATATTGCCCTACGACCGCGTGAGCATCCAAAAGTCTTCTAGATATAACTTTATCGACATTTGGTGGTACGTTCCTTGAATTTAGCCCATGCGAGTTGCATGCGAGGATTGGTGATTCACACAAATGGGATGTTTAGGTGGCACTGCCGGTATGACCGTCGCGTCACTTCTGTCGGAAATAAATGAGCGCTTATCATCGAAACTAACTGGAGGACACCCTAGTCGACAAGGGTTGCCTTGGTTAACACATGCTCTCGGCAGCCAACTATCGAGTGCGTTTGGTTTCATTGAGCCAGGAACTCCATACTCGGTACTAAGACTTGGTACCACGCATCCCTGTTAAATAGACAATCCCATCGGCTGGAATTCTACTACCGAAGCAAAACCATCAATGGCCAGAAGATCAAGCAGCCTCGTGGGTTCTGCCTCGGTGGCACCAGTTCGATCAAGGGATTGACCTACGGACGCGAGTCTGCATCGATATACAACAACTGGGAGAAGCTTGGCAATCCCGGCTGGAACTGGTCGAACATTTCAGAATATTTCCAAAAGGTATGTGATTATTATCGGCTCACCACAGAACCGCGCTAAATTATAGTCAGTTCGAGGCATAGCAGTTCATTGCGCCGAACAGTGCGAGCTATAACGGTACGAGCTACCACAGGACGTACGATTCGTCGCTCTACTCTTCCACTGGCGGCCCAGGCAGACTCGGGTACAACAACTGCACCACTACTTAAGTCGACGAACGCCTTTGTCAACGCAATGTCAGCAATCAACATCATCCATACCGATGCTTCCATATTCCCGATTATACCAGACCAACATCCATCGGTAATTATTTGCACATTATGCCGACATTTGAAGTTATAATTCTCCCAACAGATCATGGTTTATATGACGGCGGAGAAAGGGGCCCAGCCGCCCAGGTAATTCAGAAGGATTTGGGCTATTATAGATCTATAGCTAGGTCGCCTGTCTATATGTTCTCTAGTTGGAGCTTGCTTTATAAATGGCCTTCGTTTCACTTGACCTGGGCGGCTGTTCATGAACGAATTCTGCCTCAATCGATTCGAGTACAACGTATGCTTACACGGGAGTTCTGTCTATCTATCTATTCACCAATTCTCTCCCACACGAGTGAAAAAGACTACTTGTGCTTTTGTTGCGTGTTTAAGCGGCAGTGGCAGGCGCCTCAGCCTCAGCCTCAACAGCAGCAGCAGCAGCCTTATTCGCGTCGATCCTCTTCTGGCGCGAAGCCTCGCTTGCGAGACGGATTGCCCAGGTGAGCTCGTAAGTCCTGCATGCATCTGCACACGATCCGTTACGTCAGTATCTAAACTCATAGCTTCAATACTGTCAATACACACCTTCAAAGGTGCTCAGAATCTGCGCGGCCTCAGGGTCCTCCTCGATATCCTCCACCACGTCAATCAAGTTCGATACTTCGGAGAAGAAGGGATCGTCATCGGGGAAGCGGTATGTCTGCTCGTGGTCATCGCCGGGCTTGCGAACGTACAGTACGGGCTGCACATATGGGTTCACGAGCCTACTGAATGTTAGCAGCGGGCAAGTGGCAGATTGCAGAAGGGACGTACTTGAGGGAGTAGCCATCGGCGAAGACTTCGAGCTCACAGCTGTAGTTGGTGCCTTGCAGCGCGACAACGTGCGTGAAGCTGCCTACGGCACCGCTGTCGTACTTCCTGCATTGCATTCCTCAATCTCAGGTAGCTGCGAGATGGTCTTGTAGTGAAATACGCACCAGGTAGCGGAGGTGACACGGGGGATGCGATTCTCAGGAGCGATTATGCTCTCGTCAATGTTCAGCTTCGACAGCTTTCCGGCATTCTCATCCCACTCAAGCGAATGGGCAGAGACACTGGAGATGTCGACCTCTCCACCAAAATAGCGAGAAAGATCGCAGAAGTGCGTGCCCTGCTCGATGATGGGACCCGCGCTGCGCGACTTGTCCCACCAGTCCGGCTTGGCAATCGCCTCGTACGCACATGCGTATCGTGCGATCGTCGCCATCACGGTGAGGTTGTTCTCCTCGATGATCTGCTTCATCATCTGCACGGCCTTGAGGTAGCGCAACATGTACCTGTCGCCGGTAAGTAAGATATACATGCGCAGACTGGGGCGCGCTCACCCGACGGAGCAGACAGCTTTCGCGTCGCTGATAGCCTTAGCCACGCCGAATGCGTCCTGCAGCTCCGAGAACGGGCCCGTCGCGATGGGCTTCTCGATGAAGAGTGCCACGCCGGGGAAGTGCTTCAGGATCTGGAGCTCGATGTCGCGCCCAGGCTTGGTGCTGCCACGGAACATGGGTGGGCTGCCAACGATGATGGCTCTCGGGCGTTGGTTCGGGGTCATGTTGTGGACAAAGTCATCGAGGTTTTTGTAGACGCGTGTGTCTTTGTACGCCGACACCACGAAGGAGTCGCATTTCGCCTTGAGCACGGCGCGGGCACGATCAGTCGCGGGGTCGATCAGGGCAACCACTTTCAAGCGGGGACCGAGTTTACTGCGGACTTTGAGTGGTGGGTTTCTGTGATATCTAAGAGGGGCTTACTGTTCGAAACGGAACGAGTGGTTCCAAGGACCCTCGTCAGACCCTACGACGATGGTTGTTAGTAGGCTCCTCTTGCATCATGTACTCAATTTGTAACGTACCAAACATGATGTTTCCAGCACCCACGAAAACAACGTTAAAATCGTCGTTTCCTGGCACAACGACGGACCTGCACACAGAAAGTTAGCCTAAGGGTGCGACAGTAGGCACATAAACACGAAGTGGCTTGTGCCGATACAAAGATCGAAGGCGATCCGATTGAGATTCGAGCGTAGGGGTGGACTTACTTGTCCATTGGAATAAGCCTCCATGGGTCGATGGAGGGCCTCCTGGAGCCAGCATGGGACATGCGCCTGTCGATCTCTGAGGGACGCCTGTTAGATGCTCTGCGGTCTGCCATGATGAGAGTAGATGGGCAAGATTGCGTATGGGAAGATTTTTGAAGAGGTACACCACCTTTAAGGAGGTCGGTCCGGGGTGTATAGGCATCACAGGTCCGCCTGTTTTAGGCATGAGCCCAGATGACCCCACTCAGCACTCAGAGGGGATGCTACAGAATGTTTGATTGGAGGATAAGATGGTATGGAGCGCGGTGATACTCTGCTGGTATACGTTACTGCTGCGTCTTTTTTGCCAGCTCTTCACGTTTACGCTCTGCGGCCTCCAGTCTGTCCGTCATCGCCTTGAGCTCTTCTTTCAGCTTCTCGTTCTCCTGTGCGAGTTTCATCACATTGCTGGCGCGCTTTTTGACTTCAGCGCTTCTGTGGGAAGATTGGGGTTCGTGACGGTGCCAGTCCCTGATTGTTATCACTCACTCTTCGTCGCTTCGAGCGTCAACTGTACCGATGAGGGACGTGAGGTCTGAGAGGTCCAGTGTTGGTGGAGGGATATCTGGTAAGCTGGGAGTCACGTCTTGAGAGCTGCGAATAGGATTTAGAGGGCATATAGAGCAAGTTCTCGAACACATACGTTTGGTCGGCCATCGTGATTGGTTGTGTTCGACGTTCGTTGTCAAAGGTCGTCAACTTTATGGAGCTAATAGCCGAGTTAATTAGCGCTGGGTTTCAGGGGGCGTGTTGCCGTAATGGCTTGCCACGCACAACTTGAAACATCAAGGAAACATGCACACTTAAAGCGGGGCGAATCGAACAGGCTCAATCGAACAGGCTCGAGTATGTATCAAGTAGATAAACAGGCATGAATGGTGATAGTAGTGTACAAACGTGGATGTTATAAGGATAGCGCAGTAGATATTAATCGTCTATAGTGTGTGTGGAATGAGATGGCAGTAGTGCAAAGGCTACCTCCCGGTCAACAGCAATTCTCGCAGATTTTGACTGAGAATAGGAAGAGTCATCTTGACCTTGCCCTCCGCTGCGACGGGCCTTCGTTGGCGCAGTGTACTCGCTGCGGAGGTGGGCACTTCGGTCTCGGCTTGTCGGCGATCGATGTCGGCGACCAGCTGGGAGAAGGAGAGGAAAAGCACTTCAGCTTGGGCTAGAGTGGAGTCAAGCTCGATGGTCATGCTCAGTTCGTTGCAGTACTTCAAGATCTCGTCGAACTGTACGGCAATTAGGAGATATAGTGTGTTGGAGATGGCCAAACTTACCTCAACAAGATATCGAAGAATGACATCCCGGTGGGATTCTAGCACTGCAAGAGCTATGAAAAGAACAAATTCGTTGCTGTAATAGTCTGTCCACAAGACTTCCCATAGACGCAGAACGTCATCGAATGGGAATTCGCGTTTGAAAGCGATCAAGATCCATCTGTCGTAGTGGTCATTAGATATCGTCCCGCGGTTTAACACAAGTATCACTTACCTAAAGCAGAAGAACAGGTTGAGACCATCGGTTTTTTCTAAGCAGCGTGTTAGTTTAAAAAAATGGCAGCGTAGGCACAAGCAGTGTTACCTAAATGGCGGTACAGCTCTGGATCCATTACAGCGATGAGTTGCTGCAAGGTCAGTAGTTGTTTCTTCATGCCGCTTTGGTCTCGCAAGAAATTTTGTTTCTGGGGAGATGGGCCTTAGCCACCAGACCACCAGAGCCTAATAAGCACTTACCATGCGGTTCATGATTTCCACAAAGCACCAGAATGTAAGCTCTTCATCGGTACCCATGACTATGTAAACGGGAGCACAGAGATCTGACATTCCTTGCACATAACCTTCGTTTCCTTCCCATGAGTAACCATTGACAAGGTGAATGCAACTGGCGTGCGGAAAGGGCGAGTCACATACCGAGATCCTTCTCGTAGAGATGATACGTCAACAGAATGCTCGCCATTCTGTCGATGTGTTCGTTAGAGGGAGATTGTGCACCAATGTCGCTGATGTTGGGGGAGATGGTGGTGTAGCGTCTGTGCTTGTCGTCCGATTCTTCAGGCGTGGTTTCGGATGCGAAGAGGGGCTGAGTGCGGTCGGTTCGACGGCAATCGACATCGATCCTGTGACGCTCCTTAACCAATTGTCAACACCGACATTTAGTGTTTGATATGGTCGACGTTACCTCCAAAATATCTTGCCTATCGAAAACATCTGGAACACCACACCATTCCTCTCTGGTGGAGTTGTATTGTGCCCTATATAAGCTGTGATCAGATGTGGTAAACAAAGAAAGTCACCACACGTACTGTTTCTCCTCCCATTTTCGTTTTCGCTCTGCGCCGGTCGTCTCCCACTCATGTACGCCCAAAACAAACGGCCAAACCTTCTGACGAAGATCACCCTTGGTGTCGATGCCGCGCCTGAATACTTCCTTCTTCATCTCTTCAATCCGGATCTTCGGCATCCCATCCTCCCCGAACCAAGAAGCCCACATCTCCTGATCAATAGGGTGATTAGGATCTCGCGAAGTTTTGGGCGTAGGAAGATTCATTGTCGAATGCAGCAGCTCGAAGACGCCAAGTGAGGACGTCTCCTCTTCCAAGTTAGGTGTCGAAGACGACGGCAGGGCCTGCGCCTCGCGTCTCCGCGCGCGCTCGCCCTCCTCGGCGACGATACGCGCCCACCGTGCAAGATAGACCCGTGCGCTCTCGAACTCGCCCACACCGCCCTTCTCGACCCAGCTGCCCCACTCCCACTCCCCGTTTGCGTTCACGAGACTCCGGACGGGATCGGGTAGATGCGGTACTATAGGCTTAGCAAGTGGATGTGACAGAATGTTCTGTGCTGCGTGGCGCGTGGCGCGCGTGATATTGGAGAATGACTGCAGAAGGGCCATGCGAGCTTGTGAAGATGACTGAGTCGGGGAAGACGACTGGGGCATCGAGCGGTGGAGCACAGATGGTCGGTTAGCGTATGGGTTGGACGAGGAGGATGCTGGAGATGTGATAGGACGCGGGCGGCGGTGAGCCGGAATAGGGGAATGTGAGTTGGCGAATGAGGACTGCGCTAGAATGTCGTCGACAGCATCATCCTCGAAAAGCTGAACTGTGTGTGCTTCGATGTCGGCTTTTGAGGGATCCACCAGGAACAGTGAAGGCTGGAGCGTGGAGCGCAGCAGATGACAATATGAACGAAGGCGGGCAAGCAGATCTTCCCCTCCCCAGTACGTTGGCTGATGAGAGGCTGCAGTGGGAGTTGGAGGATATGTAGTCGATGCTGTGGCGGCGCCAGAGGCCGGCGCCCTTGGTGGTAAAGTAAACGACCGAGATTCGTCATCGTGGAAATGGAGCGTAGGAAGGGTATTTCCGCTACTCAAGTTAATTGCAATAGAGCCATCTTATCAGAAAAGATGAGTGCTTTGAACGATGGGATTTCATAGGGAGACTCACACCACGAAGAGAGAGTTGGCGGATGGACAATGAGTGAATACACTGACGTCAACGGGACTGAGAAGGCATACGACTCAGGGCGTTGTGTGGGCAGCTCGATCAGGACTGCATCTATCCCTCGGTTGACATTAGAACTGGCAGAGATTTCAAGAGAGGCTCAAGCGTACCGTCATCTTCATCATCAAGCACCGCATGTTCTTCAATCTTCACAAATTTATCCCACTCCGTTGACCCCTTCTCGTTGAGTAGATTCTCAGGTATCCAGGCCAGCAAATATGTAGGATTGACAGCCTCCTGTGGGCAAGGCTTGAGATAATAGTATGTTGTGTCATGGCTCCACTTACGCGCTTGACCAAAACCAAGAACCCGGGGATGTTGTCTCGAGCATACGCCGTTGGATTGACGTACACCTTTGATTTGCTATAAACTAGGCGATATTTGTTTTCTTCGCTACCTGGAGATCCTTGTTGCCTTTCGATCTCAGGTGAAGTGGTGGCATTTCTAATCTCTACCATTGATTCGTCCTAGCCAGATCGTAGGTTAGGCCAGTGACTGATATAAAAGGAGGGTACCAACAGATACTGTTGAAAGAGGACGAGTGGGAGTGTCCTGAGCCATGGAAGAGATAGATCGTCTTATAAGGATGGCTGACTGCTTCTAGCTGCGCAGGCCGCAGTGCAGATGAGGTACACAGGTAAGTAGGCGCTCGCCGGTGGGGCCGTAGTAGCGGTGTGCATGTGTTAATATTGGTAGCGAGTCTGGTGGCAAGTGGAACTCATTCAACTGCGATGTCACTCAGGCGCCGGCATCCAACGTGCAAGTCTTCAGACCTTAATGCTGATGAAATACTCTGCTTGCAAAAATATACAATCCTTCAAATACGACACAAATTACACTAGTTCATGTTGCATTGGCAGTGTGCCGAACAGGTGGCAAAGCCACTGGCGCAATCGGGAGTACCGGCCGCGCAAGACTCATAGAATCTGAAGCGTCAAATAGACTGTCAGCTCAGCCCATCCAGCAGCAAAATTTGCACTTACCCGGCAGACTGGCAGTAGCCGTATGTGTAGCACCTGCAACGCAAGATATCAGCGAGAGCCTTGGCATCATACATGAGAATAGGAAGCAGCATACCCGCTCGGAACTTGGATACTGCTATCGCAGGCCAATGTGAACGTTTGAGCGACCGATTGAGCAGCAACGGCGAGCGCGACGGCAGCGAAGGTCTTGGTGAAATGCATTCTGTTCTAAAGAAGATCAGCCAAGTGTATCTGCGGGGATGTCGTGCATCCCAAGCGCACCTAATAGTATTTTGGGAGAGGTGTATTGAGAGAAGTGGGTTGAGAAAGGTGGTAATGGTCTTGTCCGAGAAGACGAGCACCCTTTATATACCTTGCAGACCAAATAATTTCCTGGCGGCTGAACTCGTCCATCACAGCCCCAAGACCTTCCAAGACTTGATCTTTGCAGCGTGCATCACGAAACCTCATGCTCCATTACCCAATTTGCAGGGATTTTGTAAATGGAACTGAAAATCACTCCACTTTACCAGCGCCCATCAGAGGAAGCGCATCTGTTGGGCGCTCATGTGGTTGCACTGCAATGTTGAACATCAATAATGAGCAGAGCATTCTATGAGCAAAGAAACCGGCACAAAAGGGATTGGTGGTTCCAACCTCCGGTTATTTTCAGAGCCAATCATAGTCTGTTGAATGTTGACTGTCGTTGTATAATTTTTTTTCATTCTCGGTTTGCAATGAGCCAGAGGGCATCCACTTCCAACACTCACAGCCTCCTTGGCTGAGCACACGGCGAAGGCAGAAACAGGGTCCAAACAACGATAAAGGTGCGCAGTGATGCGAGATGAATTTGACGAATGGAATCAAATCACAAATGTTAAAAACGTTGGGCGCTCGGGCAGAAAAGCCCACATCACCTGTGCGATCTCGAATGCAATTACAACCATAACATCATGAACCAGACGGCAGCTGAGCACAGCTGCATTTTTTGTTTGATGTAAAATCTGAACGCACTGGTTGAATGCGGCCGAAAGCACAGTATGCAGCGTTAACTCTCGAGTGCGAAACGCTTATATTAGCGGTTTCCAACAACGGGGCATGTACGACGTACGTCAAGGGGACCGTCAGATCGCTAAAAACGGCCTTGTTTTGGGTGGAGGGCACTAGGGCATCATGTATTGATCATTGGTTTAAGCGCAGGCTATCAAGCCGATTGCCTTCCCAAGCGCAGGCCTATGCAAAGTGCCAGCAACGCTGGTGGGATTTATATATTCTGGGGTGGTCGGGGAAACCCCTTCAGCTAATTCGTTCATCCAGGATCTGATCCCGCGTGCAGATGTTGACAGAGTCGTGTTTCCGTTTTGTCGGCTGCGTCCAGGCGAACCGCAGCCGAAAGAGTGAACAAGATATACCCTCGGCGGGGCTTTCCGGGTAGTAGTGCTGAAAAAATGATGCTGCTGAAAGTGCCAATCGTGCAAGTGATCATGAGCTCAGTTCCAGGATTATGTAGAGTGTCAAATTCGCCAAAAAACTTGAAAAAAGCCTGTGCACGTAGCCAATACGCTGGTAGTCCACATCATGCAGAATCCCTCCGGATCATCTCGCCTCGCAAGTGTGTCTGATGCTATTGAGAACGCGTTAAGCATTCTGGTTAATGAGAAGACGCGCAATTCCTTACAAAGCATTGAGGAATGGCTCGCAAAGTGGTAAAATGTTCAGCAGACTCTTGGGCCATATGCATACGCCAGTCGATTTCATGCGAGTCGCGGACAATAATGCTGTTAGCTGTTATTTAGAGGACATCATTCGACGCATGGACTGGAAACATGCGATATCAGGTGCGCGACTCAGCTGAGAAACAGAGTGATGGTAGTTCAAGTTGTCTGTCCAAGCTTGAAGCCCCTGAGTAAACTTAAAGCATACAGCATACACCTGTTGCACGAGTATATATTTTAATAATGCCTGTCCGATCTACACATTCGAAAAAGTGCTGAGGATAGATGATACACACAAATTGAAAGGGAAAGGACAAGGTAGATTGATAACCTACCATGATCGCGACCACTTGCGTTAGCAAAGAAATGTTTCCGGTTGGTTCCCAGTAGCCTCATGTAGCGCGATTCAGACATCGTGGCAGTGATGCGAGTCCATCGAAGTACTGGGATCAAAAGGAAAGGCTTGTATCAACGTCGAGTGTAAAAGACTGCGTGCGTTTACACTGGTCGATATCTTCTAGGCGAAATCTCCACGATCCTGGTCGGTATGAACAGTGATGCATACTCTGATCGATGCAGAAATACATAAGCAGATGCCCGCCCTCTCGAATCATCTATTTTGCGTACTGAATACATTCCGGAGCCTGAAGCGATCGCAATCAGAACTCTCGTCTCCGATGGAACGCTAAATAGAGGCTCACATCCTTCCTTGGGTGCCAATCCCGTGATAGAGTATCGCTCTCCCCTGTACCGGACCTGTCCGCAGGGGCAAAGGTGCTCCTCGTTTGCCCTTCTGCAGCCGTTGGCTGCCAACATCGACGATCGTACCTTTCCCTAGGCGGCCTTGGTTAGCGTGCACCTGGAATTTCAGTGTTCTGTCCAGGTACACCCCCAGGAACCTCGTTGAGTCGCATGGTTGGATCAATACCTCGCCTAGTTGCAGTGCCGGCCCTTGTAAAAGTCGTGTCTTCTTGGGACCATTCGGCGTCCTCTCTCTTTTCCTAGTGAAATGAATCAGCGCAAACTTGTCGGGCTCGAAGCTCGCGTTGTGTGTTCTCGCCCAGTGGTTTGCGCCCCCCGGTCTTTCCATCGCCCTTATCAACTTCCTGTTTGTCTCTTCGAAGTCCATCCCTGCCGCCAGGATGGCTGTATCGTCCACAAATGCTGACCCCATCTCGTCCTCGATGATCTCCTCCGGTTCGGGCTCCGGTTCCAGAACGTCCGCTGCATAGAACGTGTACAGTACCATGGATAGGGGGTTTCCTTGGTCCAGTCCGCTCAGCACTGGTATAGGCGCCGATGTGAATCCGTCGAATTTGAGCTGAGTCGTCCTTCCCGTGTTCATTCTCGTGATCGCGTCTGTTAACTCCACCGGGATCCCTTTCTCCCGCATGTTATGAACCAACATGGGGATCACCGTGTTTGGGAAGGCGCCAGATATGTCCAGGAATAACCCGGAGACGACTTTACCCTTCCTCCATTTATCGTAGATCCAGGTCATGTTTGTCATCAGGGAATCGGCACATGATCGTGACGCTCGTCCCCCAAATGCATTAACTGGCAGCAGGTTATACTTCTCCGCCATATGGGAGATCTCTTCCGCTCGCGCCGATTGATGTATCTTCGCTATCACTGGTAACAAGGCGACTGGTCTATACGCTTTGGTCAGTCCATAGTCCGATTTACCATCCTTTCGCAGAGGTATTGTCGTCGTTTCCTTCCATTTCGCTGGGTAATGTTTTAACTTGTCAGTCGCCCTGTATATCCTCAGCAGCACCGGAATCAATGCCTCTCTGCAGTGCGTATACGCCGCATTCGGAATGCCATCATTCCCTGGGGCTTTGTACGGACTGAGTTTCTGGATCGCCCGCCTTAGCTGTCCTTCCGTCGTTGGCTGGAATTCTGTGCATGGTTCGGGGTACTCGAAGTCCTGAGGTACTGACGAGTTCTCCGGCGGAGGGTAGAAGAATTGTTTGTGGAGGGCTGCTGCTTTCCCTTCGTTATCTTCTACCTCTGTTATCGTACCGTCCGCTCCTTTGACCTTGAGCGTGGGTATCCTCGCTTTCGAGCCATCTCCCGGAGCCGCGTCGATGAACTTGTGAGCGATCCATATCAAGGATGCATCTATGTTGTCCAGCCATTCGAGCCAGTGCTCGAGCTTTGCATCCCGTATCATTTGGACATACTCGGCTCGCTTCTTTCTGTGCTCTTCGTGCACCGGGTCTGCCATTAACCCGGCGCGAACTTTTAGGTATACCTTCTTAGCCAACCGCCGGACTTCTCCTCTGATCTCCGAGAGCTCCCTTGACCACCAGCGTTTCGTGTAGATGGAGGGTTTCACCTTTGGGACGTGAGAATCACGCACCCGTATCATAATTTCATCGAGCTCCTTGATCGCGCTCTCCAACTCCCTGATATTGCGTATGGGGGCCGTTCTCAGCTTGCGCACCTCAGTTGCCATCGCCTCGCTGAAGTCCTTCCACGGAGTTGCCCTCCAGTCGAACTTTTCCTCCGTCTCGATCCTCGCTGGCGTCAGGTCCAGCTGCAGCGTCATCGGGAGGTGGTCAGTTTTCGTCGGGCGCTGCCCTGGGTCGACTTTGCAACTTATTACCCCATTCAGCAGTGCATCGTCTACCCACACATTGTCTGGTCTCGTCCATGATTTTGACGATGAGTGCTCCAGGGTTGGCAGTCCCGCCGGGAGCGCCATCTCCATGGACCATTTCGCTACCATCGCCAGCAAACGCACCGCCATCTCGTTCGCCGCAGATGTGAATAGCTGCGTGTTCCGCGGATCGTCCCACATTGGTGAATGGCGATTGAAGTCGCCAATCCATACCATCCGTATGTTCTCTCCATCCTCCGGTCTCGCCTCGTGACTCCCCAAGTAAGCATCCACGGCTTCCATACTCGCGTCATCCTGTTGGTTATTGTAAATGCTGAAGATCCTCAGTTTTCCAAATACCCCCTTTATCTCGATGGCAGCTACGTCCACCGAATTGACCGGGAGTTGCTTCCAGCTCGAGGAGTCCAGTGCTATGTTCACCATGAGTAACGCTCGTGTTGTTTTCTTCTGTGTCGCGTCGTGGCCCTTTGGATACACCATGGTCCATTCTCCCGTCGATCTGGTCTGCGGTCTGAAATCGAAGCCCGGCTCCTGGATCCCTACCACGTCAAATTCTCCAATTTGCATCCTACCCAGAAAGTCAGTTTGGCTTATAAATGACTTATTCACGTTACAGTTCGTTAATCTCAGCTTGGGGTTTTCCTTCTCCATCTAGTTTGCTTCGCGGCCCTGCTGGCCGATCGCGTTGTTGTTGTTGATGTTGGTGTTGGTATTGGAGTCCAGGTTCGCGTTTTGATTTTCTTGTACGCCGGTCGCCTCTGTTTGTGTCCCGTTTACGCTGTCGGTGTTAAGTTCGTCAGTTCCCCCTCCCTCCTTTCTCCCCATCTCTTTGGTGAATCCCGCTCCCCATGTATTCCCCTCAATGACTTTTTCTCCCGGTGCTCGACCTGCTCGCAGGGCTTCCAGCGCCTCCTCAGCTTCCTGGATGCTCATCGCTGCCAGCGCCATCTGAATATCGAGGGACCTCTTTGACACCATCTCCTCGTTGACCCTCTTATCGACCCTCGCATCCTCCGCTGCTTTCGCTGTAGCCGCTGCTTTGTCCGTACGCACCTTTTCTGCCTCCCTGTCCTTTCGCTTCCGGGTCTGTTCGGCTATCTCGTCCCTTTCGTCGTCCGATTGCGGACCATCCCTTCCCTTGGTCGATCTTACTACCTTCCGCTGAGCTCCCCACTTGGGTTCGTTCATTCCGTGTACCGCCTCCGTCCATCCTGTTGCTCCGTTTCCGTAGTCTTTCCGATGTCCTGGTTCCACGTCCGACCAGCCTTCAGCCAGCGTTTTGGTGTACAAGTTCCCTCCCCCGTATTCCCCGTTCTCGTCCGCGTACAACCGTTCCAGTGTCTCCTCGTCGCCCTCGAGCAGGAAATACTTGAACATATTTTCGGGTGCTTTGATGTTGGCCGATTTGGTTGCCGCCTGCATCGCTGGGCACAGCCTGTCTCTTGCTCCGTGTCCGTGCTCCTTGCAGTTGGCGCACCAGTGCTCCGCTGGGTCGCCTCCTCGTTTTTCGCATACCCCCGCTCGGTGGTTCTCGCCGCAGTATTCGCACACTTCGTGTTTGCATGGACAGGTGTTGGCCACATGCCTGGGGTTTAACCTCTGGCATTTGAAGCAACGCTGCACTTCCGAGATCACCTTCCGTGCTTTGTTGCTCCTGCCTCCAATGTATAGCCCTTTCCGTATCAGTTTGTTCGCGGCCTGAGCCGAACTCACTTTTACCACCGCGAACGCCGTCCGCTGTCCTGGTCTTCGTTGGCTTGGGTGCTTGATCCACTTGAAGCTGAGCATGCTTCCTTTCTCGATTTCGTTGTGGTCTTCCGCTTGATCCATCTCTTCTTGCTTCGTGCCGAAACCAACTGGGATGTTCTCGACCATCAGCGCATACTCCTCCCCCTTTATCCCTAGGTGCGCTCCGAACCCCGCCAGAAAAGCAACCTTGTTGGCCTTAAGCCAAGTCGCTGCCTCCTTTGTCCTCATATCGTATACCACGTCCCCTTTTTCCAGTGTTTTGGCCCCTAGGAATATCACCCCCTCTGGTACGACCACTCCGTTCTCCTTTACCGCCTCTAACGCTCTGTTTGCCTTTAGCATCAGTTCCTCCGGCTCGTGGTGCTCGACTAGTTCTCTGTTTCCCAGTCTGATGAATAGGACTTTCCTGCTCCGCTCGTTCGTTCTCTCCATCGCTAGTTTCGCGGACGGGGTAGTTTTGACCGCCCCCGTGTATGAACTCGCTGGGGCAGTGTTTTCCGCCCTTCTTGCTGCCGCGCTTGCCGCTATCGCGTTCTGCTCCTCCACTGCTTTCGTGATGGCTTCCATTCTCTTCGCAGACTCCTCCGCTCTTACCCTCCTGTCCTCTTCGGATTTCGCTGCCGCCTCCTCGACGCGCTTGGCTGTTTCCTCCGCTCTCTTGGTTGCTTCCTTCTCGCCTTGTAACCTTCGTTCGTCCTCTTTCTCTGCCTGTGACCCTCTCGCGACACTCTCTTTCCGTAGCCCTGCTACCGTTTTCCTTACTTCGTCTGACGCCATCCCCAACGCATCCTCCGCTGCCTTCCAGATTTGGGCTGTATCCTTTACCTTTGCCTGGAGGTCGGTCATCTCTTGCTGCAGGTGTCCCGCGCTGTTTGCGACATTCGATGCCAACTGTTCCATCGCCTCTACCTTCTCGTCGGTCACCTTCCTTTGCTCCTCGAGTTGCTCCAACGTTCCCGCAAGTTCCACCCTTACCATCTGCACTATCGCCGTGGCCGTGCTCTCTTCGGACATGATCCTGGTGACTATTGATAGTGCTTTGACCATTGGCACTTCTCTCAGTTCCACCGAGTTCGTCAGTTGTGCCAAAAGTTGTGCGACTACACCTGCTGTCCATTTCTGCCCGATCACACCCCAGCCCGCTTCACTTAGCACTTTCTCCGCATCCTCCAACGTGATGACCTTCGCCGCTGCTTTCTCTCTGCTTGATAGTGGTTTGGCTTTCGGGAAGTCTCCTCCCGAGCTCGCTCTCGAGGACTCTGGCTTCGACCAGTTCGGGGTCCTACTCCCTTCGCGTGACGGGACGTCCGTTCCTCTTCCTCCGACCGCATTTATGGTCGTCATTGTAGCTTTCTTTCCTTTTGTTTAACTCAAAGACCTAGTTCTCAGCACCGTATGTGTATTTTAATGAAAGCAGTTTTAAGATCGGTTCCGTGTTGCTTCGTCTTGGGTGAGGCGGTTCCGGGGTCCTGGTGCCAGTAGTCGGAGTTGCCTAAGAAGGAGCGGGGGCACGTGCAAGTCTTCAGACGTTAATGCTAATGAAATACTCTGCTTGCAAAAAAAAAAATACAATCCATCAAATACGACACAAATTACACTAGTTCATGTTGCATTGGCAGTGTGCCGAACAGGTGGCAAAGCCACTGGCGCAATCGGGAGTACCGGCCGCGCAAGACTCATAGAATCTGAAGCGTCAAATAGACTGTCAGCTCAGCCCATCCAGCAACAAAAATTGCACTTACCCGGCAGACTGGCAGTAGCCGTATGTGTAGCACCTGCAACGCAAGATATCAACGAGAGCCCTGGCATCATACATGAGAATAGGAAGCAG
Organism: Athelia psychrophila; assembly: GCA_001630335.1. NCBI lineage: Eukaryota > Fungi > Basidiomycota > Agaricomycetes > Atheliales > Atheliaceae > Athelia > Athelia psychrophila. The sequence continues at coordinate 35,117 of KV417552.1, read as the reverse complement.
CATACCCGCTCGGAACTTGGATACTGCTATCGCAGGCCAATGTGAACGTTTGAGCGACCGATTGAGCAGCAACGGCGAGCGCGACGGCAGCGAAGGTCTTGGTGAAATGCATTCTGTTCTAAAGAAGATCAGCCAAGTGTATCTGCAGGGATGTCGTGCATCCCAAGCGCACCTAATAGTATTTTGGGAGAGGCGTATTGAGAGAAGTGGGTTGAGAAAGGTGGTAATGGTCTTGTCCGAGAAGACGAGCACCCTTTATATACCTTGCAGACCAAATAATTTCCTGGCGGCTGAACTCGTCCATCACAGCCCCAAGACCTTCCAAGACTTGATCTTTGCAGCGTGCATCACGAAACCTCATGCTCCATTACCCAATTTGCAGGGATTTTGTAAATGGAACTGAAAATCACTCCACTTTACCAGCGCCCATCAGAGGAAGCGCATCTGTTGGGCGCTCATGTGGTTGCACTGCAATGTTGAACATCAATAATGAGCAGAGCATTCTATGAGCAAAGAAACCGGCTTGGCACAAAAGGGGTGGCTCCAACCTCCGGTTATTTTCAGAGCCAATCACAGTCTGTTGAATGTTGACTGTCGTTGTATAAAAATTTCATTCTCGGTTTGCAATGAGCCAGAGGACATCCACTGCCAACACTCACAGCCTCCTTGGCTGAGCACACGGCGAAGGCAGAAACAGGGTCCAAACAACGATAAAGGTGCGCAGTGATGCGAGATGAATTTGACGAATGGAATCAAATCACAAATGTTAAAAACGTTGGGCGCTCGGGCAGAAAAGCCCACATCACCTGTGCGATCTCGAATGCAATTACAACCATAACATCATGAACCAGACGGCAGCTGAGCACAGCTGCATTTTTTGTTTGATGTAAAATCTGAACGCACTGGTTGAATGCGGCCGAAAGCACAGTATGCAGCGTTAACTCTCGAGTGCGAAACGCTTATATTAGCGGTTTCCAACAACGGGGCATGTACGACGTACGTCAAGGGGACCGTCAGATCGCTAAAAACGGCCTTGTTTTGGGTGGAGGGCACTAGGGCATCATGTATTGATCATTGGTTTAAGCGCAGGCTATCAAGCCGATTGCCTTCCCAAGCGCAGGCCTATGCAAAGTGCCAGCAACGCTGGTGGGATTTATATATTCTGGGGTGGTCGGGGAAACCCCTTCAGCTAATTCGTTCATCCAAGATCTGATCCCGCATGCAGATGTTGACAGAGTTGTGTTTCCGTTTTGTCGGCTGTGTCCAGGCGGACCGCAAAAGCTCGCCGAAAGAGTGAACAAGATATATATACCCTCGGCAAGGCTTTCCGGGCAGTAGTGCTGAAAACATGATGCTGCTGAAAGTGCCAATCGTGCAAGTGATCATGAGCTCAGATCCAGGACTATGTAGAGTGTCAAATCTTGAAAAAAGCCTGTGCACGTAGTCAATACGCTGGTAGTCCACATCATGCAGAATCCCTCCGGATCATCTTGCCTCGCAAGTGTGTCTGATGCTATTGAGAACGCGTTAAGCATTCTGGTTAATGAGAAGACGCGCAATTCCTTACAAAGCATTGAGGGAATGGCTCGCAAAGTGGTAAAATGTTCAGCAGACTCTTGGGCCATATGCATACGCCAGTCGATTTCATGCGAGTCGCGGACAATAATGCTGTTAGCTGTTATTTAGAGGACATCATTCGACGCATGGACTGGAAACATGCGATATCAGGTGTGCGACTCAGCTGAGAAACAGAGTGATGGTAGTTCAAGTTGTGTGTCCAAGCTTGAAGCCCCTGAGTAAACTTAAAGCATACACCAGCATACACCTGTTGCACGAGTATATATTTTAATAATGCCTGTCCGATCTACACATTCGAAAAAGGGCTGAGGATAGATGATACACACAAATTGAAAGGGAAAGGACAAGGTAGATCGATAACCTACCATGATCGCGACCACTTGCGTTAGCAAATAAATGTTTCCTGTTGGTTTCCAGTAGCCTCATGTAGCGCAATTCAAAAATCGGGGAAGTGATGACGAGTCCAACGAAGTACTGGGATGCAAAAGGAAAGGCTTGTGTCAACTGTCGAGTGTAAATGACTGCGTGCGTTTACACTGGTCGATATCTTCTAGGCGAAATCTCACACCAGTCAGGCTGGTCGGATAATGAACAGATAGATGGATGAGTGTGATAGCAGAAATACAAAAGCAGATGCCCGCCCTCTCGAAATCATCTATTTTGCGTACTGGAATACATTCCGGAGCACTGCACGATCGCAATCAGAACTCTCGTCTCCGATGGAACGCTAAATCAGAAGAAGACTCACATCCTTCCTTGGTTGCCAATCGGTTGATAGAGTCATCGCTCTCTCCCTGTGACCGGACCTGTCCGCAGAGGGCAAAGGTGGTCGTGGTGTTCAGCGCGCGGCCGTTGGCGTCAACATCGACGACCATGATCTGCACAGAGGCGTGGTCCTTGGACGTGATGAGCGCATCTAAGGGTGATTCGTTTAGCTCCCCGGCACCCTCTGAAGAACTGCAAGGACGTACTGGTGGCGGAGCACTTGCGGGGAACGTAGAGATCGACGAGGACACCCTGAGGACGGCGATCTTTGTCAGTTCCGTTAAAACGGTTCAGATGGGCGGCTGCGGCGTACTTGATCGTTTTCCATGATGGCTTTTGAGGTTGAGAACGGCGAGTAAGTCGGTCGAGGTGAAGGCTGATCGTGGGATACGCCAAATTTCCGTGGACGAGAATAAGGTTTGAGATGGACTCACTGTCAGTGGCTCTGACCGATTGGGAACATCCCCCTGTCTTCTCAGCCCTTGCTCGTGCTCAGACTGTTGAGTTGCTCTTGAGAACAATACGAGAAGGTAATTAATTACTATGTCCATTATAACTATTCAAAAGAAGGGCTGTTTCGATTATGAGGGGGAGATTGTGGCCATTAAGAGCTCCATATGTTCATGAAAATTCGTCATGAAATACTCAAACGTTCTCATTATGTCTCCAGAGGCCACATGGCAGTCGGTTTGGCAGGCCCCGTTCCATCTTGCAGCTCCACGTCCCTGTAACCGCCCTCCATCGATTCATGATGTTGGTCCTCCTGGTTTCCATGGGTCGAGTGCAAAGGCAGCTCATTAATAATCCCATCGTCGCGTCCGATACGCGGGGAATATGGGCGATGCGACATGGGTGATGCGAGGTGAGGGTAATACTGGCGGTAAGAGAAGTACGCAAAGACAAGGCCGACAATGCAGCCCGTAAGGATATCAGTCCAATGGTCTGTGTGAATGATTAGACTATGCAAAGATGCCGAGCAGCAGACGTACGGCGGTAGTCCATGCTGCGAGAGTACGCGACGAGCGACGCGGCGGCAATAGGCACCAGACAAACCCAGGTCTTTGCCTGTTGGTTTTTGTCAAAAAAGCATTGCTGAGCAAAGGAGAAAGCCACTGACTGCATGTCCGCGTCCATCAAAGAGATGGAATTTCCCAGCCATGTAAAACGCCAAAAATCCGAGACCGGCAAATGACACTGAAGAAATATGCGTCAGCCAAGCCCTCCTGCTTTGATACTGCGAAACTTACAGCTCGAGTGGCCACTGAAGAAACTGCGCCATCCATCCTTCATGATGGCCGCACTGGTTTGGGTGCATATGTCGGCATTGGACAGCCCCCACAGAGGATCAACCGAGCCAGTTTTGGGAATGCACCGCGAGACAATATCTGTGCACGCCTGTGTTAGTATGCCGTGCGCGCATGATTGATACCGTGAAACATGCCTGGACGAGGACGGCCAACAGTGATCTTGGTGAATTGGGTGAACGCACCAGTCGTAGCGAGCCCAAGAATCACTGCAGCAGCGTTAGTAACAGAAGGAGGGCGATGCGGGAATGCGTACATCCGAGGGTTGCGCTGTGGAAGTCCCACCATGACCGCACGGTGATGAGATTCACGAGTCCCTGAAGCACGAACGGCGCCACGACTGCGATGAAATAGAGAGCTATGTTCTATAATGTAATGCAGTGAGCTACGAGGCAATGTGGCTGCAGCATCACACTCACCGGTATTCGCTCATGCACTGCATATCTAATGGTCGTGTCAGCAGCAGTACTAGTATGGGGTCGGCGCACTGGACGTACATATGAAGCAGTCTGTTGAAGTCTGTGAGATTGGCGCTTCATGCAAATATGCGGCTGACTTACGAGGTATCGGTCAACGAGAAGTCCCTTCTGTAGCCAGGGACTTTGTCCAGAGCGAAGAACACGGCACTGTAATGTCACTTCAGCGACGATCGAGTCGCGCGTATGTGTTACTCACGCGAGGACGATAGTAATTATCCTTGAGAACAGATTGTCAGCATTGTATTCAGACGAAACACGGGAGGCAGGCTCACCAGTCTGGGAGGTAAGATAGCAAGATCTTTGTGCGCCGTGCCTTGCTCATAGCAGGCGAGCTGGTCGATTGTTGCCAGAAGCTCAAGTTGATGGGTGGGGGAGACATGAGACTTCTGCGAAAGTCCTGGTCTGTGTCGACGAGGGAGTAAGAGCTGTTCATATCAAACTGGTCCAAGTGGATTCCTTTTCATGACCGGCCAGCACGCCCACCCAAGCTAACCCGTCTAGCCCGGTTGTCACGCGCACAGCAATCGAGGCCCGATTGACGCTAGTTACGTCCTCCAAACCAACTCCAAACTCCAACTTAAAATTTACCTTGAGTCCGCAGCATCAACATGTCACAATCGGATGTGAATGGCCTCCCCAACGACTTCGAGTGGAAACCAGGTCTGTGTCGCGTGCTCTCCTTTTCTGAGCATTTTCGAATCGACAAGTTAGATTACGATGACCTACTCGAAGATATCGCGTCCACAGATCAAATCAAGTAAGCGATGCTGATATACACCCGCATCCAAGTTCTAACGGTGACTGCGCAGGCCAGATGCATATGCATGGCCCCTGCTGCGCAATATAGTCAAATTCAAACTGCGGAAAGCGCGTGTCCTCAAGCTCCTCTCATATAGCCGCATTCACTTACCTCTTGGCGATCACAGAATATTGCCTTGTTCTCTTTGGATGGAAAAGCGCCACCGTATCAGAGGTTATCGCCAGAGACACTCGCATCCGGGGGCTTGAAGTTGCCTCCATTTCCATCGCGGAAACGCGACGAGACCAATCCCAATGAAGCACCAAAGAGCTACATGACCGAGGCAGAAGCCGGTGAGCTGAAAGGGTTTATATTTGAACAGTTGGACGACTTTGAGGAGTGAGTCCAAGTCCCGCAACATAGACTGGCGCTGACCGCGGGTGCAGGAGTCCACCATTCACAATACAGCGTGTCTGTGAGCTCTGTTTGCATCCCCAACAGCAATACAAGTCGATAGGCAAATATCTACGCGCTGTGGAAAAGACTTTACTTGTGACATCAAGCTGGGATGCGTTCCCTCCCGACCCCGCCTCGGATACCGTCACACCAATGTCCACCATCTCCATGCACACGGGGCTTGTCACTGCGCCTCCCACTCCTATGTTCTCCCCAATACCCTTCTTGCACGAAGACGCGCGGCGCTCTAAGTCGCGCAGCCCTCCACCATCACCACTCGCGCTCAGCGGCACAGATCCAGCAGCTCCCCCCGAGCAGAAAGGACTGGGGATGGTAGATGAGCTCGACGATCCGAGCCCTGGACATATGAGCGAGCACCCGACAGCATTATCCTCAGTCACGACCACCAAAACTTCAAATCCGAAACCGTTTCTCGGGAGCTTGGAGCAGAGGTTCACCAGTAGCGACGGGGCGGACGGAGAGGCGATGGCTGTAGACACTGAGAATAAAGAGAACAAGACCTGAGCTCATCTGATCGCTCGTCCCGCCTGGGTGTATTCGCGTTGCTTACTTGTGTCCACAACCCCGATAATCAGACCTCGTCAAGCAAGATCACGTTTGATTTTTTCGAGCATGGCGCCCATACGCAGTTTCATGTTCGGCTGGCCCCTTCCCACACCCATCGCAGGGCCTCCGCGCCCCATATCCCCACGTCCACGTCCGCCCCCACGTCCGCCCCTCTGATTTGCCCCTCCCCGACCTTTGTGTCGCCCGAGAGGATCCGCTTTGAAAGAGTGCAAAGAGGCACGCGAGTATGCTTCTCGAGTGAGCTCTCTGAGAGAGTCTGGCGTCTTTTCTTCCGGGACGTCTTTTGTGTGATGGTGCTTGCGATCGATCCGCGAAGAGTCTCGCCTGGTAGGTACAGGCGTAGGCGCCGGACGATCGGTTTCCTCCTGAGCATCCGAGTGAGTGTCCGCGACTGCAGCGTCCTCATCCTCCTCATCCTCCTCATCCTCCTCCACCGCCACCGCCTCCTCTTCGCTGCCAGGCTGTGGCGATGGAACAGAAGGCCCACTAATCAACCCTTCCTTCCTTTTCTCGGCCCTCCATTTGCTTTTGATTTTCTTGTTGTCTATCCATGTCTTTTTCATCTTTTTCGCTGTTTCCCCGGTCGATCAGACCCCGTCCTCAGATTGCGAGACATGAGAACTGACCTATATTATCCGGATAATGTTGGAAAGTGGGAGGCATCTTCCTCTTTTTGGTAGGCTCGGTAGTCGCCATCGCAGCAGAATGTTCGGAATGACTCAATGGACGCAAAGACCGAGTATAAGCAAAGTATAAGAAGCAACAAACGCCGGGGTACAGCCAACGTACAGCTCTACAAAAAACTCACTCCTTCCGCTTCCCTTCCCTCTCCCAATTCCCACTCAGTCTATATCTTTACTTTATCGCATGAGCGTGCAGAACCTAAACTCTTTCGGTGAGATCGGCTCCTGCATCGTCGCCTGATCGATCTCGCTGGCATCGTTGCTGACATTTCTCCAACCCGCCACAGACCCTTTCGCTGACGAGGGCGACCTCGGCAACAACGACGTTGGCGCTCAGCAGAACTACATCCACATTCGTATCCAGCAGCGAAATGGACGGAAGACTCTGACCACCTTGCAGGGTCTGCCCAAGGGTGAGCAGCGTAGCGCTTGACGTCAACGGATGACCCAGTGCTGACTTGCGGTGGCTCTAATTTCAGAGTACGATTCCAAGAAGCTGCTCAAGGCATTCAAGAAGGTAAGCGGATTGCCTGTGATACCCCCGCGGTACCCCTGGCGCTAACTCTATTCTGAAGGAATTTGCCTGCAACGGAACCCTCGTCGACGACGAGGAGATGGGCCAGGTCATCCAGCTCCAGGGCGATCAGAGGGTCAAGATCTCCAACTTCCTCACTGAAGAAGGGATCCCAAGAACCACCATCAAGCTGCATGGATTCTGAGCATGTCTTATTTGCTGCGCTTGGGGGGGAGAGTTTCTCGGTTGGCCGTCATCGTTCAGTTGATACTATATGCTGTTCATTGGGTTCTCGCCGAGCATCGCGATTGTATATGTATGAGCAATTCTATCACGAAATCCCACAAACAAATACTTCACGTGTATGTATTCCCTCGCAAGACTTCTCTGGCAGATTTCAATTGGAGAAACGAGCACAATGATAAATACTAGTCGTATTGCGCTCACCTAGCAGACCCATATGCTGGCTGCGCTGCGGCTAGGGACACCCGAATAATAGTATTGCAACATAGAGCGAACAGGTGAAAACAACTTAACTGCAGGGCAATGCAATGCACGCAGATCCTCCTACTTGATCTTGTCCAGAGGCCTGTTGAATCCTCCGCGCCTATATTCAACCGAAATCTAAGCATCCAGGATCAAGACATAGTATAATATACGCACCTATTCATGTACTGTCTCCAGGTTCTGATTTTCTTGACGCTGACGCCGCCTTCTTGGTTCCCTTCGACTTGTTTGCCCTGTGTGCCGTACTCTGTGAGTGCTGGTTAGATAGTGATCCAGAAATAAACATACTTTCGTGGTTCCAAAGCCGCTCATACCCATCATGGCCATCATCGCTTCGTCGGCTTCGCCGGTAGCGTCCATATCCTCGCCTTCTTCACCTTCGCCTTCCACTTCGTGCGCCGGCGCGTCAGTGTCAAGGTCCGGGCGTGATGATGAGGGAGGCGCTAGTGCAGTGTCACTTGAGCTGGAGTTTACCAGGAGAACTAAGCGTGAACGTACCCGGCCGGGGAGACTTCTCTCGCACTTCAGCAGAGCCGGTGCGTGCCTCCGGTCTGCTAGAATTTGTGTCTCTTGGGCGCTCATCCCGGCGGTCGTCCTTTCGTCTGTCATGGTCCCTATTCCTGTCCCTATCGCGAGGATCATCGCGATCATAGTCTCTTCTATCCCCCCGTTTTGCATCGTCCTTCCTGTCCGAGTCTCTTCGGTCGTCCCTTCTATCATAATCCCGCCGGTCTGAGAGGTGCATAAATCAGTCTAAATAAGCACAAGTAAGAGGCAGATACACGCACCAGAGCCTCCCCTGCGGTCCCCCCCTCTGTCCCGCTCCCTGTCCCGCACAGGACTTCGGGACCGGCTGTCTCTTCTGCGTCCTCCGTCGCGATAGCTTCCTCCACCGCGACCACCCCTAGACGAGTGTCCACGATCACGGTCGTGACCTCTGTCTCTGTCTGCTCTTTCCCAGCTCCGTTCGCGTCGTGGTGGGTGAGGTGGTCGTGAGGACATGGATGTTGCCGACAAAGCCTGAAATGCACGCGCCTATCCAACGCCACCTGCTCGTCGCGTCTTCTTCCTCCTTCCACACGCCAAGTACCGTGTGGCCAGCCTTAGTTTCTCCAAACAACACCTGCCTGTAGAGACTTACTCTGGATACTCTGGTCACACGTTCAAAATGAGCGCAAACTCCATTCGCAATGCTGTTGCGAATTTTGGACGTCGAGAAGGCAAGTGACAAGCGAGTACTTGGTTTCCTCTGTCCTCGGTCTGAACCCGCTCGCAGTCAGCATCGCAAACGAAACCCGTAATCACATACAATTAAGAGGACTTCCCCGGACGGCTCTACCCTCGGATATTCAGCGGGCCATCGTACAAGGGAGACTGCAAGGCGTGGGTGACAGTACGTTGTCTCATGCGTCCCTAACTCTGGCCGAACTCACAACAGTCCTACACAGTTTGGCTTGACTATCGTCGTTTCATGCCCACAGGAAACGCATGGCTTAGGTTGACCTCCTCGGAGTCCCTCAACCACAACTTACGCGCTCTGGAGAACGTGACAATGTCAGCAATTGCCATAACATCCGCATCGTCTGATCCGCCCCCTTCACCGCAGAGAATGCGAGGTTTAAAGGGGAAGGATATGGCTGCTAAGCGTGGATATTTCGATGGGAATGGGCCGAGAGGAGGGATAAAGAATTCTGGCACAAACGTGGTAATATGGGGGGTACCGGGAAAGATGAGCCCTGACAGTTTAAAAGAACTGCTTTGCGACTTTAATTTAGCGGGGACCGAAGGAGGCAAGACTGAGTCGGTGAAGATGTGAGTCCTTTCACCATTCATCTCTGACGTTTACTGATTTCTTGTTCTGCAGACCCCCCTCGGATTCCGCGTACACCAGGATGTCCAAGCATTTGGTCCGACTGGCGTCAAAGTCCGAGGCTCATCGAGTAGTGCGGGCATTACACATGACCTATTACCACCCGGAAATTCACAAGCACAGTTATCTTATACGAGCCCGCGTGGTTTACTAGAGCTGTCCACCCCTTTTTTAGATTTCACAATAATACAAATTATAAGTCTTGGGAGGATGCACAGCGAATAAGTCACACCAGTAGCTTAAATCAATCACATTCGTTCCGCGTCAATATCATCGACGCGACTTCGCATACCCTGCAAGAGTATAGATTCATTAGTTGCGCCAAGTAACAGTAGCAATGGGCGTACCGTTCGATAACTGTCCCCATCATCTTCTGGAGACCTCTGCCGCTTGAGATTTTTAGTCTCTCCTGCACCTTCCGCCTCCTTCCAGTCTTCGCCACCACCAGCCACGGCGCCTGGCCCTTCTTGTGCATCGGCATACCTCTCTTCGACTTCTCTCCTCCTTTCGATTTCGAGCCTCTGCGCTTGGGCGCCCCAGCCCCCGCGGCCAGGATCGTAATCCTGTCGGTGTTCGTCACGGACCTGACCGCCACTTTTCCCTCGTCCGAATTGCCGGCCTTCCTTGTATCCCAGGTCCAAATCGCATCGAATTATACGTTCGTCCAACTTGGTTCCGCTGACATATCGCATACTAGCCAATGCCTCTGAGTGGGTATAGTATTCCACAAAGCAGAAGCCGCAGGGTGTTCTGGAGGACGGTCAACTTTAGTCCACGGACCGCGTCGAGGACTACCGACCTCGTATTCCGGTCGAGGCCCATGATTATCCGCTTTATTCCACCGCCGTCTTCAGGACTCGCGCATTTTAGAAAGACCTCGTAAATCTGCTCTTCAGTGGTATAGAAACTCAGGTTACCGATCTGCAAGCGAAGGTGTGAGTATGCTGCTGTAGCTACGCAGCTCGGTTTTTGGACAACACACGTATAAAGTTGTAGACTTCGCGAGCAAATCATTTTGTCTGTTCCGGTCTACGCGAGACTGAGAATCCTTATAGTTGGATGGCTGGTCTAGGGACTGCACAACATGAGCCATTATTTGGAGAAACGAAGAACAGCAAAAAGCCCCGGCTGTCCAAGCTTCAAGAGGTCCCGGGCTTTGATCCAAACTGGGATCACGCACCGTGACGCGTCCTCTTCTCAAAGCACACCCTCCAACACCAAGAACCTTGCAGTCATGGATGAAATAGGAATTGATATCCAGAAATCTGTGCGCAACCATGATCCTGATTGTCACGAAAATACTCATGGAGAATGATAGGAACCGACATTTGGGTCTGTTCTGAACGAGAAGCAGGTCCTACGACAGGAGCTCCAGGAGGACGCCGAAGATGACCTGTACATCAAGTACAAGAAGTTGGCACGGCATCTAGAGATGCTAGAGATTCAAGAGAGCTATATCAAGGACGAGCAAGCCAACTTAAAACGCGAGCTCATTCGTGCGCAAGAGGAGGTCAAGCGCATCCAGTCTGTACCGCTTGTGATCGGACAATTCTTGGAACCCATAGATCAACACACTGGCATCGTCGGCTCTACTACTGGATCAAACTATGTTGTGCGGATTCTATCGACGTTGGACCGCGAACTGCTGAAACCATCATCAAGTGTGGCACTGCACCGACATTCCAACGCGCTCGTAGACATTCTGCCACCAGAAGCTGATTCATCGATTGCGATGCTCGGCGCCGACGAGAAGCCCGATGTCGCGTACGCGGATGTTGGTGGAATGGATTCGCAGAAGCAGGAAATCAGAGAGGCGGTGGAGTTACCATTGACTCACTTCGATCTGTACAAGAAGATTGGAATTGACCCTCCGCGTGGTGTGCTGTTGTACGGACCACCAGGTACCAGTTTCGTTTGATCGACAGAATACCTCGCTGAACCGAATCTGTCAGGTACCGGCAAGACGATGCTCGTCAAAGCTGTCGCGCATCACACATCTGCCGCGTTCATTCGAGTAGTAGGCAGTGAATTCGTGCAAAAGTACCTTGGAGAAGGTCCGCGCATGGTTCGAGATGTATTCCGCCTAGCACGCGAGAATTCTCCAGCCATCATCTTTGTCGACGAGGTCGACGCGATTGCAACAAAACGTTTCGACGCGCAGACAGGCGCTGACCGAGAAGTCCAGCGTATCCTGCTGGAGCTCCTGAATCAAATGGACGGTTTCGATCAAGGTAGCAATGTCAAGGTGAGAATATTGTTTTTTCAACTATATGTTGTACTGACGTATACCATGCCCCAGGTTATCATGGCGACAAATCGTGCAGATACGCTCGACCCTGCGCTTTTGCGTCCTGGGCGTCTGGACAGGAAGATCGAGTTCCCTCTTCCAGCAAGACGCGAAAGGCGTCTTATCTTCCAAACAGTAACCAGCAAGATGAACCTTGGCCCCGACGTTGATTTGGAAGACTGTTAGTCCGCTTCGCGACTATTGTGTGTGTTCGCGAATTTGACTTGAACCCACAGACGTATCACGACCTGATCGTCTTTCGTCTGCCGAGATCGCATCGATTGTACAAGGTGCTGGTCTGCAGGGTGCGTTTGCTTCTCAAACTCGTTCTACGCGTATATATAACATACATTTGCTGCAGCTGTCCGAAAGAATCGCTATGTGATTTTGCCCGTGGACTTTGAGGAGGCGTGGAAGGTGCGTTTTGTTTGTTCTTGTTTGGCACATAAGCGCTCAAGTATAAAATTTTCTTCGTTCAGCAAACGGTCAAGAGGTCAGACGAGACTCACGAATTCTGTAAGTTTGGGACGTCCCAAAACTTTTGCAGTGTGCTCATTCGTTTGCTTGTCACCAGATCGATAGTGTCTTTTGTATGGTTAGTGCGTTCCTCGATGCTCCCCGATCGCTTACTGATCACCCTTTCACATCTAGGCCTTCATGTACTCATTACTTTGCACGCAATCATCCATTCATCTTGCATCAATCCGTTCCATTCATCTTGCGTTCCTTTCCGCTTCATTTCCTCTCTTTGCGTGACCCATGCGCAGCTCGATTTCACTTTAGCGTCTCACCGCTATCACACGGAGGGGCGCTCATTTATTCTGAGCGAGATCATTCTTCATTTATTGGAGGGCCCGTTCTTATTATTGCCCCGCTCATCGACTTCTCCTTCGGGAGATAGAGCTTTATTGCTCCGCCGCTGAGAGAGGTTCACATGCGGGAGACATCATTTCAAGATGTCCCTAATATGTCGTCATGTAATTTACTAGTAAGTACATCATCCTTTTTTCTTGGGTCAAGCGTTAATATTCCCAACAGTACAGATGTCCAATAATACAATTCATATTTCTCGTCCAGATCGCCGTTTTGTCACTCTTTTTCCTCTTTCCGCTCCTCAACACTCTGGACGGCGTTTATATAAAACCACACGCACGTTCTCATTTTAAGGGAGCAAAAGTGAAACACGGGTGCTTCCTTTGGTTCACTCGCCCGAGCTGTTAGCGATCCTCGTAATCCTGTAGAGGTTTCGAAGATGCGTTGGGAAACAATTCATCATATCTTCAGTCATCCAATGTATTGTTACACAAACAACTCTGTACTGCGCTGCAATATTACACATATTTTACCACGTCACCTTGGGCCTCATTTCTTGCTCGGTTGGCCAAGCTCACTGGCTCGTTCTGTCGCAATTTGAATGGCACGGGCAATGGTCGACCTCACGCGCCCATCTTCGAGCGCCAGTAAGCCTGCTATGGTGCAGCCGCCAGGAGCTGTAAAATATTCAGCTCACATCCTTGGCCATACTGTGCATAAACGTACTGGTGACCGTATCCTTGATCTGGGCAGGATGAGCGCCTTCTTGAAGCGCCATTCTCGCCGCGCCTTGGAGGGCTACAGTTGTGATAAGTGCTAGATACACGCCGTGCGTCAGAATCGGCTTACTCTGCGCCGCCAACTCGAGTGCTTCTGCCCTTGGTAAGCCCATCATCACACCCCCATCAGCCATTGCTTCTAGGAAAATACAAGCAAATGCAGGCCCTGATCCGCTCAGAGCTGTGCATGCATCAAAGTGCTTTTCGTCGACGAAACGGCAGCGACCAATCGAGGAGAATATTTTGAGGATGATGTTGCGATCTGCATCAGAATCAGAGGACGAGGAGAGGGGGGTGACCACAGTCATCCCTTCACGTATCTATGTAAACACACAGGTCATGCTTCGCACAACGGCCATTGAGCTTGTGTGATGTGCGTACTTTGCATGGCGTGTTGGGCATAGCGCGCACAACTTTCGTGGATGGGGAGACCCAGCCCGTAAGTTGTGAGATCGTCACCCCTGCGAGGATGCTGATGAGCAGCTTGCCGCCGAGCGCTTCTGCCAATCCTGCTTCGTTCAGAATTAACTGTGCCAACTGCGGTTTGCAGCTGTAAATCAGAGGATGTAAATATCAGTCTTCAAGTCTTGTAGCGGATGCGTACCATAGGATCACTACGTCTGCCTCCTGGACCGCTTTCAAGTTCTCTCCGGCGACCACTTCGACGGGATGCCCCAGGCCACTTAACGTGCCTTTCAGCTTGGCTGCAGTTTCCCGGCGGTTGACACACGCGATGAATCGGCCTGGAAGAGAATTTGTTGGAGCATCTGTCGGAGTCTGGGTCCCAGGGGTATGTGACTCCCACTTGTTGTTGAGGGTGCGGTGGACACTGGATTCCATGCTCGCTATCACTCCGGACAGGATCGCGATGCCCATTGTTCCGCATCCTTATTTAATATTATGAGCCTCTTCTCAATTCAATGTTGTCTCGCTCACCTAAAACACAGAGTGTGTAACCTGGACCAGACCTGTGGTCGATGTCAATCATCACTCAGTCACATACGCCTGAATCGCAATTTTAGCTTGCCTTACGACATGTTTTCTGGGTACTGGATCGTGAATTTGTCGGTGATCCTTCTAAAACACAATCGTGTTGTAGCAACGCACCATGGGTTGATGGTCTTTGGGTTGAAGTTGGTGGAAGATGTGATAAATTTCAAGATCTCGATTGACCCCGGGCCGGGATAAGGCGCGTACCGACACGCGCGCTCGTGACTTTAAAGCTTGCATCCTCCCATCGCCTTCTCCATCACGTAGATTCGTGACATCTACCTGCTGAAACGCTAGTACTGAGATCACAGGCAGATCAACGGATAATTGTTAACCGTCGTTCAATCTGTTTCAGTCCTACCACTCTTGTCCTCCATTCCAACCCTAATTCACCATGTTGGCGTTTGTCACTGTTGGTTCGACAAAGTTTGATGCTCTCATAAATTCGACACTCTCTGAACCTGTTCTTAACGCACTGCGCTCAAAGGGCTTTACCTCTCTCGTCGTTCAGAGCGGAAACTCTCCTGTCGATGTATCTGGGGGCACTACCGCCGACTCCGTGACGAGGCTGCAGAAATCTGGATTAGATATTGAAATTTGGAAATTCAAGCCCTCTCTAGAGCCTGAATATGAGAGAGCAGATCTCATCATAAGTCATGCAGGTGAATTTGAGATACTCCCTAGCTCAGACATTTCCACTCACAGGCTTGATAGGTTCGGGAACCATCCTCGACGTCCTGAGGCGGCACAAACATCTGATTGTGGTGCCAAACCCTACGTTATTGGACAATCATCAAGAGGATCTGGCGACGTCGCTAGGGGGACTTGGCCACTTGAAGGCCGCCACGGTAGAGTGCGCTCGTCGAGGTTCTCCCTTGGTTCAATACATTGCCTTACACGCTTTTGCCACAGGAATTTGCCGGAAGCCATCGAGGCGTTTGACTCATACGTCGTGCCCTTCCCAGATTTCGAACCCAGTCGATTTCAACAGGTGATGGATCAGGAAATGGGCTTTGAGTGAAAATATCATTTATTTCAGTCGAAAATAGCTTGATTGATGCGAAGAGGGAGAAATTGAGCACGGTATAACGCCCTCCGATGCTTGCAATTCATGAGTTCAAAAAGTGACTCGTACGAGAAGTAGAAATGTGTTGAAGCCATGAGCAAGCCATGAGGTGCACTCCGCCACATTACATCAACAAGGTGGGCACGTGGCAGATAACCACCTTTCGAAGTGAAACCCCGTTCGGCTTTGGTCTCTTGCAAGCACTCCACCACCTATGTCCCGAAGTCTTACTGCCGCTCAGGTCATCGGCTTGGGCGAATATCTCAGCCCCAGCTTTGACCCCGCGTCTCTTACTGTATCTCAGCTGCTGGGCGTCTTGGGCTTCCACAACATCAGATATCCAACACCGTACACTAAACCAAAACTCGTGGCTCTGTTCCGAGATGAGATAACGAATAAGGCCACCAAACTGCGACGCGACAGAATCAAGAAAGAAAACAGCATTGCGAGTGAAGAAGGCATTACTGACGGGGTTACGGGTAGACCGATCGGAGGGGAGAAGAAGGTATGTGACGCTACACTTTGCTGTGCGGAATGTATGTCCTGATTACATTAATTGCAGGCCCCTGTAACACGAAGAACCTCCCGTCGGCTGTCACGCGCGATTTCTGACGACGAAGATGATGTTCAGGTAGTTGAACAACCCGCCGCTGTGAGTGGGCAACTCGTGCGGCAATGTTAACACGCCTTTAACACGCATAATCATACAGCCTAAGCGACGTCGCGCATCCGCACAGCCAGCACTTGGTGGTGCAGCTCGCAGCAGAGCGGCTCCCAAACAACCCGTTCTTGTTGAGGAGAGTGAGCCAGAGGAGGATGAAGAGATCATTGTACGCAAGGTGGGAAGGACCAAAAAGAGTGTACGTGCTCGCATTTTCTGCCATGTTCACCGCTTGAATATCTCTCCCTCTTAGACTGCAGCTGCAGGCACCAGAGCCAGACGCATATCTGTGAGTCAACTTGTCGTGCTCATGGTGACCATTGCTTATGCTTCCTACAGGCCGCTGACGACAGCGGATGGGAGGATAACAATATCTTTCAATCCGGCGCAGAGTCCTCATCGCCGGCGCGACCATCCCCACCCAAACCAAAATCCCTGCGTAAGAGCATTGTCCCCCGGAAATCCCGCAAGTCCATGTCAGCGCCGCCGTCCTCGCCAAGCGCCTCTCCCCCCAAAGCGCCCGAGTTTGCTGACAGGATAAGAGAAGAGCATCAATCTCCAGCATTCAAATTCGAGCCCAGTATTCCGCCTGATTATTCTCGCGAAGCGCGTATATCGAAGAGAGCCCCGAGGACGAGTGTTCCGCCTATCAACTTCTCTCCCGCTCCTGTACACGGGAAGAGAGAAGACAGTGGCGACGAGCTGGATGTCATTGGGGCAGACACCAGCAGAATGGTAGTCGAGAGTATGACGAACAACGAAGCAGCTTACGAGGAAGAGTCAGCCGAAGAGGAGGAAGAAGAACAGGAAGAAGAACAGGAAGATGAGGAACAGGCAGATGAGGACCGGAACACGGCAGTTTCGCAACGTCTAGCATCTGGAGGCGAAGTCGCAGTGAGGCGGTCTCCCCAGCAACAAACCTCTTGGTTCGTGCGCGTGCTGTATGTGCTTTTCACGTTGGTGGCATCCACCGGGACCTACTACTACAAAAGCGAAGCAGCACCGATTGGTTATTGCGACACAGGGAAAAACACGAACAACGCTCTAGACGCCGTGACGGTCAGATGGGCAGCCATCGAGGCCTGCAATCAGGAAAACAGAACGTTCTTGCAGCTGCCCGCGTCATTTGGGGGTTCAGAACGCAGATTAGACGAGGAGCCGATACTTTGTCCCCCTCCTGCATTGCTTCCATTCCTGCACCCTACACACTGCACACCGTGCCCCGAACACGCTATCTGCGCAAAGGGTACTATGACATGCGAGAATGGATACCTCCTCCACGCCCACCCAGCCTTGAGCCTTCTATCGCCATTCGGCCTGGCAACGCCGACAACACTCCACAAACAAGTTGGAGAGGTGTTCAATGGTCTGCCGGGACTGGGCCCTGTGGCGTTCCCCCAGCGTTGTGATGAAAATCCTCTGCGCAAGCTTCATATTGGTGCGCTCGGAAAGGCTGTCGAGGCGCTTCTGGGCCAAGAGCGGGGTGCGCGGATTTGCGCCGGCAATAAGATGGTGATTTCTGATGGCGGCGAGGCCAGAAATTGGGGCATGGAAATAGGGGAGCTAAGAGATGCGATGAAGCAGAAGACCCCGGTATGTCATTGTTCGAGTTACCGTCTGGGCGTCTCGGTTAACGGCTGTCAAGCCTTCTCTCCAGGCAGCATTTGACGATACTTTCGACGAGGCGATACAGCAATTGGTCCAGTGGGGTGGCGTTATCCTCGGCGAAGACTCGACGTGAGTGCCCTTGTGCCTTCATTTTGACTCAAGCTTACATTGTTCAGTGGCAAACGGTATCTGGCACACAAGACCCCTAATTTGACATTAAGTTGCGCGCTGACTGTCAAATCGCGTGACATTTGGGAACAGTGGTACAAGCAGTTTATAGGTATGACCCTCATTTTATGCTTCCTGTGCCTTTCTAATACCCCGCAGCGATCATTACCGTCATAGGCTTCGGCTTTGTGAGCAGTGCACGACGGGCCAGCCGAGCGATCGAGAATAAGCGCGTGGCAGACCTGGTCCAGATCGCCCTTGACACGCTCCGCAATCAAGAACTGGCCCATCACACGGATCCTATTTCGACACCACAAGCATATCTGTCATCGCTACAGCTTCGAGACCTCATCCTACAGGAAGAACACTCGATTTCATCGCGGAGGCGGTTGTGGGATAAGGTGGAGCGTGTTGTCGAGGGCAATGCGAATGTGCGAGCGAACCTGGAAGAAGTGCACGGGGGTGAAGAGCTCCGGGTGTGGAGATGGGTCGGAGGCGCCGGCCGCAGCCCCAGAAAGGTCACGGAGGGTGAATCTGAGTAGATCGCGTGCCGGATCTCATGCCTACGATTATCTTTTCTTCGATTTTTGATTCCGATGTTGTTATCGTTGCCGATTCGTATTTTATTTCATGGTACCACTTTGCGTCATTCATGTATACCCCGGCTGGACCATGTTGAGCGGCGTTTCGTTGTCAAGATGTTTGACAGCCGCCATCTGGGCATTGTTCGGTGAAGTCAAGACGCCTGAAGTTGCGAAAACTGCGGCTTGTGGAACCAGGCACCCTGATTCGGAAGGCAACAATCGCCTTGATAGGGTTTGCTGGGTCGCATTAGCGTTCGAACTAAAAACACGAAAGTTCACCGGAGGCCTTCGTGACCTTGTGCTGCTCTCAGATCCGGCGCGAGGACACAGATTTAAATTTATGTTATGGATCTACATCGTCAATTCACGGCCAGTTCGAACCACGAGACATCGTCCCCATAGGTACCCCTGCTTGTATCTTCTCTATCAGCGCTCTCTTCATAAATTGCTCCTCTGCGAGCACCCGCGTGGTCTACAGAACGCCGATCAGTGCACATGTCAGCCCCAGAAGTGAAGGGAGAATACAAGACCACACACCCTAAGAAATCGATCGAGATCCACGCGACCTGTATTCAGCGCTCGGTGGAGATGGTATATTGTGTCTTCTATAGCGTTATCCTCAGCCACCAGATTAATGAGCCTAATAGCGGCGAATAATATCTCAGCAAATTAAAACATTAAGTGTGATAGGAAGAAGATAACGCAACTGGTTGTGCACGATGGTAGTCGAGCAGACGAGCTCGTCGACCTCGGGGTCGCCTTTGCGCTTCAGCTCAGCGACATTGCGCTCGCCCTGCTCTACGGTGCCGCGCATGCGCCCCGACACGGTGCGGCACACGTCTCTTACCGCCTGCAAGCGCGCCATCTCGTCATGAATAGCCGGCTCGCCGGCGAGAAGATCCGCCTGGTGTGCCCGCAGACGCTCGGCGTCGAGAACCATCGCCTGCGAGAGCGACGCAAGCTCAGAGTTGAGTTTGCTGTGCACCTGCGCGTGCAACCGCTGCAGCTCCGGGTTGGGCGGACGGGGCGGAAGTGGCGCCGTCGACGAAACGGGTGGCGGATACTGTCCTTCAGACTCTTCGTCGAGAAAGTTGGGCTGGGGCTGGTGATGTTGCACCGGCGGCGCCCATGTTTGCTGGGGTGGTGGCGGTGGTGGCGGTGGTGGTGGCGCAGAATATTGAGGAGCTAGGGGCGGAGGGGAAACTGCGGTGGAAGGCTGATAAACAGGTAGATTCCCCCTGGAATCGTTCCAAAGATGTGAGGGTGGGGGAGATGCAGCACTGGTGGACGCATTGCGGGCTGAGTTGTCGGCGTGGACTGTCGGGTGTATGTATTGCGGGGGACGCGCATCGGCCGTCGGTGGAAGAGGGGGTGGCGGCCGAGTAGCGAGCGATGGCGATAGAGGTTGTGCAAAGGATCCAGGACTTGTCGGGGTACCAGGTGGTCTCTGAGGGACGGCACTTTGCGCAGATGCACCTGGTTTCGGAGGCAGGAGAGGACGATCGCTCGGAGTGACAGGCGAGGGAGTCGGACCGGACGCTGCTATCTGTGCTGATGGAGCTCTCCCAGGTGCATTCTTGGGCTTTGCATACACCGGAGGCTCACGGGAGAACTGGTCCTGCATGGCTTCAAGCAGCCCTGAGATATTGCAAGCCTGATCGTCCGGCATCAGCAACGATCTCAGCGGAGATGCATATGAAGAGCATTACCTCGCTCTTCCGTTCCCAGTGCTGAACGTACTCTACATGGCATCGTCCACTGTGTTCAACGTGCTTTCCGGCCTTGACGAGCATGTCAGTGGTGGGCACGACATAGGCGATGGGAGGCACCCGAGGATGCTCTCGCGTGATCCAAATCGCTATTGGGATGTTGTAAGAGGCCTGCCGAAAGGTTATGGGAAGCAATCCGTGCACACAGAGCAGCAACTGAGTACGGCCGTCATCATATGCTGTAAGACAAGAAATAGGCAGATCAGCGATCAGGAAAGGGTGGTCGCTGGTGTGTGACTGAACTGTACACGTCGGATTTGGGTCGGAGGGTCTGATATCTGGCTAGCGCACTGTCGATGTCTGCGTACACGCGATCCTTTTGGGCATACGACTGGACATTCTGTCTGAGCCATTTCTGGGTTAGCGATTCGGACGAGCTCATGCTTCTCAGGATAGGCACGTGGCTGTGCTGGGGCAAAGGCGGTTCGCTTCGACTGTCGGTGACAAGTCGGTGGCGATTTGCACTGTCATGGACTGTCACCCAGGATAAAGTTTATTTTACCATTGCTGCTTCCACACAATTGGGCATCTTTCTCCTTTTACTGTTTCGAGGAGAGACGGTTGGTCGGAACGGTTTTCCTCCTTCGGAACCCGGGCCTGGATGAGATCATGAGTTTTGCAACTGCCGGATAAGGTACTGTCAAGAGAGCCGCTGCGAGCCGCCGGGGACATGGGCTGGGAGTGCCGACGAGGGCACCAGAACTGACGAGGGAACCAGAACAAAGTATCAATGTCAAGAGGCGCTCTTGCACCCCCGTTCTAGGTCGGAGAGTGGTCGGAGAGTGGTCCAGAATATATTGTTGAGAAAAAGTGTCTAGACCGCGCACTCCCTCGAGCCCTTGTTTCTAAGCGGCGTTGTGGCCGGTTATAGTAGTTTGGTCCCAGGGTTGTGGTTTCCCACCAGATTGTGTTGTGAGATCTCACCCTGTCAGCGGACCACACATTCCAAATCGGACGTCCGAAGATTACAAGTAATAGAACCGGATCTGAACACCAAATTCTATATAAGTAAACTCCAATATCCTCTGGTTGAGATCTACTTCCGTTTCCTACATTAGAGCGACCCACTCCACCGACAAGGGTTCCCTCCATCCCCTTCCCCTCACGACACATCCACGACAACATGAAGATCACCACAGTTGCAGACGCCCAGTCAAGCAGGCTTACGCCGCAACGAAAGCACAGGAAATTGTTGAAATCTGGAGACGGCGAAGTTTGGTCAGAGGACGTCGAGAAGGTCTTTGTACAAGGTAAGCGCTGACGCGTCCCATCATTGAGCACGACTGACCCCCCTTGCAGGTCTTCATCAGTACTGGGAGTCGCCCTGGGCCACGTACTCAAGAGGCCGAAGCCGGTGGCGCAATCAGTTCTTGGTTGATTATCTCGCCAGGAATGGCATTGAGCGGACCAAGAAGCAGGTCGCAAGCCATGTCCAGGTTTTGAGGAACATGTGGAAGGGGGAGAAAGGTCTGTCCTTGCCTTCAGTGGTCCGTGCCTGCCCACTCATTGATATGTCAGAGTACCATCTAGTCGCCGGCGGCGAGGAACTGTTCTTGGAGACGGGCCTTTTGGCGCCTGTCAAACAAGAAGACAACGACATGAGCGCTCTATCGCCCGCCGACACTGATGAGAGCAATTCCTGGTCACCGACTACCCCCTCCACCGGTGACTTCACGTCGCCGCTACTCGATTATCCTGGATTGCTGCAGATGCCGCCGGACAGCAACCCACCCAGGAGCTCCACAAGCCCCGTTGACCCTATCGCCCTCCCTCGTCTCGCTTCAATCTCCAGAGGCCGCTCCTCATCTCTTCCGGGACTTCACCGGCGCTACACAGCCCCGACGCCGTCACCACTGGCCCCTCGTCCCGCGTCCTACGCGTACGGCTGCGAACAGCAAAGCCCGGAGTTCCAGCCGGCAACTGAGGTTGCACAGCCTGCTGCTCCCTCGTACACACCGCCCTCGCCCTCGGCTTTCGCGGAGCAGCCTCAATTGTCTCACTGCGCGTTTTTGGCACCGCCTCCACTTGAGCCAGCCATGCCCATCAGGCTGTCCAGCATCGATCTTTATGCGGAGGGCATGGTCCCATTTACGTTCCCCATTGCATCAGTACTCGCAAATCACCCGAGCGACCAGGCCCCACCGCGGCTCATCATCCAGATTAAAATCCGTCTGCCCTCCATTGACGACGTAAATGGGTTTCCTACGCTCCACGGCATTTTGGGTGCCGTCACATTCACGCGGCCATGGGTGACGTCGACGAGCTGCATCACCGACGTTTACGCCGCAGGCATCCACCACTCCCGTGAGAACATGGAATTGCTTCCCGTACCTGTCGAGTCCTGTGCATCCGCCACGCTCCCGGAGTCTGAGCTAACGCGATGCCGATGGTTAGATGCATGTACGTGTTTCTTTATTCACTGCCGCCACCACATGCTGACAACACGTGTTTTTAGCGAAAGAGACGTCTGTTTACCAGCGAATCATCGCCGACGGAGAGACAATGGCGGTAATTGTCTACAGCCTGGACCGCAGCCCCAACTACGACAATTTGCCGTTTGCGGAGGTTGTTAACGTCCAGAAGTACCGCCTCAATGAAAAGCCTGCACCTGCGCAGACTGTGCAGTATTCATCACCGCCCCCTCCGACATCCTCTAATTCCCCATCATATTGTGCCTATTTGCAACGACCTAGATACCCCGTGCAGACATCATTGTCCTGTGCCCTCAATCCGGTTGGCAGCATGCCGCCGTCTCATTATACCCACGCAGCTTCCGACTCAATGCTGCTCTGACTCACCACTCACCACTCACCCCTCTCTCTGAAAATACTGTATCATAGCTGTACAGTTCCTTGCGCTAAGGACACACATCACGGACCCCAGGATTTCATTTCAATAGTGGATAGCTTCATTTCCATAATTATTCACTTCACTTCGTTTCCATACCTTAGCCTTCGGATTGTTTTGTAGCTTTCCCCTTAGTGTGTATTCTTTTGGATTATCGATTACCCCCACCCCTTCGTTCCCAGCCATGTGCGTGGTATTACATTGCAGTAGACATTACCACGAAATGCATAATTGGCTCTAATACCCCTTCCCTACGAGCGCACAAAGGCCGATAGCTTTCCGGCCTCTGCGCGGACCCGTGAGTCGAAGTGGGTTTGTCGAAGAACGTGCAGCTCCCAGAATGACGTCGCGAATGAGTTGCTGAGCTGCGGGTCGTCAAGGTCCGGACGGTAAACCCCGTCCACGGTGCGGTCGTCCGTCGCCAGGAGGGCCTCCAACTTTGGATCCTTCGCAAGCAGGCCGCCGACAAAATCGAGGGTGCGCAGAATCGTCGCCGGGGGCCAGTTGAGGCATGCGGTGAGCATCCGTTTCGCAAATGCGGCCGTGCGCCATGGCGGAGACGCGGATCCAGAAGCTCTCGGTGAGAATACAATATTGAGTGCGCGGAAGAGCATGTCCGCGACAGATTGCGGCTTGGGGCCGCCCATTGTCGACTTGAAATTAGACAGCGGGGGCGTGTCGACGTCCGGCATGAGGCTAAGCGGGAGAATGATAGTGTACAGCCGACCGATGAAGTCGGTGAGATCAATATTAAGGGCCTCGCCTTTAATTTAAATTTATTAGCGGAGATTCGTGGATCAGATAGTTGACTGACCTTGTCCAGAAAGAAGCTCGAACGCGGTCACGATGCACAGTAACCTGTGCTGTATCTCACGGGCATCCTTTGAGAGCTCGTCCTCCACGTCCTCCTCTTCGAGAGAAATGAGATCTTTTAGAACCTTTAAGAGGTCTTTGAAGAAGTCGATGTTAACCAGGTGTGAAAAGCGGGAGATGCCTTGCAGTGCGCCCGGAAGCAAAGGTGTGGGTTTGGGGTTTTTCAGGATGCTGAACAAGAGGACAAACAGCAGTTTCAGGGTCTCAGTGTGCTAAATGAACACATCAATAAATTGTACTCGGAGCTCGAAGATATTTCGGACTCACCGTGACAGCTCGCTCCTCCTTATCGACCTCTGCCTCTGCCTCCCGGAACTCCTTCTGTATCTCCTTCTTCTCTTTTAGCACCTTCTGGGCTTTCTTGCTCAAATGAGGTTGGTCGGTGTGCTTGCCATGCGCCCGTCGAGACGCTGCCTTCGCCTTGGAGAAAGTTTTGGCAGTCTTTTGCTCCCTGTCCGCTTTGGCATCAGAGGAGCGCACGCCAAGTTCGGTCTTCAACCGAAGGTGCACTAGACATGACAGAACATTTGGGTGAACGTAGTATCTTCGCTCCTTGACCATTCGATTTAACAAGCGCACGATCTCCAGGGAAGATGCGCCAGTGAGATCTCCGCGGAAGACTTTGATAAGGGTGTTCAAACATAGATCGGAGGACTACGGGGCGTATTTAAATGTCTGTTAGAATACACTAGCAAATACACGGACCTGGTCCCAGGACTTTTTGCTCAGCCTTGCCACAATACAGGTCATCAAATTGATGCGGAAATTAAAGTGCGTGACTTCCGTTGCTAGCGTACACATGCATTGCAAAGCGACATCAGCTAGCTCGCTCTTGTCTGGGCCTAACATTAGCCTGTGCGCATGGAAATGAACGGAGATAAGCACCATACTTTTCAATTCAGTTTCGAGGGACCTGAGGTAGGATTGGTACACGACCACCAGACCTTGCTCCCAGTCCCGAGTCCGCGAGACCATCTGACTGACCTTTTCAGACTTTTCAATGTCAGTGAGAGCACGTATGCGATAGCCAGGGATGATGTCTTTGAAAACCGCGACTTGGGAAAGAATGGCTAGCTTTCGGACGATGGGGTCGTTGATTATGGGCTCGGGGTGGCTGGGGGTAGATATCGACGGTAGCGAGAATGTGTGCAATCGCCGGAGCAAGCCAAGCTACAGTTCACAAGCAATCAGCGCCACTTTCGCAAGAGTCTGGAGAGCGACCCACGTTGTTCTCGGGATCTGCGATGATCTCCTGACATATACCGGCAATTTGATCCTTGGCTCCATGTATCCTTGCCTTTCTCGATGAAGTTGCAATGACATCCGCTACAGCAGGTCGGCCAAAGCGGGCACCCGTAGAGACGTCTTCTACCCGATATCTCTCCGTGCGCTCTGCCTCGTCTTCGTCGAATACGTCCTCGTAGTCGGACTCCTCTGCCGTATTTTGCGTAGCTACAGCAGCCAAAGCTGTCGGCTTGCTTCCAGACTTCTTTATACGACCGTCGGCTAGTTTGGTGGGAAGATGGTCGATGTTTTCCTGATTGTCAGAGTCCCAAGACGGTCGCCTCTTTCGGGGCGCAGCTTCGTATGTCATTTCGGCGTCTGAGTCCTCGCTGTCAGGAGCTGGTGCGGGAGGATCAGCTTCATCCTCATCACTTGCAGAATCCAGCAGTGAGCCGTGATCATTGGAGTCCCAATCTTCTTCGTCTTCGTCCTCATCTCCGGAATGTAAGGAGGGCAGATCGTCTTCAACTGCTTTGCGCACAGGCTTGTTCATTTGATGCAGCCTCAATGTTTCCTTTTTGCTCCTGAAACCTTCTCAGAAACAGCAAAGTACGTGGCGAATGTGATCTGACCTTGATATCCCGGTCTGATCCAAGCTTTGCAAGAAACCTGCATTTGCCCCATACTCCTCCAAGATGTCTAGGTCTTGGTCCTGCAAATCTGATTCATCCTCCGAGCCATCCGGTTGGATGGGGATAGGGATAATTTTGCGATCTGAAGCCTTTTCCTTTCCTTTAGCCTTTGGCTTTACGCCGTTCTTTTGGTGGGCATTTTTAGACGCCGGTGCAACTTTGCGCTTCTTGGACGGGGCCTAGAAACACTTATAGCCATGATCTAGAGACTTGGTATGCGTGCATACCTGGGGGGTGGGAGCGGCCGATCTCTTGCCTTGCGCTTTGGCGACCATGAGTGAGATGTTCAGGAGTTAAAGTCCTCGATCACTCGACAGAATTTTCAGTGCAATGAGCACGTGATACGGGGGGTCGCCAAATCGATCGCGTCGACGTCTCCTTGGGCTTAATTCCACCTGCGATGGATGATTTACCACCGCCGACAGTCCACACTCTTAGACCACATCACATTAGTCTTTTGGCTGTGTTCCTTCTCCTTTTCAAAGAATATGAAGCTTCCCTGCCATTGCCTTTTACTCTCCACGTCTATCGTGTGCTCTTGAATCAAGTCTCCGAAGCACGTCTTCCCATGTCAACTTGCCGTTCCGAGTTCTCAGCAATCTGTATAGGTCTCTGCCCCAAAATCACACCCAGACTTGCTGCGTGAGCTCAGTACAGGACCCAAAGCCGAAGACATCGAGGCCCGCAAGATGATCGCGAAATTAAAGGGTGTGGTGAGGCGGTCATTGTCAGTAAAACTCCAACGCATTGTGTTGACCCTGTCAAAAGCCTGGAGAATGTAGGACACCGGACTCTTTGACCATTCTCTTTCATAGTATGTTTCAGTGCTTTACATCGTACACTGACGTGTATCTAAAGTTTATAACAAGATGTGACCGGTTTGTTCTTGGAGAAAAGTGAAGAGGTATGTGTCAACTGCAATGTCCTCATACAGGCCTGATGGAGAGGACGGATCAGGAAACGCCGATATTAGTGAGTACACCTGCTGAGAAGTCCCAGTCAAGAGTCGCCTCAACCGCGCTGCTTTGTTTCAGCTGCGCAGATCTGTCTTTGGCTACTTCTGTCGGAGGTGCTTTGTCACATTTGTCAAATTATCTTTCTCTGGCGTCGTCAAACTTCAAAAAGACTATTTGTTGTGGTGTGCGGGCAACATCAAAGCTGGATATGAACCACCGCCGAAAGATCCTCTGACCAATGGTCTGCGCATTGCCCTCGCTGGTAGACTTCGTGCTGATATTCTTACCAGACTCGATCATCTTCAAAACACATGCTGACACCAAAACATGGGCACAACCAGAGCCATACGCCGCGTAAGTAACAAGCCTTCCGCGGAAGCCTTATCTGACGTTTCAAAGCTGGGAGAAGGCTCAAGCCACTGGGGACGAAACAATGGCCACTGAAAATCTGCGCCGCTTTTTCGAACAACATTTCCACGAGAGCAATGATTCGTAGGGTGCCTTGCGTTTTTCATGCTACATAGTCATAAATTCGTTTCAGGGGGATCCGTCAACATGCGTTACTGAATTTAGTGCGCATGCACTATCTACGCAGCGAATTTCCGGCAGCTCGAAAAGTAAGTTCACTGATCAGTGGATCGAACAGCCTTCATGAACTTCCCGTAGCTTCTGTTGGAGGCCATCACTGTCGCTAGAACAAGCAGTGACAAGCTCACATTACAACATTGCATTGCGTAGGATTATAGTACAGGTTCTATCAACATTCATCGCTAATATTCTTCATAGCATGCTACACCGCTTACCACACGTGGAAGAGGGGCGTCGCCCAGTCTTAAATGATATCCAACCAGATCTCAACCCTCTTGAAATTCTCTTCGACGTCAAGAAATTAATGGCAGTAGAACATGTCGGACCAGTCATCTGCACGCAAAAATCACGCTAATATATGGAGCCCACAGGACCAACCACCAAGTGCTGCATTTGAAAAAATCATGCAGGCTATCGGCATGTACGACCACTGGATTGACTCCCAGCACGCAACTCCAGTGGAGTCAGATCAATGGGGCCAACATGCAGTCCAAGCTTACGTATGGCGATTAATCGGTGAGCGTTGCTTGTGCATCGAAATATGACCATCCTCTCATGAAGTGCCCAGGCTGTGACCGAGTGGCAGACATTGAGGAAAACGTGGTCACGGCATTCACGGAGGTGGGCGGAAATGATAACAACAGGTTCACGGTAACTTTGAATCGCGCTTATAATGTGCATAAGGTGAATTACACGTCGGAGAACTTGACTAATCGTGTCATTCTTTAGCGAGCTCGACAAGGCCAATACGAGGCGGGCTTAGCTATCCTCCTTGAGCCTGATGTCTGGCGTGGTATTTCCATGGATGATTATGGTCGATGGGCACATAAGATCTGGAACATTGTTACTTTAAGGGCCAGTCGGCGGTACGTCCTGCTCCTCCTGGTACGCATTGCTCGATAACTGACCATCGGTCAAAGAGGGCAGCTACGACTATATCGTGAATTCCTCTATTCCCGCAGACCGTTGTTTCCAGAGCCACATGTTGCGAAAGAGTACTTTTTTGATGTGGTCGGAGGCACTCTTCCACATATAAGCGAGGAACTATTTCAAGTGATTTCACTAAAGGTATGTATTTCGCGTTAGAGGTGCAGATATGACTGTCCTGTTTACTTTCGTCGCAGCAACGCTATGACCAAGGATCTTCCACTGTGGAGCCTCTTTTACGAGCATTGTGGCATGCCGAATTTCAATGTCGCTTAGGGCTTTATCGGACAGGCATTATTCTGTTGGCAGACGTCTGTTTGGATTTTGGCATGACAGAGAGATGCCGACGGATATTGGAGGAAATCTTGCCACAGGTAATCTCTGCGCATGGAGGTACCGAAATGCACTGAAATTTGGGACCAAAGGTCATTACGGGAGGGGACCTTGAGCAGCGTGGTACGGCATGTTATACATTTGCACGATGCATACTTGCATCTTCAGGCAATAAAGGTATGGTCTCGTTGCTTGAGGAGATCTGGAGGCTGATGGGTTCACTTCGTTCAGACGCAGGACTTAAGGAAGCAGTGCATTACTTGCTAATGGCTGAATCGGACTTTGCTACCATCCAAAGCATGACCTCCCTTATAAATGCGAGGTATTTACTATCCATAGTCTATCACAACCTTGGTATGGAAGCCAAACGCGACCAGGCTGCGGAGAGGCACATGAAGGCAGTGGAGACAAGCAAGACGCTGGAGATCGTGGTGGATGATGAGGAAGTTGCAGAAATTTGGGAGGTAGTTTCTTCAGTAGGGGCCGCATTAGCTGCTCGATAATTATCTGGCATTCGCCACAAGAATGCAGATTCTGTTGAAATGGAGGTCAAAGTTGAACGTTGAACGAAAATCAAGCCACTGACTCCGTGCAGGTTCCCTAATCAGTCAAGTTCGTGTCACAGGTGCTTCTACGCGTCTTTCATTTCTTCACCAAACGACCGTGTCAGTGTCGACCTTGCGGCTATGGACGGGCCCCCACCGCAGGAAGAAGACTTTTCCACACTCTCTATATCTGATAGGCTCGCTCACAAGAACTGGAAAGCTCGCGTCAATGGATATGAGGCCTTGATCAAGACTTTCCAAACGACTGCATCTGACACCGATCCGGCTTTCAAGCCATACATTAATAACGGAGATCTACTCAAAAAGATCGCCACGGATTCAAATGCTGTCGCCCAAGAGAAGGGTGTAGAATGCTTGGTGGCTCTGGTCAAATTCTCTGGAGAGAGTTCTGCCAAGACTCGTGAGGTGGTACTGCCCGCTTTGGTAGACAAGTGCTTTGGATCGACCCGAGCAGGAACGAAGACCCAAGCCGTGGAGTTGGCACTTCAATATGTGGAAGTTGGGAATGGAGCTGCAGGCGTGGTGGTGCGTGTTTAACAACCAATAGTACGCAATGCAACGATTTTGACCTCTTTCAAGGCCGATATATTGCCCGGTTTAGGCGCGAAGCAACCGAAAACAGTGGCAGGCTGTGTTGTTGCTTTGAAAGAGATCATTAGGTACATTTCCTGCCCTGCACATATATCGCTATTCCACTATGCATAGCACATAGTTCAGCCGGCTCAATCTGACTTGCGTCCCCCCAGGCTCTTTGGCACGACAGTAGCTCCTCCTGCACCCATTCTAAAGGCTCTTCCGAAGATATTTGCACACACCGACAAGACTGTGCGGGCAGAGGGCACACTCCTGACTCAGGCTCTCTACCAAAACTTAGGTCCCGGGATTGAGCCATGGCTAGCAGACCTGAAGCCTGTACAGGTCAAAGAACTCAAGGAGTCCTTTGAAGGGATGGAGAAAGACGGCAAGGGGAAAGGAAGTCTTAAGGCAGAGAGGCTAACGCGAGCTCATGCGAGAGAGGTGGAGGCAGCGGGTGGAGAGGAGGACGGCGGAGAGGCCGCGGACGAAGAACCCGAAGGTGAGTGCAAGCTCGCAATTTATGCACGAGCCCTTCTGACCCAGTTTCCCTTCAGAACCAGAGCTTCCGGACCCCCATGCAATGGCTGAACCAGTCGATATCGTACCAAAAATCGCATCGACTTTCAAACCCGGTCTGGCGTCGTCGAAGTGGAAGGACCGCAAAGAGGTCCTTGACGATCTTCTTACTCTGGTGAATAACACTCCTCGCATCAAAGATGCGTCAGAACTGGGGGAGGTCGCAAGGTCGCTGGCTGTTTGCGTACAAAAGGACGCCAACATCAACTGTGTCATTGTCGCAGCTGGATGTATGGAGGGACTTGCCAAGGGGATGAGGGCTCCATTCGGTCGCTTCCGCGAAAGCGTTGTTAGCCCAATGTTGGAAAGGCTAAAGGAGCGCAAGGCAAATGTCACAGATGCTATTGGGGCAGCACTGGATGCTGTTTTCGCAACGGTGAGAAATATTTAAAATAATCCTTGTGTGTTCGATCTTCTGACGCATCTGTCTGTTGCACAGACCGCGCTGCCGGACATACTTCCTGACATACTATCGGCGATCGTGAATAAAAACCCTCAGGTCAAAGAAAATTCCCTCAAGTTCTTAAATAGGTGCCTTTCGACTTCGGCCACGGCTATCCCGCCTCCTCAAGTTAAATCCCTTACCGACCCGATTTCCCATCTCCTGGAAGATGGTTTCGCGGGTGCCCGTGACGAGGCTGCTGCTGTCCTGGGGACTCTGATGAAAATGATTGGAGAGAGACCATTAAATGCGCTGATGGACAGCTTGGCGGATGTCAGAAAGGTTAAAGTAAAGGAAGCTTACGAGAGTGCGACTGTCAAGTGTAAGTCGGCTGCTCCGAAAGCTGCGCCGCCAGCAGCGAAGGCTCCACCGGGAAAGAAGACAACGGCAAAGAAAGAAGCTGCGTCAGTTGAAATCGACGAAGAAGCGCCGAAAAAGCCCACGGCCAAACCTCCTGCTCGCTTAGCGGTACGTCCTAATACTCATGTTATATTTACATTATTCCAACCACACTCTTTGTCAGGCCAAAAAATCTGGTGGTCCTGCCGCCGGCGCCAGCGCGCCACCCGCCGCCCCTGCAGTCAAGAAGCTGCCGCCAGGTGCTGCTCCATCCAAGGCAGCTAAGGGAGGTGCTGTACCTGCACCGGGTGGCCTGGACACGTTTAAGTATAAACACACGCCCGAGGATGCTGAAGCACTTGCTGCAGAGCTCATTCCATCCAACCTTGCGACGGATTTGGCAGATGCCAATTGGAAGACTCGTTTAGCAGCTCTTGAAGAAATGACTGTGTGGGTGGAGGGTATCGCCGGGGAAGTTGATGCCGAAGTACTGATCCGCGCGCTGGCCAAGAAAGGATGGTCAGAGAAGAATTTCCAGGTCAGTTTCTTACCAGATTTTACTCAATATTCCACTTATCATCTTATGCAATTAGGTGTCAAGCAAAATATATGGCATTTTCAACATTCTGGCTGAGAACTCCCCGTCTTTTGGAAGGTCTTGTGTGGCCCTTTGTGTGGCCCATCTCAGTGAGAAGCTCGGCGACATGAAGTTGAAGAAGCCTGCGGGCGAAACATTGCTGTTGTTTTCGGAGAAAACCTCACTGCAATTCGTTCTTAATCAAGGTATGCAATGTGCTTTAGTCCGTTCTATGATTGCTGACTGTATCTAGCGTATGATCCTCTATCCAAACAAAAGGCGCCCAAAGTCCTTGCTGATGCTGTCGCATGGATCGACTCGGCCTTGGTTGATTTTGGAATCACAGGTGTAGGTCTACGTGGCCTCATCGAGTTCCTGAAAACCGCACTGCAGAACTCTAATGCCGCGGTGCGCACAAGTGCGACAAAGACTTTGGTTACCGTCAAACTATTTGCTGGTTCCAGTCAGTACTTATTAGCTCCGTAATGTTCTCTTGCTGATTGAGCCTGATAGGTATTAAGGATTTTCTGGAAGACTTGAACCCTCAGCTTCTTGCTACAATCACAACTGAATTCGACAAGGCGGAAGGGAAACCTGCTCCAGAGCCCACACGCACTTGCATCGACCTTGCCAACGTCGCAGCGTCTAGTGCACCTGCAGGGAAAGCACCAGCTGGTGGAGCTGATCCACTTGACGATCTCTTCCCTCGAGTGGAGATCGATGGCTTATTGAAAGGTACGACCGTCCTTGCAGATGCGGGGAGCGATGCTTGGAAAACAAAGAAAGAAGCCTTGGAGACCTTGCAAGCCATATTGGATCAGGGGTCAAACAAGCGCCTCAAACCTCAGATGGGTGAGCCATCATCCATCACTAAATTTATACGCAGTATATCTGAATCAGATTTTAGGTGACATTGGACAGGTCTTAAAAGCGCGCGTAACCGATACCAACAAGGCAGTCCAGACCTTGGCTTTGGACGTAGTCGCTCGCATCGCTACCGGCATGGGCAAACCGTTTGAGAAGCACACTCGTTTTTTCGCCCTTCCTGTAGCCACAGTTCTGGCGGACCAAAAGGCGCCCATCCGCGCTGCGGCTATACAAACACTGACAGCTATTGCAACAGCTTGCGAAGGGGTTGATTCCATGGTCCCTGGCTTGACCACTGCGTTAGAATCTACCAACCCTACACAAAAGGCATCCTTGCTCAGCTGGATCCGAGATTGGTTTGGAGAACATCCACCATCATCTTCGCTCGACCTCAAAGACTGGGCAGGATCTGTTGTCTCTTGTCTGGATGATCGCAACGCTGAAGCTCGGAAGGCCGCACAGGCCGTCCTCCCCACTGTGGTTATGTGCGCAGGGTTCGATCATGTTATGCACCAAACAGCTTCTTTGAAGCCTGCCTCGCGAGCCACTGCCGTCCCTTTAATCCAGGCTGCCCGCGCAAACGCTCAGGCGAATGCACCGACACCTGCAGCCGCACCCACAAAGACCAGCAAACGTCCTCCAGTTATTTCAGTACCCGCCGCAGCGAGCTCGCCTCCTGAGTCCCCAGTTGATGCTCCCTCGCCCGTTGTCAAGGCTGCATCGGCGAAAGCTACGGGTGTTCGGCGCAAACTGCCTGCGGGAACCGCATCGCGGCCAGAGTCCCGCGCAGAAGATGTTGCACGGGGAGCTGGAAAGCCAGGACTTGGCGCCTCAAAACAAGGAGGTGCAGCATCTAACAGTGCGAGAGCTGCACAATCGCCGGTCGCATCAAACCTGCCTTTCTTAGGTATGAATATCGAAGCGAAGAAGGCGCGGCTAGGCAAAGATGCCAACCGGTGGATTAACGACGCAGGGCCAACCAGAAAGGACTTGGCAGAACTTCTGCAACATCAGATGGAAACACATGTCTCAAAGGATCTCATTGCGCGTTTGTTCAGCCATGACCACAACGCGGTTAACGACTACGTTTCTGGCCTTGTAACTATGGCCGATTTTTATTCGAGTGCCCAAGCAGAGGACTCTGCATTCGGACCGCCGGAGGACGTACGAGCTGCAGCGCTGGCTAATTTCGACCTGGCCCTGAAATACATCTCAATCAAGGCGCACGAGCCACAGTCTAACCTAATTTCCAAGGGTCTCGACGTTGTAGATGCCGTTGTGGGTTTTTTGAGTAGCGTTGACTATCACTTGACCGATGCCGAAGCCATATGTTTCATTCCTACCATGGTGTACAAAGTATGTCATCCTTCCAATCGCCCTATGATTAATTGCTCATTATAGCACACTTTTCAGTTGGGAGATGCTCGCGAACCCGTTCGTGTTCGCATTCAAAATATTATTCATTCTCTACCCAAGGTTTACGCCTATAGCCGGGTCTTTCACTTGCTTCTAGAGCATGGACTGAAGTCGAAAGTGTCCAAAACGCGACAAGGGGCTTTGGACGAAATGGCAGGTTTGCTGAAGCGTTCTGGCATGGGTGCCTGCGAGCCTACCAAGGCATTCCCCATTCTCGCATCTATGATAAGCGACAAAGATCCGCAAGTCAGGAAATCTGCCCTTACTGCTATCAGGTATGTTTATTTATTGGGCGTTAGCCTCACAAACTGACCGGACCCATAGCGAGGGATATTCTCTCGTCGGTGAGAAAGTGTGGGCGTACGTTGGCCCACTTTCGCCCAAGGATAAGACGCAACTTGAAGAACGGCTGCGCCGTGTGGCAGGACCCAGCAGTTTAGACGCCCACAAGGATGCACCGGCACCACCATCTCAGATCACCCGCTTACAGGCCAACGCAAACGGTCCAAGACCTCGCTCTCCTTCAGCTGCTTCGATAACTTCACGTATCGGGGGCATACCCCGCCCTGGCAGTCCTTCAGTGACAGTCTCAAAACTCGCTCGCCCGGCCTCACCAGTCACAATGCGAGCGCCGTCCCCTGCGCCAAGCAATGCTCGAGCTCCTTCGCCAGCGAGGGGCTCGCGGCTACCTGGACCATCCTCATTAGCCGCACCCTTATCGCCAGTCGGCATAGGGCGTCCAAAGAGTATGCTCCCTTCTCGGTTGGGCGCCCCGAAGGCTCGTCCCAAATTTTCAGCGATACCACCCAATGGGCCATCTCAGGCCGAGGCCGCCGGAGGACAACGTTTCGGAATGAAACCGAAACAATCACAGCTGGAAGAAGAAGATGACAACCGTGCAAATATTCACATCAATGGAGCAGACGACGATGCCCCTCTCAATGGACGGCCTGATGACATTACTGTTACCATATCGAGCATTCTGAGCAGCGATCCTCTTCGCAGTGTCGACGCTTTGAAAAAAGTTCAGAAGATCCTTGTCCTAAAGCCAGAAGACGGGATGCTGTCTCCTCAGTACCAGGAACTTGCTGAGCACACGGAAGGCTTGAT